>JARHVA010002265.1:947500-1527500 GCA_037957365.1 Torreya grandis
AGATTACATTAATGGCATTGAATGTAATAAAAATAAATTTTCAAATCTATAAGTATATATATAGTGGTTGATTCACCCTACATGAGAAGAATATAGGACCACTCTTTCATCATAAGGTCAAATATAAGATAATTGAGTAGTGAAATTGAGCATCTACATTGCTCAATGGCCTAAAACTACTATCACTTCAAACGGGTTGGGGCATTTATTTTCCCAACCGAGATTTTAAATAATGGTGTTTTCCTTAAGATAATATATCATGAAATTTATCCATTATAGCATGATCATCCCCAAATATCCACTACTTCAAAAGGAAACACATCTCCAAATACTTCAGAGGGAAACATGGTTCACCTACTTATAGGTGTATTCCTTCCTTACTTTTAAAATTTCATAAGTTTCAATATTCTATTTTTTTCATATTTCATATCATATATGAACATTTATTTTTTTGTGTTCATTCTAGGTTTGTATGGAGTAAGTTTCACACATTGATCCTTATCCTAGAGAAAAAGTGTGTTTACACACTAAGGTACATCTATTTCTCCTTGTACTCTAGATTGTTTTTTCAATACTGGAATAGAAGGGGAGAATTTTTAGACACTAAAATTTAGCATTAGACATTTTAGATACTAAAATATGATTTATATAGTACATAAATCTTGTACACTTGAAAAATACCTATCATAGTTTTACCTTTTAGTTATAGACCTTCCTGCTACCAAAAGGCTTGCATTCACTATATTTTTATGCCTTATTAATTATCTCTTAGTCTAACCATTATTATTATAATGACCCAAACCTTATATAATATATAAAAATATCTAAACCTAATTAGTATCCTTCACTCTTATTTTTGGATATGTACATGTTTTATATCTCCCTAGACACTTGCATCAAAAAAAAAAACACAAGCATCAATGCAACTATGTTGGCATGTTGTTGTCATTGATGTTAAATGGGTGCATCTTATGAAGGTGCATGGTGATAGATCATTGAGTTATGTGAAAATGTGAGTTTTTAGGTTTAATTTATGTCACTAATATTTTAATTAATGTCATTAAGGATTTTTTTTCATCTTGTGAGTCCTCATTATCATAGAGAGGTATGATTGTCAAATGAGCATTGATGCATGGTTATGAGGCTTTAGGTCTACATGAGGTCATGAGAGAATGTTGATCAGAAAGAGATTATTGTAGTGGTTTGAGAGTGATGTATAAAGAGTGTTATTTTTTGATATCATTTAGATAATCATGCTTGAGTATTAGTTCTTGAGTACAAGGTGTCTTGAGAAGCCTATTCTAGACCCTATGATAAGGTGTGCATAGTGAAGTTTGGTAAATTAAGTGAGCATAAGCTAGTGAAAGGTTTTTGGCATTGTTTGATCATGTAAGTAACGTGTAGATACTTTTAGAATTATTTCAAGGTTATTTTTAAAGTTTCAAATGCTTAAGAAGCCTAGTCATAGCATGTAAAGTCCTTATGAGAAGGTATGAGTATGGTGACTTGGTAAGATGGATGCAAAGCGGCATGAGTGGTTGTATGAGGTTGATTGAGAATGTATGTGAGGCATTATATCACTCATGAGAGTCCAAAAGTGAGCATACATTAGTAGGACCTTCAAACCAAGTCTAAAACTAGACCAATTCTATACCCTACCTAACCTAATGAGGTATCATGAGTTATTTTCAAGGCATGTGAAGGATGTATGTCTTTGTTTAAGCATGATATAGGTTTATTAAGTATTTTATTGAGGTGTATAGTGAATTTATAGTGGCATGAATACCATGATGTAGAGAGAGTATGGCCTAATGGGGTATGAGGTTATATTTCCAAGGGAAGTATGGATAGGTGAGTTTTGTTATAAGTGTGTCATGTTTTTATAAGTATGTTTACCAAGTTTGAGGTCATGGTATATAGGAAAATTCATGAAAATGTGTTTGGAAGTATATTAAGTGTGTATAATGGAGGGTTCTCAACTCAAGAAGGATTTTATTGTGTTCATTAGCTCATCAAAACTTTGCATGGGAACTTGAGATATTCATGGTAGATGGGGAAGGATCTTAGCTCATGATTATAGGAATTATTTTTTGGATAGAGTGGTTATGCTTTATGAATTATCATTAAGAGTGGAAATAATTTGAAACCCTTTTAGAACATGTTAGCGAGAAAGTATACACATAGGGTGTCATCATAGTGTAAGGACATGTTAGTAGTCTGCCAGTTCAACATACATGAGAAGTTAGTCATAAACCATACTCCTTTTATAGAAATTTTAATGATTTGGGTTTCTCTAACTTAGGAAGCCTATAATGGTGTTATAGTTGTTAAAGATTCCAAACATAGTTTGTTGTAACCATGTGTCTAAGATAAAGATAGTGAATTATGTATAAATGTAAACTATGAAGAGATGAAAGGGGTTAGACATTGAAGAACTAGATCTTGGGTCCATGTAATAGAGGCATCTTGTAAAAGCATAGTGTAATAGGTTGATTTTTACTTAGTAATTTTAAGTTTCCATGGTTTTGTAATTGAATGTGTCTATAACACCACCACAAACTTTATGTATTGCATATGATAATTTTTTCAATATATATAAGGTTTTTTGAGTAATTGGCTATCCTATATTATGTAATGATTGTTGAATCTACATCACTATCTTGATGAACTTCAAATGAGAATCACACTAGCCTAAACATCTAGGTTTTCTTGTATTTTGTTATGTCTTTATGAATATGCATTACTAAAAAGTAAGGTCCCATTACCTCTCCCTTAATTGTCCTCATAATTATCAAGTTCTAGGATACTAAGAACCTCTTATAACAATGATATGGTGAGCATGGAACATTGTGGATTACTAAAGAGAGGATATGCTCTAATGGTTACCAAGTCAGAGGGATTTGGAAGAATGGTGGGATTAGAAAATCTTTGAGTTCACATAGAAATAGGTGAGAAGGGTAGGGTGTATACAAAAAGAACTCAGAGAATCATCTGTATGGTGATGTACATGAAATATTCTAGTGTGAATTTATAAGCCTACTCACTACATGGTTGACAAGGTTAGAGAATTTTTATTTTTAGTCCAGGTTTACATCTAAAATTTAGTGGACTAATAATCTAGTCAAATAGTTAAAAATCATTGAGGTTGCTTAGACCTATGCAATTGATCACTAAAAACAAACCACTATAGATAGATATACATTAGAATATGTTGTTCACAATTATATTGCTTTTGATGCTATATAAGATGTATTTTTGTGGGGGACTAGAGGAAAGTTTTTGCATTGAATACTAATTATTAGCAAGATGTTGGTCATTGAAAAATCCATAGTGCCCTACCTATTCATGATGGAGTAGATTTTTAGGGTGTTATGGGGACGTGTGTAGTTGGGATGTGAGATGGTGTAGAGTTTATCTAGAAAGTTGTCTAGTAGAAACCAGATGAGGATACCAAATGAAAGGGATCAAAATTTTTTTACAGATATAGAGTGAAAAATGTGACAACAAAAGAGGTGGAATATATTAAGGACTTCACAAGTGACTACAATCAAAAGTAGAGTTATAAGTAGGGTTAGAGATTGAATAGTTGTAGGAGACTAAAAGGAGGAAGAACAAGTTGATGAAAGAGTAAAAGAGGAAAGAATTGCTGACAAATAATAATATCTCATGATTACTGAGACCAAAGAGTAAGTAAAGAAGCATGTAGAAGATGATGAGAAAGGAAAAAAGCATAGTGGTAGGTAGTTGGTAGTGGATCATAGTCATTCAAGGAGACATCTTTCAATTTTTTAGGAGAGTTACCTAATTTTGAACACATAGCCAACCACAAGCATAGTACTAGCTCAATTTTTTTCATAAGGAGAATAAAATAATGAGACATTTCACCCCCTCAACACACATCCCCCAAGCCCATATTTTATATAAGAACTCATATTTATATTCAACCGCAAAGATTTTAAGTCAAAGAGAATGGGAGATTAAATAATCAAGAAGTATCAAAGATTTACTATATTCTAATTTTGAAAGGACCATGTAAATATTTACCAAATTATAGAAGATTATTTAAGAGAGGTATCAGCTACATTGACTAACCCCTTGTTGATTGAACAAGTTATTGATTGGGTGGTGTAGATTAAAAAATTTGTTGAGGAGTATATAATGCAAATAGACACCATTATGGAGATCAAATATGAGTCAAAGGCATTTTCATCACTTGAGTGACCTAAATCACCTCTATGATCATAGTAATATTTCTTATTTTCACAAAGTTTACCATTTTTGACAAGCATGCTAGTATTTAGAGATAGTCCAACTAGGTCTACAAGACCATTATCATAGATACCACCAGTGATCACTCCTCCCCAAGTGACAACACTACTTCCACCACCAAGAAATTCTCAGGTATCAATTACACAAGTTACAATATTATTACCACTATCTAGAGGAATGTAGGTAAGCTTCCTTTGAAAATGAGCCTAGCCAATATGGCTATACAATTAGGTGGCTTTATCACACTAGTGCCCTATGATGTAACTATAGATCTAGATAAATACTTGTTAATGTATGACATGAATTGGTAGGTGAAAGGCATTGTAGATTTAAAAAAATAATAAATATGAGCTCATTGGTGCCTTGTTTAGAAGGGAATTAGATTTCATGTTTTGCAAGCACTCAGAAACAATAAGCCTTGATGATGTGTAGACATGGTTGTTTATAGAGTTTAAGGTTGAGAAAATCATAGGATAAACCATACAAGATCTAAAGGAAATATACCAAGGTCAAATGGAAAACATTCATGATTATGACTTTATATTTTTTGATGTGGTCAACAACATAAAATTTTCCTTGGAAGACAAAGATAAGGCTGCTTGGTTCATCAAGAGACTGTGACCTAAGATCCAATTTGTAATAGTGTGAACTAAATTTACTAATAAATCAAAATCTATAATAGATTCAGTAAGAGTGAAGTAAATAAAGAACTATGGTACCCTGATAGAGAGCAAAACATAGTTAGAAAGCACACTCTAAGCTATTTTTTAGAGGTTGGAGGCCCCATAGAATACTATTGAGTGACCTAGAACTAGTCTCTAGTATATTGAGTACAGCAAAGAAGGCCACCATAGGAATGAATGCCTAAAAATATGCATGGAATTATATGACATCTACCACATAGTGGGACACTCAATAGCATAATGTCACTTGTTACAATAGTATGTTATAAATGAATAAAGTATGTACTATAAATTATATAAATCTACTAATCATGAGGATAAATATTATAGGTCTCTCCAAGAGTTTAAAGAAGAGATTACTAAGAATATCTTCACAATAGCCACAAAATAAGCACCAACAATATCATAAGCTATTACAAGAGTGGAAACCCCTCCCACTAGTGTAGTATAGACTAGATTGGCATGTTCTTAGGATACATAGCCATTTCAACCATAAGGATTAGCTAGTGGAGTTCAAGCTGCATAACCACTGTAATATGCTTACCAATCTACCTGAATCTTATGTTTCCCTAGGCATAATAGGCCAATTGGGAACCACATATAAATCAAACCCAATATGGTGGTTACAACACTCAATAGTACTAGTAGGGGTGGAATATACCATAGACTAAAATAAACTTTGGGCCATAGTAAGAAGATGGCTTGGGATACTATGGGAATAGAGGTGGATTTAGAGGTGGATAACATGGAGGTGCATAGTGAGGATGTGTAAATAGTCCTAGAGGCCCTATTAGATGTTATTCATGTGGGGAAATCAATCATGTGCAGTGGGACTACCCTATAAATCCATAATGGCAAGCCTACTATGCTTACTACCAAGTATCTAAATAACATGATACTCAAGACTACCCTATTCTACAAGTAAAACATAGAGATTGGGTAGTGTGTAATGTCAATCTAGCTATTTTTGAGCCCAAACTCAATGCATTTATGCAACTAGTTACAATGATACAATATACATAGCAAGGACTACCTCTTTTAGAGATGTCAACAAATTTTGGCATATGCAAAGCTAAAGTAAACACCTATCTAGAAATAGTAAAGGAGAAGGGACTTATGAAAGAAGCTATACAAATTTTGTAGATTATTCAATAGCGAGGTATGTTTGTAGCAAATGAATTCATACTTGATGCTCAAATGTATGGGCAGATTATGTAAATCATGAAATAAGAGGGGGTTATAATAACATTAATAGACTTGATGAAATTGCTCAATACTCTACAAAATGAAGATATATCATATAATATCACCAACTTATTGTATAGTCTAATTGAATGTGTGTAGAATGGAAAGGAAAGGCCTGATAATATGGTTTTATTTTTCAAGACAAAGAAGTCATGGGATGTCGATGCTAGGGTAGATATAGAGTTAGGAGGGTATGAGATACTAAATGTTATGTCTGATTTTGGGATCACAATGAATATGATCCCATGATCTACCTAGGAGGTGATTGGTAGAACTTATTTTATTTATAGCCCTATAACCCTTATTTTGGTGGACTATGGTAGGGTAGAGGCCATAAAACATCTGGAAGATGTGGAGATTAAAATTGTAGAGTTAATTATGCATGGTGATTTCAAAGTAATAGATATGAAGATAGATGAAACTCACTACCCAACTTTGTTGGGGAAAAATTGGGCCTATGATGGTAAAATGACCATCAACATGGTAATGAAACAAGTATAATCTCACTAGGATGATCATATAATCATCATCCCTCTTAACAAAGCTAGCTAATATACAACATAACATGCTAATGAACTAGTACAACTCTCCTTTAGTAGAGCTAGTAGCTACTAAATTATGGGGTAAGTATTCTTTAGAACCTTTGAGTATTTATGTGGATGAAGTATGATATTTATGTATACACTCTCATACATAGTCTGATGTATAACTATTATATCAAGATAGTTCTATGAACTACAACTAAATTGAGCCTACTCTTGAAGGTATACTTCCATGGGATTGAGCCTCTTATGTCAATGGTGATTTTGATACTTACATGATAAATTGGACTAGAAATGATCATGATCTTAAACCCTTGTGCATGGTTTATGTGACTGATCGATAATTCCCTTAGTACTTTACCATTAAATATATTGGTGAATTTATAGTGTGTTTCTAAATTCATATACTAGAAGATAACCAAAGGGTAAGTTCCATCAATTACACATTAAAAGGAGTTGTAGTTAATTGGTGGGTAGAACATCATAGCAGTAGTAAGACATGGGTAGAAGCATGTGAATTATACATCGCATGGTTTCAATTGCCTAATGAAGTGTAAAAAGAATGGCCCATATTTTAATAAGGGGAATATCCCTAGAACCATATTCAATAGTGTGTTGAATTATGGATGGTTGAAGAAATAAATTTGAAGTATTGGCCGTATTACTTTATTTACACATTAGGGGATTTTCCTACCACTTGGTACATTCACCAAGAATGTCACAGAGAGACACAATACTAGACTCAATTGCAAATTAACATTATTCAAATTTTAATATTTGAAAGTGAGAATCTATTGGTCTACAATGCATTACAAAAGATGAAAGTATTTTTATGCTATGGATGAGTGGAAGATTTGTGCAATGACTATGATTCACAACTAGAGGAGATGAAGGCTTGTGAACTTATTGATGCTATCACCATGGAAGCTAAGATAGTCAACAAGATTCCTAGGACCTTATTGAAGCTACGACTATGGAGACCAAGTATATATGTATAGAAAATATGGAAATCCATCCTTGCCATCATATTCAAGATAAGTCTGTTGATGACTCTAATTCAGTTAGTGAAGATTCTATAGAGCTCAATGAGATTTTTGAGCCTAAGCCAAATTATGAAATATTACCTAAACCTATTGTTGAAGAAGCTAAAGAAGATTGATTTTGATAGATATAATTTCTAGAACAAGAGGGTGAGTGGGCCATTCAATATTCCATTCCAAAGGAAGATCACAAGGTGTATTAGGAACCTCTAAAGGAAAAAATTGTGAATATTAGGTCTAAAAAACACTAAAATTAGTGCATGTTGGTGACTATTGGGAGTAACAGGATGTTTTGGAAGTATTACAGCTTCTCTAAGATTATGCAAATGTGTTTCCTACTAATTTTTTAGAGGTCAAATGGGTGGACCCTTATTTAAGGTAAATTCATAAAAAACTCAAGGAAGGTGCATGGCCCATTAAGAAGAGGCCTTACCATCTCAACCCTAATATGAAGATTAAAGTCAAAGTTGAATTGGATTGTATGCAAGATGCAAGAATAATATTTCCTATGGAAAAATTGGACTAGGTGAGTCTTATGTTAGTGCATCTAAATAAAACATGCAAGATTCATATCTATAGAGATTACCACATTCTAAATGATGCATGTGTTAATGATCCCTTTCCAATACCATTTACAAGTGAAGTGTTAGAAGTTATAGATGGACATTAGGTGTATTCCTTCACTAAGGGATATAGTGGGTATCATCAAATACCCATCATAGATAAGGATAGAAATAAGATGATATTTTTTATAGAATGGGAGTCATTCACATATAAGGTAATGCCATTTGGTCTAAAGAATGCACCTATTATTTTTTATAGGACCATAGTAACTACATTGAAGGACTTCATCCATGCTTTTTTCAAGGTATATTTGGATGATTAGGTAGTGTTATCATTTTTTCAAGAACACTTATCAAAATTAATACTAATGTTGGAAAGATGCAGACCCCTCAAGACTGCACTTAACTTTAAAAAATGTTTGTTTTTTACACCATTTAGTGTTTTACAAGGCTATGTAGTGTGTAACAAGGGAATTTTTGTGGATCAAGTGAAGATTATCGTGATAATGAGTATGCCACAACCAAATTCCTCCATATAAGTACAATAATTTTTAGGACACATAGGGTATTACCAAAAATTCATAAAAGGGTGTGAAGTTATCTCAACACCACTAGATAAATTACTATGCAAATGTGTTCCCTTTGTATGGACATAAGAGTGCCAAAAAAATTTTGTGGATCTAAAATATAGGTTAGTTACTACATCTATCATTATTTTTCCTAACTAGGGTAAAACTCTCCATGTGCATTGTGATGCATTAGGTATCTTAATTGATGTAGTGCTTGCACAGCCTAATGAAGGAGGATTGGACCATCCAATCCATTTTACAAGCTAAAAACTATCTATGATCGAAAATAATTACACCATAACTGAGAGGAAATCTTTAGCGATTATATTTTCCCTACAAAAATTTAAAAATTATTTATTGGCTACCCTATTCAAACTATTTATAGATCATCAAGATTTGTGATATCTAGTAAACAAGACAATGTTGGGTGGATGGATATCCCATTAGTTTATGCTTTTCCAAAAATTTTATTTTCATATTAATGTTAAGCTAGCATGGGAGAACATTAGCCTTAACCATCTCATCAAATTACATAATGGTGAAGATCCAGAGGATATCCTTTATGAGTCTCTTGATGCTCATCTATTCATAGTTTCTATGATTCCAAAATAATTGGTAGAAATTGCATAGTTTTTGGAGTAGGGGACATTACTTACACACTACACAAAAAGAGAAAATAATAATCTCTTGAACAAGGTGATTCCATTTAGCATTTTAAATGGATTTCTCTATCATATGGGGAAAGATGAGGTCCTACAATGAGTAGAACTAGAGCACAAATGACCATAACTCCTAGAAGAGGAACATCATCACATTATTGGTGGACACTTTATGTGGGAAGATACTATAAGGAAAATATTACAAAGTGGTATTTGGTGGCCACATATTTTTTAGGATGTGCATAAGGTTACCCAACAATGTGATATTTGTTAATATACGAGTAAACCTACTCAAAGGGATGAGATGCCTCTTCATCCCATGTTAGCATAGCAACTGTTCAAGTAATGGGGAATTTATTTTATTAGTCTCATTAGTCTAATAAGTAAATGCAATAATTCTAGATACATAATCACTATGATGGATTATTTTACCAAATAGGTAGAGGATGCTGCTACACCAAGCTGCAAAGCTAAAGATATTGCTAAGTTTTTATATGAAAACATCATTACTCAATTTATATGCCAACTAAGATTGGTAGGTGATTGAGGTACATACTTTTTTAAAATGACTATTAAGATATTACAAATTAATATATGATTTCTCATCATAAAATCACTGTATATTATCCACAAGCTAATGGCCAAGTAGAGGCTATGAACAAAGTGATTAGTAAACTACTGATAAAGGTTTGTGATGTCAAAAAATATTATTGGGAGGATAGACTTCCTATAGTAATCTGGGCTTATCACACTCATTTTAAGTGTGCATCAGGCTTTACTCCATTCCAATTGGTCTATGGGATGGAAGTTGTCATGCCAATGGAATATGTCATTCCCAACTTGTGAGTTGCTAATGTAATGCATTTTGGTAATGTACAATCACTCAAAAATTAGTTATTGGACCTAAATCACATGGATGAAGATAGGAACAGAGATGTATGGTCATAAGAAATTAATAAAAGAAGACAAAAGGCATGGCATGATAACAATTTTTGTATGAAATAATTTCATTGTGAGTAATTGGTTTTGCTATATGATAGCATGTTTCATGCATTTCCAAGTAAATTCACCATTCAATGGAAAGGTCCGTATGTT
Organism: Torreya grandis; assembly: GCA_037957365.1. NCBI lineage: Eukaryota > Viridiplantae > Streptophyta > Pinopsida > Cupressales > Taxaceae > Torreya > Torreya grandis. The sequence continues at coordinate 958,166 of JARHVA010002265.1, forward strand.
GTTCATGATATTTTAAAAAGTGGGACTATAATATTGTGAGACCTAAAAGGCAATGTTTTGCCAAGAAGGGTTAATGGATGTAGAGTCAAATTCTACCACCATTAGGATCAAATCACAGAAAGAAAGTGTAGTTTCACAAACCCTCTTAGTTTAGGAAAAATTCATTCATGTAAATTCTTCAAAGTTTGATTTGAATTTTTTGTGTGTTGTGTGTTCTGGTAAGTTTTTGTTAGTAGAGTGTAGGATCAACCATAATTTTTAAAAATACAAGATAGGTATGGTACATCTATAATTGCACACGTTGTCTATCTAGTCAACATAGGTGGATAAGATTCCATGTGGAATTATCAATTTAGACACATTAGTGTTAGTCACCTATTAAGTTTAGGAAAACTACCTAATCAGATCTTGGGTCATGATCAAGAATAATGGATACTTAAAAGGAGTTATGACCAAATGATATAGAGAAGTGGTTATGACATCATAGTCAAAAATTTATGTCAAGATCAGGCTTAAGTATCTAATAGGTATGGACAATGAAAATATGGTAGTGTGTCCCATCAAACATTCTCCAATAGCTAGACTAGTGCCACATCAACCACATTGAATGCCACATCCACTATGCTAAATTTTTCATAACACACAAAATAATAGGGAGCAAAACCAATTCAAAATTGAATCTAACTCACACAAGTGGGGCATTTTAGGATCTCAATATTAATTTTGGAATATCGAAGGGGTAATTTGATGTAAGTGTATAAATATTCTACTTCATCACATTTTAGACCACTCAATTTTGATAAAATTGAGTTCTAAAATTGTTCTTCCAAGTTTCTTTTATTATCTTTGTGATCTCCAAGTTTCTTCACAATAAGTAACCATGGATGCTCTTACTAGTGCCATAGATCTTGAGAAATATTAAAAAAGTAAATTCACCACTTTTAAAGAGGATTTGGGGATAGGGGTCTCACTCTAACAAACAAAGATTTTTGACCCTATTGGTAATTCCATGGTGCAACATGTACGAAAGACTATTTGTGCAGGATGGCTTGGTACCCCATTTGGCTAGATTAGATGTAGAATGACTAATGTAGTTACCCACTTTTAGGGATTGTCCCAACATGATGTAGTTATTTTTGGATCTATAAAACTAGCACTCTATTTACTAATCACATGATATAATAGTTTATTTTCCCTATAAAGCAATGGCTCATGCAATTAGAATGCCTACTCGAGGTAAATACTTGATGGATTACAAGACTAAAGTGCCACCAATTTATGTAGAAATCAAATGTAATGTGATGAGAGGAAACTATGGTATTTTATTGGCATATTTCCTAGATGAAACAATGCATTTTTTAGTAGAATGCATCTCTCAATGATTCTAGAAGACTATCAAGGCCATGACTGAGGCTACCAAGGATGTGGTGGATATCACACATTGAATGATCCATGGTGGGGAATAATTTAATTGACCTAAATTCTTTATAGTATAATTAGATTAGAATATTTTAAAATTTTTGGGTATGGTGAAGCACACCTTTTAATACCAATCTTTGGTATTTATTTTAGTGTTCACATAATGGAAATTACCTATGGCACAAGTCCACCCAAACATTGATTATTGACCTAATGAGTAATTTGTCAATTTGGTTTTTGCCTCCATAACTCAATATCAAGATCAAGCCCCATTATTTAAAAATTAGGAAAAAGATCTCATCTAAATGGTGGATATGTATCCTTAGATCCCACCTAATGTCATGAAATTTTTGGGCCAACATGATGTGGTATAAAAACTTTTGGATGGCATGTCTATTTAGATCTATGAGCTATCACCAATGATAACCACTCTATTGGGGTTCTTCTTGGACCTTATTAATATGAAGAAGGAGGTGGTATTTTATAAATTTTAGGCCACATAATAATCTATTCCTTTTCAAGTTTTTCATCCTAGAACATCAGCTCCAAATTCATCCATTATCCTAACTGAGATCTAATAATGCAAAAAGGGTAAACATCTAGCTAAACGTATCTCACTATATTTACCATGATGAAGAAAAGGAACCAATTTTATTGGTATGATGATCCCCATGTCCCCAAGATTTCATTTTAGTATGACTAGCCTATGCTACAAATTGATGAAATAAATGTATACCACCTAATGTTAGAGGACATGGTAGGAAAATTGTATGAAGATGAAAAAGAAAAGAAATTTCTCTTTTGGAAGGCTATGCATATAGTATAGATCTAAAAAAGTTACCACAAGAGTTATGGGTTTCCATTCCACCTTTTCTACCATCCATTATAATGGACCCTTTAAGTGATGTGACATCAATTTAGCAAGCTCAGATGGATCTTGCATATGGTGTGTCCTTTGGAGGTGTACCTTTGCCAAAGCCTCTAGATGTATTACCTAAAAGTTCCCTAGAGTATACCCTTTAGTGCAAGTGGTCCACATGCAAGTATCATATGGTAAAGGAGGATATATCTAACTTAGATGTCATTAAGATGGATGCCCCTGGATCTACCATAGCTACCTCCCAACCTTTGACTTTGACTAGTGCATGGACAAAGATAATGTTTCCATAGGTTACTACACAAGATATTTCCATTGTTTATTTGAGGAAGGGATCAATTTTTCACATTTAGATTATGATGGCTAAGTGATCATCCTCACTATCACAATCTGATGGTCCACTCATATATACTAAATAAGTTGTGATTGATTCTTAGACTAAGGAAGAAAAGCAAGCTGCACTTGAAGAAGATGATAGATCTATTGTATGAAGACACTGTAAAGAAGACAACAAGAGGGAAAAATCTAAAGCTACATAGAAGAATCAAGAAGCATAGGTATAGGTTGAAGCTACAACCACTCAAAAAGCACAAGATGAGGAAACCACAAAGAAATCTACCATTATTTCCAGCCAATGCCAATAAGCTACAATCAAGGAACAATGTCACCAAAAAGCTATGACTAAGAAGGAATGGAAACATAGAGCCAAGGAAGAGAAAGAAACTCAATGCAATCAATTTGTAGATATAAAAACTATGTAAAAGGTTGCCAAATCCACCATTTCTACTATCACCACTCAGTCAATGCCATAAGATTGTCAACTTTCAACCTTGTCTACAATGTAACCACATTTTCTACTATTGGGACTCAACCTTCAACTACAGGAGATGTTGCTTCACCACAAACTTCATTAGATACATCTACACATAGTGAAACATAGATGGTTATAGTGCCTCCACCTACTTTGACAAGCTTATCTTTGATGGCCATGTTGGATGTGCCTTTACCTTAGGATTGAAGGATGATGTTTTTATTACTGATTGTTCCTCCTCAATGTGTGCCAACCACTATTTTAGCCACTTCTCTAGGTATTAGACTAGTCCTAATATATATTTCCCTAGACATTACTCAAATTTTGTTGATTAAAAAAATTGAAGGTGTAGCTACCTTTCAAGAATCATTGTCATAGAAGGCTCAGTCCTTAGACCAAAAGGTTTCATAGTTGGAAGTAAATAATAATGGGTTATAGTAAGCCTTATAGTCATCATGTTATGTTATACAAATTTCTTGCCCAAAACTTGTTATGTAGCTCACTCTTGATCCTAGCTAATCCTATGCAAATCAACTTCCCTTGCTTCTCAATCAACTTGTCCAAGATTGGTAGCGTAGTCATGTGCATACTAAGTATACTTAACAAGTCCCATTAATCAAAGCCAAAACTCTAGAATTATGTGATTTTATTCTTGAATATCATATGCAACTCATGTTACTACATGGAAAGCTAGGAAAATTACTTGAAACATGTTAGACTGATGCCAACAACTCTAAGGCATTTGGATTGTTCTTCAGCCTAATTTTGCTACTATGTAAACAACTTTTACCAAATTTTTGAATCCATAGGATACTCCACAATGCATGGATGATGAATTTAAATCCTTGATCAACACATGTGATTTAGTTATAGATCAGCTTGAAGAGTGCCAAAATTAGGTTTAGTGCAATACCTTTGTAGGATTTCAAGTGTACAGATATGTGGACTGACTTAACCTACTTTCCATTTATATTGATGCAAATATTACATCAAAAAAGGATAATAATACTACCATTGATGATGATTATTTTTAGAACTTATTTTATGCTTAGGATCCACTATGTGTATTGGTTCATGTGGTCCAAGAACTTTTGTTGGAATGGTAAACATTCAAGCAAGACTTGACTATGTTAGATGCCTCCATTACTCTTATAGTCAATGATCTTATTTTTTTTCTCCCAGTCAACTCCTGGTAATTATTTAGTAGAGAAAAAGGTAGGATCTTTGGTGATGCAGTCTTACACCACTTCTCTACCACCTCTTGCCTAGTATTAGGTGCATCATACGTTATGTCTTTCTAGCACATTTTGTTTCCTTTATGGTTTTGTTTTGTGGAGATCAGGTTGGTTGAAAACCTATAAGGGTGGCCAATTTGTCTCGTTATCTTACTAAAAACTTGAAAGGGTGGTAGGTTACCTTATGATCTTTTGTTGAGGATTGTGAAATTTTGAATTTTTCTACTTTTCAGTTGTTTTTCTTTTATGTTGTCTCAGGATGAGACAACTAATTAAGTTTAGGAAAGTGTTAGCAGGAAAGTATGTACATAAGGTGCCATTGTAGCATAAAGACATGTCATTAGTCTACCAAGTCAACATGCATATGATAATTATACATCAATTGTATTCCTTTTAAATAGATTGCATGGATTTAGGTTTATCTAACTTGGGAAGCCTATAACAGTGTTATATTTGTTAAATATTCCAAACATAGTTTGTTGTAATCATGTCTCTAAGATAGAGATAGTGAATTATGTATAAATTTACACTATGAAGATTTGGAAGGGATTAGACATGGAAGAACTAGATCGTAGATCCATGTAAGAGATTAATCTTATAAAAGCATAATGTAATAGTTTGGTTTCTACTTAGTAATTAAAAGTTTCTATGGTTTTATAATTGAATTTGTATGTAACACAATCATAGACTTTATGTATTGCATATGATGATATTTTGAATATATATATAAGGTTTTTTGAGTAATTGGCTATCCTAGATTGTGTAATGATTATTGAATCTACATCACTATCTTGATGAACTTTAGATGAGAATCACACTAGCCTAAACATCTGGGTTTTCTTGTATTTCTATGATTTATTTATGAAGAATCTATGTTGTTTCAAATTAAAGGCCCATTACCTCTCCCAGAGTTATCCTCATAATTAGCAAGTTTTAGGAAACTAGAAACCTTTACTAATAAAACCCTAATAAAGAATTGATGTTGAATATGTTGCTTCAAAGTGAACAATATGGTTTTTTATGGGTATATAAGTGATTGGAGGTTGTATATAACTATCCCAAGAACCTCCAAGTGTGATTGAGTTTTTAGGTGTGTGAGTAGACCCCACAGGAAAGTGTTAATTTCTTGAAGATATATTGTAGTAGTTAGAGTTGTTTGACTTAAAGTATTAAAATGGATGGAGGATGAATATTGAGATATGTATTTTATGTACATGAAGGTTTTTTTATATTTTCTATGATTTAAGTGTGTAAATTTGGTGTTCCAAATTGGTTAGTCTCTAGTAGGCTTAATGAAGAAGAATAGTGCAAAACCTAGGCAATGTGAAAAGGTGGTTTTTGATGTGACTTCATGGAGTGATGAATTCAAGTACATGGTGGTTTTTTTTTTGTAATTTAATTTCCTATACATTATTTTTAGAATTTTTGATATTTATTTAAAGTGGTTGATTTTTTAATCTAAAATGGCTTATCTATTTTTTGTTAAGACTATGTGTAGTGAGGTTAACAAATTGGTCTATAAGACCAGTAGTTGCCACTATAACATATGATTTTTATAGTTGAAAACTTTATGGATATGTTAGAGGATAATTTTCATGCATTTTAAGTCTTTTAAAGTGGTCATATAGGTTTTAAAGTTCAATGTCACCATGAATGTGCTTTAAGATAAACTGGTAGCTCTAAGTAATCAAGTTACAGTGATGAGTTTGAGGATCCATGCCCTAAGTTGAATTATCTAATGAATATGGTTATAATTTTTATGACTTAAATTCCCTTTCATTATTTTTTAAATATTTTAATTTAGTTTAACAGGTTGAAATTTTTAAGTCAAAATGGCTTATTTGGTTCATGCAAGACTATGTGAGATAAGGTCAGGAGATTGGTCTACAAGACCAATATTTGATATTATAGATTATAATTTTTGTATATGAGGTTATTATAAGGATGAAAAATTATCATTTTAAATTATTTTTATTAATGATAAATCTTTGTGTAGGTGTTGAAATTCAAGTTCATCACTGGTTTTTTAGGCTAGGTTGTAGTTCTAATTGAGCAAGTTGTAGGAGTGTTTTTGAGTCTTTTTTCTCTATGTGATGAATTATAATGAACTTGTTGAAGATTTTTATGTATTTTAGGTTATTTTTATGTGATTTATTTTCATTTTTTTGTGGCTAAATAATGTTTTATCTTTAATTTTCTAAGACAAACCTTTTTATGTGTATGAAGGCCTAAGGTAAATAGTATTAATGGTGTGCTTCAAGTGGTGATTGGAGATAAAAAAAAATTGCATGGACCTAAGATGAGATTATTTGGGTTATATTTGAGTGGTATATGAATTTTTCCTACTTTTTATGGATTTTTAAAGTGTTCCAAGGAGATAAAAGGGTAATGTGTACTAATCAAGGTCTAATTGAATTAGGTCTCCTTAAGGCCTAAAGGAGGTTTTGGTCTTTGAAGTTGTGGATTACCTATTGTAATTATTTATTAATGTATTAAATGTGTTATAAGACATATTTTAAGGATAATAAAAGTGTTTAATTTTGTATGTATTACCAAGAGGTGTGTGATCTAGAGGATTTTATAAGAATAAGGCCTAATAATCCTAATTGGAAGTTAGTGAATGAGAGAGTGAAAGTGATGGAAATATCACATTGAAGAGATTAAGGAGGTATTTTATACCATCATATAGGTGTATATAAACTATAATTAAGATATAAAAATGGTACTATAGATGAATATCAATGTTATATGACCCAATCTATCTTGAAGAGACCTAGTTGAGTGAAGAATCCTAAAATGTAGTTTGAGAGGGATAAAAGATTAAGAAGAGATAAATAAGGTTATCACCATATATTGTGTGATAAATAGTATTATCTAAATGTGATAAAAAAATTTAGGTGGCTAATTTATTATTGAGTCATCTAGGGGTTGGTCCCTCCTTATAGGTTAGTGCTTGGCTAGTTGGGGTTGGTGCTCTATCTAGAGTTGGTACTCCACTAAAGATTGGTTTTTGTCTTATAAGAATGTAGTCCATTTACATATACTAGTGGGTTTTATTCCCCTTGAAGGTTTACCACATATGTAATGTGTCATCTTGTTTCATGATCTTGTATGGTTGCATATACTTTGCTATATGTTCATGTTTGTATTAATGGTTCATGTATACTTAAGTGGAATTAAATAAATATTTTGAAGACACTAATTCACCCCTCCCTTCTTAGTGATTGTATTTATAAATATTGGTATTATTTTTTGGTCATTTTAATCAAAAATAATAATTTAAAGGTGATCCTAAGAAGCATAATATGTCTAGTGATCAAGAAAACAACATGTATGATGAATAAGTCTATTATGACTATGAAGAAGGAAAAGCTGAGTAGACCTTGAAGTTGAGCTCATAAGTGCCCTAGATGATTTGAATCACTAAATGAAGATAAATAATGAGTTGATATCTATGATCAAGGATATTAAGGAATAGATATGTACCTTGAAGATTGACTAGGTCAAATAAGCCAAAAGGGATGAGAATATCATCAAAGATCTTAGGAATCAGCTTAAAAAGTGTCAATACAAAGTTTAGATAAAAATTATTTGAGTATCATCAGTTGAAGATAGATCTAGATTCCTTGAAGGTTTATTATGATCAAATAATAAACAAGATGAACAAGTTTAAGAAAGAGCATGAGAAGCCAAAATAAGATAAGATCACCAACATCAAATTCAACATAAAGAGACCAATTAGGTAGCCTGATGCAATGAGGTATTTCAATTTTTTCAATGGTTATTGTTTTACTTATCATATATTTGGTCATAGAGCAAGTGATTATAGAACAGTCTCAAGGGATGAGTTATCATGAGACCATGGGAGAAAGAGTGATCAATCAAGAGGTAAGTACAGTAATTTTATTTGTGTCAAATGTCATAATACTAGTCATATTGTAAAGGACTACAACATGAGGCATTTGAGTAAGATAAATCAAGATAAGAAGGTTTCTAGTTATGCAACTAATAAGTGGATCAAAAATTTATATCATGTAAGGTGGAGAAAGAACACAAAACTAAATAAGACAAGAGCAAGTTTTTCTCATTGAATAAGAGTTATATAAGAACAATGAGGGTTGAACTCCTAAAGTACAAGAGAAATATAAAACTAAGGTATGAAAGATAAAAATAGTCAAAGTGAGTTATGATTAGTCCATAAGCCAAGGTGGACTATTTGTTGAGGTAGAGAAAGGATCATAAGTGAAGGAATGTTAAGAACATTTATTATCTACATTTATTAACAAGGTAGTCAAAGAGAAGAAGAAGGATGATAAGGTGGATGAGTCAATTACTTCAATCAAGCCTAAGTGGATTATAAAAAGAGACTATCAGTCTCATGGTTTCAAGATGGCTGAGAAGAGTGGATTGGAGATCTATGAATATCTTGAGTTCATGGTGTGTTAGTTCCCTTTTAAAAGGGGTGGATCTATTAGGATTCATGGAGACATTCTTCTATCAGTAGAAGCATGAGGTTTTAATCAAAGAAGGTTTCATCTTGAGAAGACTCTAGGTTGTCTATGTTACAAGCAAGGAGATGAAGATGGATATTATCCATTCATATGTCAGTAGCTCTAAGGTTTTAAGCATATTAGGTAGCATGATTAGAGATCTAAGGTTGACATCAGGTATCTAAAGTCAAAGTACAATCAATTGTTATATGAGATGTAGGCTTTTTGTTATATATTTATGTGAGTAGTTGAGCTTGATTTGTGTTAAGAAGGGGTATTGGATTCAAGATGATTTAAGGAATATGAGGATGTTTTAAGATTCTTATTGACTCATGTGTTCAGCTATGAAGACAAAGGGGGAGTCCCTAATTCTATAGTTGGTGTCAAGAGTGTGGTATCCTAGTTTGTGATCAAGAGTTTGATCTTCTTCAATCATGTCAAGGAAGGGAAATTATCTTGGGTTCATAGTTTATTTAAATAAGATATGCTTGGTCTAAGAGGGATCTTGGTAGCTCTTAGTTATTTGTCCATAGTGTGGTTGTTTTTTATATCAAAATAGAGGTATGCATAGAGTTAAGGGGAACATGTGTCTAAGATGTTTCATAGATTCTATTTGTTGAGTTTTAGATGGACCACTTGGGAGAATGATTTAAAAAGGGAAGATAGTTTAGAATGAGGGAAAAGTGACCTAATTAAGATAAGTTTATAAATATTTTGTGCCATATAGCATCTTTGAAAGGTAGTATCATCTTATGGGGAGAAAGTGTGATTCCATTAGTTTTAGGTGACTCTTTGTCAATAATGTCAAAGGGGGAGAAAGTTCAAAAAGGAAGATTGACCAAATTAGGGGAGATGAGAGTGATTAGATTGAATAATGTTTTACCATCAATGACAAAGGGGAAGTTTGTTGGGATGTTATTATCATTAATTTCAAAAGGGTGCATCTTGTCAAGGTGCATTGTGAGAGATCATTGATGTATGTGACAAGGTAATTTTTTAGTTGTCATTGATGTTGTTGAGATTGTCATTGATTTCATTAAGGGTGTTGTTACATCTTGTGAGTCTTATTGTCATAAAGAGGTATGATCGTCAAGTGAGAATTGAAGTATGGTTATGAGGCTCTAGGTCTAAATGTGTTTATGAGAGAATGTTGTTCATAAATATATTATTTAAGTGGTGTGAGAGTATTGTTTGAAGAGTTTTATTTTTTGATATCATTGAGATAAGCATGCTTAAGTATTAGTTCTCGAGTATAATGTGTCTTGAGAAGCCTAGTCTAGACCTTGTCAGAAGGTGTTCATAGTGAAGTCTAGTGAATTAACTGAACACAAGATTTTGAAACATTATTTTTAATTATGTGATCATGTAATTAAATTGTAGATACTTTTAAAAGTGTTTTAAGGTTAGTTTTCAACTTTCAAGTGATTAATAAGACCAGTCAGCACTAATCATGGCATGTAAAGTCCTTGTGAGAAGGTATGATTATGGTGACTTGGTAATATGGATGCACAAAGGCATGAATGAGGCATTGGATCAATAATGAGAGTCTCAAGGTGAGAATACAATAGTAGGTACTTTAGACAAAGTATGCACCTAAACCACTTCTAGACCCTGCCTGACCTAATGAGGTATCATGAGTTGTTATTAAGGCATGTGAAGGATGCATGGTTATGTTTAATAATGAGAGAGTTTTATTGAGTATGTGATTGATATTGAGAGTGAATTTATAGTGGCATGAATGTGTGTTTCTATGTCTAATGTAGCATGAAGACCATGATAGAGAGAGACAGTATGCCCTAATGGGGTATGAGGTTATATTTCCAAGGAAAGTATGGATAGGTGAGTGTTTTCAGAAGTGTGTCATGTTTTTCCAATTATTTCAACCAATTTTGAGGTCATGTTTTATATTAAATGTCATTAAAATGTGTTTAGAGGTCTTTTGAGTGTGTACAATGGAGGGTTCACAATCCAAGAGGGATTTTCTTGTGCTCATTATCTCATCAAACCTTTGCATGGGAACCTAAACTATTCATAGTATAAATGGAAGGATCCTATCTCAAATTCCATGTATTAGTTTTTGGATTGAGGTACTATGCTTTATGAATGATCATTAAGAGTGTAAATAGGTTTAAACCCTCTTAGAACCCTAATAAAGACCCAATGTTGAAGATGTTGCTCAAAAGTGACCAGGATGGTTTGGTATGATATATAAGTGATTTGAGGTTGTATTAAACTCTCTCAGTCACCTCTAAGTTTGATTGATTTGTTAGGTGTGTGAGTAGACCCTATAAGAAAGTGATAATTTCTCAAATATTAGTTGTATCAATCAAAGTTAACCAAGTAAAAGTATGAAAATGGATGGAGGATGAATAGTGAGACATTTATTATATGTCCATAAAGTTTTATATACATTTTCTAGGCTTTAGGTGTGCAAATTTGGTGTTCTAAGTTGGCCAGTCGCTAGCAGGCCTAATGAAGAAGAATAGTGCAAAACCTAGGTAATGTGAAAAGGTGGTTTTTGATGTGATTTCATGAATAAGTGATGCATTAGAGTGCATGGTGATTTTTTTTTTACTTTAATTTATTATCCATGATTTTTATAAGGTTTTATAGTTAGTTAAATTGGTTGATTTGTTGAATCCAAAATGGCTTGTCTATTTTTTTTAGGACTGTGTGTAGTGAAGTCAACAAATTTATATATAAGATTAATAGTTACCACTATACCATATGATGTTTATATTTGAATATGGTATATATATGTTAGATTATCATGTTCATGCATTGGAATTTTTTGAAATTGGTCATACAGGTGTTGAAGTTCAATGTCACCATGACTATGCTTTAAGGTAAACTAGTAGCTCTGAGTAAGCAAGTTGTAATGATGAGTTTGAGAATATATGACCTGATTTGAATTATATAATTCATATGGTGTTGTTTTTTGTGAATTTAAATTATTTTTCATTATTTTTTAAATCTTTTAAGTTAGTGTAATAGGTTGAAAACTTGAATTCAAAATGGATTGTCTAGTTCATGTAAGACTATGTGAGATAAGGTTAGGAGATTGATCTGCAAGACTAATATTTGATATTATATATTATGATTTTTTTATGTTATTTTTTTATTATGATTCCAAAGGATCATTTTAATGTTTTTTTAGTCATGATAAATCCTTGTGCAGGTTTTGAAATGCAAGTTCATCTTAACTGGTTTTTGTGGCTAGTTGGTAGTCTAAGTGAGCAAGTTATAGGAGTGTTTTTGAGTCTTTTTTCCATATGTGATGAAGTATAATAAAATTGGTGAATTTTTAATGTACTTTAGGTTTTTATGTTATTTATTATCATGTTTATGTGGATAAATAATTTATTATCTTCAATTTTTCAAGATAGACCTTTTTTGTGTGTGTGAAGGCCTAATGTAAACAGTACTAATGGTGTGATTCAAGTGGTGGATGGAGATAAAAAGTGTCATAGACCTCAGATGAGATTATTTGGGGTATATTTTAGTTTTATATGATGTTTTCCTACTGTGTGTGGAGTTTTAAAGTGTTCCAAGGAGATCGAAGGGTAATGTGTACTAATGAAGGCCTAATTGAATTAGGTCTCCTTAAGGCCTAAAAGAGGTTTTGGTATTTTAAGTTGTGGCCAACATATTTTAATGATTTAATCATGTATTAAATGTGTTATAATACTTATTTTAAGGTTAATACAATTTTAAAAGTGTGTATGTCTGACCAAGAGGTGTGTGAGATAGAGATTGTATAAGAACAAGGCCTAAAAGGCCTAATTGGAAGTTAGTGAATGAAAAAGGGAAAGTGAAGGAAATAACACATTAAATATTTGAAGGAGGTATTATATGAAATAATAGTGGTGTAGATAAACTATCATGAATATATAATAGGGGTAATATATATGAATATCAAGGCCATATGACCTAATTTGTCTTGAAGAGATCTAGTTGAGCGAATAAGCCTAGAAGGCAATTTGAGAGGGATATAAGAGTGAGAAGAGATAAATAAGGTGATAATCATACATTTTGTTAAAAAAAAGGATTTTTTAAGGTGATCAAAAAAATTAGGTGGATGAGTTGGTGTTGATTCATCTAGGGGGTTGGTACCTCCTTACAGGTTGGTACTTGTTAAAGCATAGTTGAGTGGGTGTTTGACTAGTTGGGGTTGGTGCTCCATGTGGAGTTGGTTTTTCACTAAATATTTGTTTTTTATTATAGGAATTTAGTCCATTTTTATATATCAGTGGTTTTTCTTCCCCTTGAGGGTTTCCTACATACGTAATGTGTTATCTTGTTTCATGATCTTGTATGGTTACATATGCTTTGCTAGATGTTCATATTTATATGAATGGTTCATCTATTCTTACGAGGAATTAAATGAATTTTTTGAAAGAATTGATTCACCCCATATCAGTGGTTTTAATTATAACAAACTATCCATTTTATAACCAATATATATCCATGTAGTGGACCTAATTCCTATAGCAATCTACAAACACTCAACAAGAATAATTAAAGTATGTGTGTATGATAAAATTGACTATACTAAGATAAATAGCATATGTAGTGTCTAGAAAATATAAGAAATGTAAATATAGTAATGTATACAAACTATAATTTCATGTTTTTTGAGTAAATATTTGAATGTTTTTATGTGTTTTCTAAATATTATATTGTTTTTGTATTTTATAGACATAAGTTATGTATAAAAAACATAAAAATGAAATTATATATAAGGATCAAGAGAAAAGGAAAGTATGTACAAGAAGGGAGGAACAATACTAATCGATGAGTCTCATGGGAGACTCACTATCAATGTATCTTGTGTCAAATAAAGGAAATATGATCATGCATGCTATATGAAAGAGTAATTATGGTCCCAAAATATACTGTACTAAGTGATCTATGTTTGGCCCATCCTATGGAGTGATGTTATGGGTTTATGACATGAATTGTGGTATCTTATGAACTGTAGGGGTCTTAAGGACCCATTTGGTTTAATATGTTATAGGTGTCATAAGTGCCCAATGATGAGAACTCTAAGAACTCAATAATACTAATCTTAGAAGAAAGTGAGGAGAGGCATGCCCTCTAGAGACTATAACATATCTCTAATGTAGGGGTCTCTCTAATAAGGGTATCTATGGGAGAGTATGCATACATGGAAAACACTATAAGAGTATATGTCACCTACACTAGTGGCTCTAATGAACTTTATGGTGTACTGATAGGAACTATGCTCAGATTTGTAACTAGTAATTATGTTATAACTAGTAACTATGTTGTAACTAGTAATTTCATTGTAATTGGTAACTATGTTATAACCTTTTATTATATTGTAACTGATAATTGTGATGTAATTGCATATGAAATAGGTAAAGGATACTCATATAAAATACCCTCAATTATGAGAACCTAATTTACATGTATATATTTTAAGTATTTTTTTATGGTGATGAGATGGATTGTAGCTATTGTATCCATAGCCTACCCAGTAATATGTCAAATATACCTACACTAGGTACTAATAAGAATCTAGTGGCCATATGTATTAATCCAAACTATAGTGGAAGTATAATCTTCCTGGTGGAGCTCTAAACATGGCCACTAAAACCATTGATAACTATGTCTTTATGAGATATATCATGCTTAAAATACCCCAAATGTTGTATAAGTGTGATAGTACACATGCTAATACTTGACTTTTTATCAACCATAACACTCTAAATAAGATGATGATCTATGTATGATCATATAAGGAGTGCATATAAATCTAAATATTCATCAACAATATCCTACTTTGAGAAAGAGATGAGTGGTCTAGATGGAACTATAGTGTGGTATACATCGATGATCTTATGTAGTGAGTGTGCCTCCTTTGTAGTAGTGTGATATGATGTTGGTGGTGGATGTGCCTAATAGTGAAAACCTGAAGTACTCCTTGACTCATTTTTTTTAATCTTTATAAATAGGTCTAATAATATTTTCAACACCTTAGCTTCCATTTTTTGTACTTTGGGTGCCTCTGTGGGTGTGCCCACATCAATGATGTCTACCTCTATCAAATCTTATATCTAATGTTTTAAGTTGATGCATCTATTTGTTATATGGCCTTGTACCCTATGATATTCATATAATGCATTAGAATATATTTATTTTTAAGAGGCCATGTCATATCAACCTCTTTGATAAGAGGGAGAGATATGAAATTGCATTCTAAGAGCTATTGTAAAACATGTGTTGGAAATTCTGGAAGGTTGGTGAAAACTCTATATGGAGGAGCTGATAAAACTAGGCAAGGAGATTTCTCTAAATCTACATTGACTATGGCCTTTGGATGACTCTCATATTTAGTTCCCCTTACCTTTTATGGAGGCTTAATATAACTCTTAGCAGTTGATTATGATCCACTTGTATATTTTATTTTTCCCATTGAGAGAAACTTGACTTCTCTTTCTTTCACTATGTGGCATAAATATGTGAAGGTTGGAAACTTGTTTAACAAGATAGCTTCATGTAATGTTAGTATAAGACTCTATTTTAAGATGTCTTAAATCTCTTTATCTACCATGGGGATATTCAATTTAGCTAATATAGTCTTATATTTCAAGACATATTTTACAATAGGCTCATTTGATTTTTGTTTTAATTGTGTAACTTGAGCATATGAGATCTTATCATTGATGTTTATTTATAAGTATGCAAAATACATGTCTACCAATGAATTAAATGTGGTGATATATTGATTTGGCATATCATAAAACCTCTATAAGGCATAATCCTTTAAACTACGTGGAAATAACTTAGTGAAGATCTAATCATTGGATGCATAGTTCAAACATGTTGCATGAAAAGATCAAAGATGGTGATCTAGGTCACCCTTAGCATCATACTATGTAATATTAGGTGCCATGATTCTGGATGGAAAAGGAGTTGTCAATATTTGATATGCTATAGGTCTACATAAAATAACATGAGAATCCAAGGCATGTGATGGCCAAGTGGCTCCCTACTCAAGATGTAACACCTTAGTCTATAGAGTATGAACCTCCTACATAAGGGATTTTACATATGGATTAGAGGAACTAACCATAATAGGTTTATCTATCACTGAAGTTTATTGATTTACAATTGGTTTTTGTCATAGATGAGTTGGCCCCAATGTAGGTATAATAATGTTATTATTTAGTGGAGTAGAATATTGACCATTGTTTGATTTTTAAAGTTCTTCATGGATAATATTGATAAGGTCATCTTGAATATCTAAATGTCTAGAAATATAATATTTTAATTATCTCTTATTAGTTTCATCAAATCAATTATTGAATTCTACCATTGTAGTTTGGGGAGTAGGAAAACAAACTATTATATATTTGGAATCTGTAAAGAAATTAAATATATGAAAAATTGTAAGTAAATACTGAAACAAATTTGATATTTTAGAACTATTTAAAACTTAGTGAATTTAAATCCCATGTTTGTTAAGGAGCTGAGTAAATTAAATTAGGGTAATAATATGCAATAAATACGCCATTATTTTTTTACAAAATTGACTAATTTTGATCTTTCTAAAAATAGTATTAAATAGGGAAAGTAAGAACTTAGCTAGAAAATGACTAAGATGGATGATATGGAGGCTATAAATTGAAGTAGAGGCTAGTCTAAGTCTCATAAATAAGATCCTAGTATAAGAACCCTTCCTGGATATTAGCACCCTAATTTGATAATAGTGCCATTATTGGAAATGTGGTGGTAGTGTCCCTATATTGTCAATAGTGTCCTCTATAAAGGATGATCCTGAGCTTCTAGGTGTACCGGTGTTTGGATTTGTGAGGTCTATTCCTATGTGCATGAGTTTTAAACCTTGTATATTTCTTTTTTTAACTAAATATATGAGCAAACCCTAATCCTCTATGTCATTGGGACATCCAATTAATACAATCTAAAAAGTGTGTTTGTTAATAGGGTAGGCTAAACATCCTCAACACCCCATTACGATGAGATTTGCCTCTATACCAATACTCTAAAGAGGGATTGAGA
Organism: Torreya grandis; assembly: GCA_037957365.1. Classification (NCBI taxonomy): domain Eukaryota; kingdom Viridiplantae; phylum Streptophyta; class Pinopsida; order Cupressales; family Taxaceae; genus Torreya; species Torreya grandis. The sequence goes on from JARHVA010002265.1 coordinate 975,044, forward strand.
CCAATTTAGTTCTCCTCACCTAAGTTATAGTGCAAGTGCAAGTGAAGTTAGTATGATAGTTTGTTTGAGTGCTTTGAATGTGCTTGCTACTAGAAATCTAGGTAATCTAAGCTTAGAACTATCTTGGATGTTAGTATGTAGAAGAAGGGTAGAATAGGTATTGATAACCTTAATTGTGCATAACTCATTTTGAGTTTGAATGTGTATTTTTCATATGATTTCCATCTAGTGGTTAGAGGGATAAAACTCATGTATTTATATTGTTTTTATGCTTGTGTGGGTGTTAAAAGAAGTCTAGGTAGATCTTACGAGGTTTTAGATTTTAAAATATATATGTTTGTTAAATAGGGAGGGAAAGGACATTCATGTCATTATTGGGAAACTAGTTCCATGTGGCACTACTATCCTTATTAAGTCTCTAGTGTCCAAGTGGTATAGCACTAGGCACAAAAGGCTAGGATGTAAGAATGAGGGTCCTATCTAGGGCTAAACTAGTGATAGGTAGTTTTAAGTAAAACTATTAGCACCCAAATACCACTTTTAGGTGATTATAATATAAAATATCAACCCTCATTCATTCCTCACCAAGAAATCACATACAACTCATAAGGCAATATACCAGAAGCACTCAATCAAGCATTCAAGGGAGAAAATCTACCCTATTTATCCCCATTTCCATATCAATCATAGGAGCAATATTTATATGGTTTTAAAGCCTTGAAAAAGAATCCCATGAGCCATATTTTCCAATTTAAAATATATGTCATTTCATGTCTTTACTTTTCACACATTTCACCCTTATGCACATATAAGAAAACACATAGGGGAGAACTACATAAGTTATAGGCTCTTCTTGTAGTATTGGCTATGTAGACAGTGCCCATTAATAGAGGGGTATTTGGGGTTAGCTTGACACTATGACCCCACTAACCTATTCTTTCCATAGTACCTCTAGGGATTAAGAGATAAGGTTTGATAATTATATAAATTAAGATAGCATGTGCACATGATCTAAATACATTAAAAAAAAAGTCATATAAAAACTAGAAGGCTCTAGTTGGTCACATTTGGATCTAGTCAATATTTTGTATAGGACACCAATGGTATATTTAGACACTTACATCGACGTAACTATCCAAATCCAATACAAGCATCTAAGGATACAAAAATGATATTTATATACTCTGATGATTATTCTAAACTCAACCAGTCCACTTCTAGTGTATTCCTACTTAGATATGCATGTGCACAACTAAGTATCATTATTTCTTATTTATTGAAATATCTATCAATAAATTTACTTTATTATTTTTATCAATCTTAGTTGTATAAATTTAAAATATTTTATGTCTAATTTTTCTATTAATTAGCCTACTTATTAAATTAGGTCATCTCCCTTCTGTAAAAGCTAATCAAATCTTCTTAATCACAGATACCCCCATTATCTAAATTTAGGGGTAAACATTTATTGAACCTAACATTTGAGTCTTCCTTTGAAAACCTAGATTTATCTAGGGTTTCCAACCTTCTATGTTTTTAGCTTATTATGATTGATTTAAAATCTAAAATTTTACCTGAGGGTTTACACTCATCTAGTCATAAGGTTTCATGTTCATACACTTGTAATTTTTCTTCCTTGATTGGCACATTTCAAATTCCTAACAACCCCATTATACATTTACTTAAAATTTTATTCTACTCAGGTTGGTAGATTCAAAAACCTCTTTTTGTTTGCCCAAAATTGGTATAGATTTTTATAAATTATTATTTTTAGTAGATATTGACATACAACATGAATAGTGTACCTATATTTTATTTAATTTATGGGTTTCATCAAAATTCATATTTTTTTCAAAAATATCCTTTCTTCCAAACTATTTTATGTATTTTTTGGATTTTTCATTTTTATTATTTTAAGTAAATTTAGACCTACATATCAAATATTATACTTTTATTTTCTTGTACATTTAAAACCCTCTTTTTGTTTTCCCAAAATTGGTACACATTTTTATAATTTACTATTTTTAGTATATATTGACATAAAACATGAATAGTGTACCTATATTTTAATTAATTTATGGGTTTCATCAAAATTCATATTTTGTTCAAAAATATCCTTTTTTCCAAACTATTATATGTATTTTTTGGATTTTTCATTTTTATTATTTTTAGTAAATTTAGACCTACATGTCATACATTATAATTTTATTTCCCTATTTTTTAGGGTTTGTCTCATTTCTTATTTTTCCTAAAAACCCTATTTCAAATTATTAAAATTATTATCCAATCACTTTATATTGTGTTCTCTTCATTTATAAAATTATGGTGACCCTGAACTTTGGTTTCTAAACCCGAGCTTACCCTAGGTCTTTTGATTTTCTTGATTAATGTAATTATTAAATTCTAAATTTAATTAACATGATTTATTGTACTCTAGCATTCATATTTATTTTTTATCATGTTTTCATATCAATTTTTAGAACATTTAAAATAGATAGAAAGTAACTTCTTTCTCCTGTCCCTAATGAGGGTGATAGCCACCAACCCTATTACCATTTCCATATAATCACTTATTCAAGGGGAAAGGTGGCCCATCCTATAGTGAAAAAATAAGGTAACCAACAAACTCTTCCAAAAAACCTTGATGGTATGTGTATGTATGTTTAATATGAATTACCTAGGGTTTATACTTGTGAAATATCAAGGATCAAATCATCACTATTGTCAAGTTAATATAAGAGATAAAATATAAAAATAAATGTGTTATTTCAAAGGTGACATCATTGAAAAATCACATTAAATACTTATATAATCCAAAATACATTAGTGTAAATCATGTATTTGCATCTTCATCTAGCAATTTTATATCCAACAAGGTTTAATTTCCAAATGAAAAGCTAAAAAATAATACATCTACAACAAGTGATTCAAAAATTTAACATAAGGCTAATAATATTCCAAGTGAAATCTTAAAATAAATAATTCAAAAAAAATTGATTCAAGTAGCTCTTATACATCCTATAAAAAGATCAAAATACTATTATGCATATAATAGAATGCATGGGCATCATACAAACTATTTCCAATAGCTTATATCTCTATCTATAGTTGTTCCCTTGGGGGATTAGTTACTAACTTAACTATGGGGGGTGTGGTGGAGCATCCCAATTCTATTTGTGACTCCCCTAGCCTCCACTAGGAATAGGGTTGATTCCCTAGTTATTTAGTATGGGTTGGTCAAAGGGAAAAGATGGATTCCACATATTAATATAGATAAAATCATCTCTCCCCTACCCCTATTTATCTTAATTGATTAAATAGGACCCACCCCTACCTCTTCACTATAAATTGATCTGATATATCTAACTACCAAGAGTAGGGCTCCCTATCTATCATGTGGGTTTGATTGGTAGATCTATATAGGGTACCCAATAGTTATAGTTTTCCATATCATTTATATCCAATTGACTAACACCTTTATCACTTTATCATATAGGTGTGAAGTGGGGATCTATAGAGAGGATTTTATATATCCCATATCTATATACATGTAAGGATAGGGATCAGGACATAAAGAGTTATCCATAGGGTAATTGATCAAACCTATTCCCCTATATGTATAAGTTATGATACCTATATAACTATTGGGGATGGGTGTATGCCTATAAATATATGGGGTTTGGAAGTATTACCTATATAGAAAGGGTCCTGACTATATGAGACATGCTTGTGGGCTCTCTCCCTACATCTATAAAGGGAAGGTCATTTTCTCCATTTTACATTAAAGAACAAAATATATTTCTTAAATATAGTGTTGATCATATCATCGATACATCAATAAATAAAATCACTCACATTTTGAGTACATATCCTAAATCACAAGTGTCAAAATCACAAATATTGGTACCAAAAGATAATTTAGAATAAAAAACTTTAAAATGCAATAATTAGGGAAAGAATAAATTCAAAGGAAATGTTATAAAAGGAGTAATAATATTTGTAAACTCAAAATCAAGATAATAAAAAAATCATTCTAAAAATAGGGTTTCTAACAAAGTAAATTTTAAAGCAAGACATTCCTACAAAATCAAATGATACAAATATGGTTTCTAAGGATCCAAACACTGTATCTAATTCATGCATAGAGGAACAAACAGTTAGTTTAATACTACAAAGTTTATGATTACATATTTAAATAAATAAATCAAGGAAAAAATCACATCTTTTCCTAATGTGTAAGCAAATATACATGACACTTCTTTATCCCATAATGAGATGCAACATTTTGGCAATGATAAACATACTCAATAAAAACAAAATTTTAAGAAGGAAATGATAAACTATGATGCAGTTGGTTTTCTATACACAAATGTTCAAAATGATATACCATAATTTCAAGAACAACCTAAGAAGTTAAATATCTCTTATAATGATTACATTGATAATAATGATCCTAATAATATAAAATGTTGGTATGATCCTAGTGATATCATTTATGATCATATAAATATGACACACATGATACATAATATTCATAGAGGTATCTCCTTAATTAGTAAATTAGTTTATATTATTTATTTTCCTTATATGTGTATTCTTTACTTATCCTTCCAAATATTCCAAAAATATAAAAAAACAATTATCCCAAAAATATAAAAACATTCAAAAAATTCAAAAATCGAAAAAATATTTTTACATGATCCTAGTTTTACTATTTATTATACTTGTGTTGTTTTCTCCACATTAGTAAATATCATATATTTCATTTAAATATATACACATATGCTTCACACTTCATTTGAGTGTGATACAAGCATACTTAGATGCATGATATATGCACATACAAATGTTGGGCCTTCCCTCTACTTATGTCATAAGTATGTTGGGGACATATGATTATTTTATCATGATACACCTAGGTTACATTATTCCATGATCACTTTTCATTTTCATGTTAGAGATTATATACTTACAAATTCTTGTATCCATGCTCGTGTCTTTTCATAGTGTACTTGATATGCTATGTACTTAACATTGTTTGCTAACATATATTGGTAAGACCTAATATTATATGTTTGTGTTGGTTTCCTTTATTCCATGCTTTCCTTTTTATGCTTCCTTGAGAATCTTTTCTTAGTTTATATTATCTTACATTATCTTTCATGTTTGAGTATTTGAATATTTTCCTTTGATTATGGAACTCATGATTTTGTTTTCCTATTTGGACATTTGAATATGTCATTATTTATTGTATGGACATTTGAATATGTCATTATATGATTTATTTAAATTTGATTAAGTCATGTCCATTCAATTATGTTGTATTTTAACATTACCCTTTTATGAGGTATCCTTGAACCATTCACTTTTTCTTTGCTTTTGAGTTCTCTTGTGTGTGCTTGATTACTTATTGAGCTTGTAATGTTACTCTCTAGATGCTTTCATGATCTATCTCATGCATCCTAGGACTTGATGTGATCACATAGTGTGTGATTAAATGTTATATCTACTTATAAATGTTACTCATATATGTTAAATGATCCATACATGACTTATACATTTATCTTATCCTTTTGAGGTAAGGTAACTTCTAGATTCTACTCCCCCTCACCTCAAAAGGGGGAGTATATTAGTGGGGGAATATTATAGAGGCATGGATTAAAAATTTACATGGTTTTGTATTTTATTTGGGGCATGTCAAAAAATCATTATCTCCACACTTATTTAATATTTAGAATCTCCAAATTATAATGGGGCATGTTATACAAACATGTTCTCCACATTTACAATAGTTATTAGATTATATAGATTGCAGTGGGGGAATGTTATAAAAACATGTTCTCCACATTTACACCAGTTCTCAAATTCTCTAGATTACAATGATGGCATGCTATATAAACATGTTATCCACACTTGTACCAATTTTACAATTCATTATATTTCATAGTTATATGATTTAGATATGCATTTATGGCAGCATTCTATATATTGGTAGTATTATTATACCTAAATTTTAGATTGAGACATGTATGAGGTGAATATGCCATGTAAGGGAACCTAAAAATTAAAAAATTAAATCATTTTTCAAATTTAAAATACTATTAAGGACTATTATCATACCCAAAATGTATAGTTATGGACTGTTATCGATCCAATCTACTACATTAATTTTTTCACCTTTGGAAGGTTGAGTTGATTAAATAGCTCAATCTTTAAAAAAAATAAGTTATATTTGATTAAATAATATAACTTGACCAGACATATAGGTTATTTTTTATTAAATCATCCACCTTCAATAGATATATAATTGATTAAATCACTCACAATAACTAGGATGCACATGTTTGGGTTGCATGATTGAGATGAAACAAGCTCAATTATTATGTTTTAGCCCACCTTTACACCAATATTTGGGGCATGATGTCCTCGTGTGTGTGTGTGTGTGTGTGTGTGTGTGTGTGTGTGTGTGTGTGTGTGTGTGTGTGTGTGTGTGTGTGTGTGTGTGTGTGTGTGTGTGTGTGTGTGTGTGTGTCCCACACACACACACACATATTTAGTTTTAGGTTAAAAATTTTCCTAATCCCAATTTTAATACTTCATAATGAGGCATCCTTTCAAATCAAATTGCCAAAAAGCAAGATGGTTGCATTGACACACATGTGTACTCCTAACCTTGATCTCTTTACTCTTAAACATTTCAAATTATTTCAATTTCATATGTCATACACTGATTATATATTATAGCATCCTCTTGGTTATAAATTATTTACTATCAAATAAATTAAGGTGGTTTCACACAAAGACAAGGTGTGTTATACATACCCATGTATAGATTTGTTTCCTTTAAACTATAAATTTCATTAATAGATTAAAGGAGTGAAATGTAGATACTAAAATTTTATTTATATAATACCTTAATCTTGTATGCTTATAAAATACCTATCATGGTTGTACCTTATAGTTATATAACTTCTCGCTACCAAAGAGCTCATGTTCACTATCCCTTTATGTTGAATTACTTATCTTTTAGTCTAACCAATATTATTATAATGACCTAGGACTTATATATTGTTCAAAAATATATATACTTTATTATTATCCTTCACTGATAGTTTTGGACATGTACCTATTTTCAAGCTTCCTGAACACTTGCATCCTAGACAAACACATGCATCGATGCAACTATTTATTTACTTACAAGTCTAGTGCCCAAAATCCATCCAATTTATAAAAACACATATCCAAAAGGTTGGATTAAGTGATTTAATGAAATATATTTATAAAATGGATTTGTATATATATATTATCAACCATTATTCATTCTTCACCTGGTAATCACATACAACTCACAAGGTAATATACCAATAAGCATTCAATTAAACATTCAAGTGAGAAAATCTACCCTTTTTGTCTCAATTTCCATATCAATCATAGGATAAATATTTATATAGGTCTAAAGTATTTAAATATAATCCATTATTTTTATTTAAGTTTTAATATAGGTTATTAAATGTCTTTGATTATCACATATTTCACCCTTATGCACACACAAGATAACACATGGGGAAGAACTACATAAGTCTGATGCCCTCCTTGGAGTATTGTATATGTATGTATCACCCATTAAAATAAGGTTCTCTAAGATTATCTTAACACTATGATCCCAATAACCCTTTTTATTGACAATCACTCTGATGCAAAGGGAGAGAGTTTGCACAATCCAAATGCGAGTTTCTTCTTTAAGGCCTAGTTTCGTGTAGCACTTCTTTAGCACAAAGCTTGCATATTTTAAAAATATAAAATGGTTCAAGACAAAAAAAACTATTTATAATTAACCATTATTCCTTTACATCTTCACATTAAAAATTAAGGTTTTAAATCTCAAGGGAAGTCTATTTATTTCACAAGACTTTTTACATTTAGGCCTCCATTAGGCCTAATTCAAAATCACTTCTTTGATTCTGTAATGTATGGTACTATACCATCTCAAAACCTTCATAATATTTTATATCAATTCAAATTATACTATATTCCAAAGTTCAAAAAATTTAAATGGTGGAAACACAAGATAAATGGATTTGAAATCAAAAACCCTAACTTAGGGTTTCAAAGGTCTAAGACAACCTGAGAGCCTTCTATTTGGGATAGTTTAAATTTATGAAAATTTAAATTGATTATAATATTTTTATTATGTCTAAAATACCTTATTCTAACTTTATTAATCATTCTTTGACCTGGAATAATCTCCTCAAGGCTTCAACATGCAAATTTATAGAATTCTAGGTCTCTTTTATAGGACTATATAGTGTGAATGCAAACTTAAGTTAAATATTTTGTCATGAAAATGTTTTTAAAAAATTAATTTACATAATTAAATATCCTTAAATATCATTTAACAATGTATATAACCAAAATAAATCTTAACAATCTTCAAAATATATTATTAACCTTGTTTCCTGACTATGTTGACATAAAATTCTGGATGTTTTGATCATATTGTCTCTTGAAATTTATATGAAATAAATTAAAATAAAACCATATAGTGAAAATAAATAATATTTAATACTCACATATATAAATATTCTTAATATTCAATATATACTTGACAAGGTATATTTTCATTCATTTCTTGATAAGACATTACACAAAATTTCCACTTACATTAAAATAGAGTTTTGATCATCTATTTCTTGATGTTTTCTTAATATTTTATTTTATTATCCTTCTCTCCACATATATATCCATTTAATTTTAATCCCTTATATCTATTGCACACTTTTTAACTCCTACAATATCTCTAACTATTTCTTGATTCCTTCCAACATAGGTAGTGGTCTTAACAAATCAGCTTGTTTTGACATGGTTCAAGATAGAAACATAGGAATCATTAAAAAGAAAGTGTTAAACTAATAATAAATATAAAAACATAAATAATACCCCAAATACCATTAATATACAACATTAAAATCTTGCCAAATTATGAACCAATCTCTATAATTCTTAAAAGAAATTCAAATTTTTAAATTGATCATTTTTGCAAAAAACTCAAGAACTTGGTTTTGAGACTTGTAAATGCATTTAAAATAATATAAATGACTCTTTATTGAAATATAAATACTCATAAGACTCAAAATAATCTTTAAAAATCCAAAAATTAAACTAACTATAAATCAAAAGTCTTCCTACGTGATTCTCCTGCATCACACTCTAAGGGTGAAGAGTTAGGGTTTGATCATTTGATAAAGAGTGATAGTTTGTGCACATAATTTAAAGACATCAAAACAAAGGTGATATAAAACCTAGAAGGATCTAGTTGGTCATATAAAGATCTAGTTAATATTATATATAATACACCTACAACAAAGTTAGACACCTATGTCAATGTAACTATCCAGATCTAATGTAATCATCTAAGTCTACAAAAAAGATATTTCCAAAATCTGATGACCATTCCAAGATCATTAAACAATCCACTTATTTCATGTTCCTACTCAATATGAATGTACATAGTAAACCAGATAAGTATCATTATTTATAATTTATTTAATTATCTATCAATAGTTATAATTTACTATTTTTAGGAATCTTAGTTGTATAAATTTAGAATATTATTTATCTAAGTTTCTTATTAATTGGCTTGTATATTATATTAGTTCACCTCCCTTGTGTAAAATATAATATAATATTATTAACCATGGATACCCCTATTATCTTAATTTATGGTAAACAAACACTTGGTAATGTATGTCTTGACCTATCCTTACATTACATGACTTGTACATAAACATATGACTCTTACACATCTTTATGTCATATCTAATTGTCTTATATTTCCATGAATTTTTTAATTTTCAATCATTCACCTATAATAAATTCCATATTCTATGTTTAAAATACTCATTATCATATTCAAACTATCTCTTGATGATTGAATCATTATTTTTATCTTTATCCACACCTCTAAAAATACTCAGATGGATTTGTATTTATAAAATTTTCCACCTCCATTAGACTCATCTACACACTAAGCAATAGTCATTTTCCAAATTCAAATTATCTTTATGCTTTGACCTGTACATTGTGTATATCGATGTGATAAGTTACACAAAGATTCATATATTTAATCATAATAAGTTTAAGCTTATTTCCTACCTAGAATCTCTTAATAAAGTATTAATCAAGACTATTCTATCACTTCCACATTGAGAGGGACTACTCTTAACCTCCTAAATTAGAAATAAATCACAAGGATTAGTCCCTATCTAAGTCTGAAGCATTGAATCCAAGCCAAGTTTTCCATTTTCAAGTGTCAAAATCTATATCACATGATGAATTTATACTATTTGTTCATAAATACACACATTCACTTAAGGTTCATAACTATTTTTTTGTTTATTTCCATTCTCAGATTATTTCATAAGTATGCAACACTCAACCATTCATTGGGGATTGTTTGAGGTCTACTCAACCAATCAATCTTCCCCATTTTTATAGGTTAAACTAGTTCCAAAAGTGTAAATATGATTTATAAGTGGAGACAATATTTTATATATTGAACAAATAAAAATCTCTTGATATCACACAAGAAGACATTTTACAAGATGGTATTATGGCCTATGTGAAAACATTGAGGCACAATTCATATGGATGAATCTAGTAGAAGGCAAATTCCTCCATCCTAATTCAAGCATACAGATACTGATAGACTCATCTAGGAAGATCAAGATACATAATTTCCTTATATGAGCAATTATTGATCCATTTCCAATACTATTTATCACTTGCACACAATCTCAATCCTACACAGTATTGAAACAAGCTTAGTATCTTAGTCCTCTTAGTGTTTTCTATATATATTAAATCATAATTATTCAATCATACTTTATTTTAAAATTTATATTTCTATGTTATTATTATATGTTATAAAGTTTGAATAATTCAAAGGTTTTATGCATGTTTAAGTTCATTAATCCAATATAAGTTAGAATAGCAAAGTAATGTCATTCAGGTTATATAACACACCAATAATTTTAATTAGAGATGTAGTCACTACATTCAAGGACTTCATTCATGATTTACTTAAAATATACTTGGATGATTAGGTAGTCTTCTCTCTCTTCAAACAACACTTTTCAAAGTTTCAACTTATGCTAGAAATGTATAGAGCCTTTTGAATTGCACTCAATTTTTAAAAGTGATTATTTTCACACCTTTTGGATTCTAAGTGAGACACGTGGTGTGTAGCAATGTTATTTTGGTATACCATGCCAAGAATGAAGTTATAATTGGACTTAATCTAGTTATCAACCCATCATACATGCAATAATTTCTAAATCACATCAATTACTACTAAAATTTCATTTGACATTATGTAGATATAATGACACCCATGGATAATATAATACACAATGATAATAAATTTAAATTCACCCCTAAGTGATAAAGTGTGTTTATAAAAAATTAAATAGAAATTTTTCATACCTACTATTTATTGATAAATTGGCCTCACAGGCCAAATTTAAACCCATATAACCAAAAAATTTCCATTGACACCAATCCAATCTTGTACATGGTGGGATGAATGCCTTGCGATTTCCTATTTTTGTCTCATTTTGATCTTTTTAACATTGATTATGGTGTCATTGCATGTGTTAGGCATTGATTGAAGGGATCTCATATGATAGCATGTTTTGAGTCTTTGGATGATGTGACAAGTTGTATTTATGGTCCTTAAATGAGTGGGATAGTGTAAAATTTCTTTTTAAGTTATTGATAATGGCCTAAACATTGTTTGATAAAGTTAAGGTTTCTTAGTATAAATTAAGGCATTTGGAGAGTTTAAAGTTGTTAGTTCTCATTGCATTTAGGCATGTTTTAAGCCATTTATTAAGGAGAGACTTTTTTATCATGATATAGGGGTGACCAATCCTTTTTTAAGTCATAACATGAAGTTTAAAATTGTATCCAAGGTTGCCTCCATGGTCTACTTAGTCAAGACTATTTCAAGCTTTAATTAGCCTTCCAAGTCATCAAATGACCCTTCAAACATATCATATGAGTTAAATTGAATTGTAAACCTTTGGAAAAGGGTACATTTTTTATGTCACATTATAGTATGGGGTCTTAAAATTGTTTCATTTCCATCCTATTATCATGAAAAGTTAGTTTAAGTGTAAAAGGTTTCCTTTTAGAAGTCAAACACACTTTCCATCCATCAAAAGGGTCCCACATGTGGGAAGATATGAATTTTCAAATTCCCAAATTATAAATTATGTTTTTAAATGTTATTTGACCTCTATTATCCATCCTCTCATCATCTAATGGAATTTAAAGTAATTATATGATGAAAAAATTTAGAAAAGAAGGGGATTTATAGATGTTTCAGGCTTATAGAGACCTGTACAAACATGTTAGGGTCATAAGAAGTCAAAAATATATATATCATATTTAATTCATAATTTATATGTAATAATACATTATCTATCAAGTCATATAGGTCAAAACCATTTCCCTTCCTCCATCGAGCTCTTTGGTAGCCTTAGACAACTAGTCAAGTTCTTGCTCAGTATGGATAGGAGAGAGAAGATGGTAACTTGAGATATTGTCCAAATGAATGGGTTATAATGGAATTATAATACTAGGTATTTTTTTATAGATTTATCCCATATGCTTTATAAACAAACATTAAGAACTCAATCAACCATATTTTCATTCTTCATCCACACAAGGTTATTATTGTAATAATTTCATTACATTTATGGTTTGTTTAATGTAATTAGTGTTTTTATGTGTCTTCCATGGGTAAAAATAGTCCATTTCAATCATTAACCATTACTATTTCATGTTTGTGATCCCTAAAGAGCAAGGAAACCTACAACTTGTCACATTTTTAGGTTGCATGTAGTGTTTCTTCATGTTTCAGAGCCTTCAATGCATAAAAATGGAAGTGGATGATGTTTTAGGTTGTATTATGGGTTTTTTTAATCCATAAAACTCTTAATTTTCTATCCTAAACACTCAAATAATTCATCAAACAAAACAACTCCTTCAAGTCTTACTCTAATGTAACTAGCATGTACATAATGTGGTCTCCTTGCAAGTGTGAATAAGATGTTATGGTAATGACTATGGAGAACCATCAATTTATTTTAAATGAATACATGTACTTCACCTATTAATAATATTCTTTGGTTTTACCCTCATTCTCTTCATTTCCATAAACTCAATACCCATTCTCATCTTCAAGCCCTTGAGAGATAAGCTCTCATTTAGGCACCTACAGGCTTATTGTACAAACTAAGCAAGTGTTGGTTGTTGGGATAGGGTGTGGAATTTATTTATGAGTCTTGAGGGATCATAGGGATATATAAAAAATCATGGGTAATTAATTATTAGTGTCAAACAATATTAATGTCATCAACTCATCCCAAAATGAGAGCTCAGCCAAGACTTCGATGAAAATAGGATTGTGATTTCATATTCAAGAAGACATTGATGGTATGATGAGAATAAGGAGGTTTATAAATTTAAAATAATTAATTATAGGTCATTAAAATGTTGATGTAAACCATGAAAATAATTTAACATCAAATTCCAACTCTGAAATGAAGTACTCATAGTCAAAAAGGCCTAAAAACACCACCTATAGGCCTGACTGTAGAAATAGGGAAAGTTGAGCATAGAAGATCATTTTAAAGATAATTTAAGGTGTATTAGGAAAAAATTGGCTAAAAATATATGGAATAAATTATATAAGTTTTGAATGATAAAGAAGTTACCATAAAGAAGAGACTAACCACACTTACTCAGTCAAAATGCAGGACTGCCACCTACATGTAGGGTCAATAATAAGAAGGTAAAGTGTCAAAAACCATACATAATGGTGAATTGATATAAATTAAGAGAGTATAATAAAAAAAATTCTAAGGTTTTTATACTACTTATAATGATTTGGTCCTCTAGAGTAACAAGAACCTTGGCAGATAATTAGGCCTAATAGGCCTAAATTGGTATGTATAGGCCTATGCCTAAAATATTAAAGACATTTGCATGTTTGGAAGTATTTTAAAGTTGAAAAAACCTTATTTTGAATTAATTTATACATAAAAAGGTTTAAAATATGATATGAGTCTCAAGTTAATCAAGTTATATTTTAAACCAAGCATTAGGGTTACACAAGTTTGGTTATTCATAAACCCTAGGTCCATTCAAGAAGATATACAGAGAGAAAAATTAAGGGGAATCCAGTATTAGGGTGTTTTCAAACCATAATAACATATTTCATAATAATTAAAACTCCACCAATAGTTGATAATTAAGGGGAAAATATAATACTCAGGTCTTTAACACAGACTGGTCAAATACTTAGGTTGGGCAATGCTTAGGCCAAGCCTAGAAGAGAAAGGGGTAGAGATGGAGTATAGGTAGCTATAGACAAGAAAAATAGGTTGAAAATAGATTGATAATGTAATTATCTACTGACATTAAATTCACCAATTCACCTATAGGTGGCTCAAATTCATTTTAGGCATATAAGGCCTAAAACCATCCTTAGGCCTCAAAACCCCAACCTCCTCCTTGTGGCATATCCAAACCCCCTCCAAATAGACTTAATTCCATGATAATATATATTGATGATACATACTCTAAATAAGATGTCTTGTATGGAGGAATATAAATAAATGTCCATTTTAGTCATATCACCCCTCTTGAGCTCTATTACCCTAATCAACCATGTCGAGTTGCCAACTCAAGAACTCATATCTCACATAGCATTATGACTCAATAAAAATTATCTTAGGTGTATTTTGGTACCCATATTCACTTAATATCCATATAAGAAAGAGTGGGATTTAGGAGACCACTCTATGAACAATCTTTAAGACTATCAACCCACCCAGAATGCTTACCAAGAGTTTGAGGTCTACCAAATTTAACTCATAACTCACTGTAAAAATTACAAGGTACCAGGAGAAATTCAAGATTTTTTAAGGGATCTATGGACCCAACATCCATCAAAAAATATTTGGGTTAGAGGCATGTACTCTATGAACCATCGTTAAGATGGAAAGCCACTAAAACCTTGCATAAACTTTAATACAAACCCAATGGGATAAAATCTAAATAATTTTCACTAAAATTCATTAAATGGATCCTAAAGACACATAAAATACATGATGCACTTTGAAGAGGTCATGTTCATGGCTTTGGTTTGTACAGACAATTATATAGACCTCATAGAGACACTATTTTGGCAATATTTAAGGATAAATCCATGGTTCAAAGATTGATGAAAGTTTTAAACCATTGAGGATGATATTTTGAGGCATATTTCACCTTTCCAAATTTCCAATTACTCATAATTCTTCTTGTAAATTCTCTTGCAGGTCTACACCAAAAAGCTAGTCTGCAAGTGCTAATGAGAGGTGACCTAGTTACCTAGATGGGCAAAGTTCCATGGTGTGTATTATAAAAAATCAATAAGTCATGATTTGAAACAATTTATTATACATAAATAATACTCACTTATCCATCCATAGAGCTTATATGTAGGTCTCATGGTCAACCAAGTGGCTAACACTAAAAGACTAGGCCTAATTGCCGAGTATACCTACTTGATCAAATAAGAGAAGATGTTGATTGGATTTATGGGATAATGAGAGAGTAATTTTAATATCATAAAAACCATGTAAATACCTCATGAAATTGATCATACACACTTCATGTTCATAATGGAAGATGGGCATTTTTCCAAGCTTAGTCAACATGCACAAAAGGAAGGTGGGTTGGTTAATGACCCATAAAGGCCAACTAAACCATGATTCCACATTTTTAATTTCAAAAAGATGGATTTATTTAATAGGTAATAATTAACATACTCTTTATATGGTCAACCAAGACTAAATTATCCTCCATAACTCCATTTTAATTCTCAAAAATCTCATTGAAGATCACTCACCACCAAGGCAACACATGTGAGAGTTGAGGGAGATATTATTGATCTTTGTGGATGTTGTAATTGTTTATGGAGTGAATTATGGTCATTAATTTCCTCTCCATGTCTTATCCATTTCATACGCTCTTTTCTCTCTTACTCATATTCTATAAATTAAGGCTCTAAGGCCATTTTATTCTTCCCTCAGTTGTGTATGAGGAAAATTTACCTAAATTTGTACCTTGCAAACCTTTTGAAATAATGAAGGACTATTTTAACTTCTCCAATGTTATTCTAGTGTGTTTATACTTTTTGATTTACATAATTGGTATATTTCTCTCCCTTTTCATGCTTGTTTCTCACCTAGTTACTAGTACATGGTCCTATGTAGGTCATATAGTGTGTGAAGGTGTTAGTGGTTGAGATTAGAGTGGAAGTTTGATTGGTAAGTGTCTTAAATCAGACCTTAATTTCATTACCCTCATGTTTTGATCTTATAGTATAGACTCTATGTGAAATAATGATGCTTATAAGCCTTGAAGAGAGTGGTTCAGTTCATGTATTATTCATTATTATTATTTAAGGTCAAGTAGAGTGAATAAGTCATATTGGTGCATCACCTCCCTTTATATTAGGTTTCCTTTATTGTTTATTCTCTTTTTTCACCCCAAAAAGTTAGTATGTTTAGTGATTTTATCTCAATTTATGCACTAGGGGAGCTAGCCCTATAAACTAGAGGTTTAGCCCATCTACAGGTCACCCACAGTCTTGGGCTAATCCCATGTTACCACAAACTTGGAGAGCTCTAAAAAATATTCTCCTAAGGGTGCAGGTTGGTGAGTTAACACTATATTTTCCTTTATTTATTTGAGTAATACATATCATGTCCATGTGGATGCTTCAAGGTCTATAATAGGTGTCATGTTTATCCAACTAGGAGAGGAAGACATGGACCATACTTACTATTTAACACTAAATTTAGATGAATTAGGGTTATCTAGGGTTAAGGGGATTAGATTAAATTTTTACATAAGGATGGTGAATTAATATAATTATTAGGCCAATTAATAGAAAAATCAAGAAAATAAGATTCTAAATTTATACAACTAAGATTTACAAAAATGGTAAAGTATAACTATTAATATATAGTACAATAAATTGGAAACAAATGATACTTAGTTTTTTTACTTTATGCATGAAATTTTGGGATGGAATACTATAGAATTAGACTATAATTTTATCCTATAATGGTCATCAAATTCTATAAATATTCTTCTATAACCTCAGATTATTGCATCAAATATAGACAATTATATTGATGCAGATCTCTAACCCTACTGAGTGTGTCTTACATATAATATTGAATATATATAGATGAAACAAACTAGATCCTTCTCAAAAAAATTCACCTCTCTTATTATGTCTTTATATTATGCACAAGGCTTTCACCCTTTTTCAAATGATCAAATCCTAGCTCTTCACCCTTTAAGTGACTGTAGGAAAAATGGGTTAGTGGGCTCACTATTTCAAGCTATCCTAAGGACCCCTCTATACATGGTTCATGTATACATAGGTATTACTATGAAGAGGGCCTCATATTTATTTAGTTTTCCCCTATGTGTTGAATTGTGTGTGCACAAGGATACAATGTGTGATAATAAAATACATGTGGTAAGCTAGATTCTAAATTTGTAAATATGGCTCATGGGTTATCCTCAAATGATTCAAACCTATTTAAATACTACTCATATTACCAATATATAAATAGCAATGAATATGGTAGGTTTTATCACTTTAATTATTGATTTAGTGCTTTTTAGTATATGTCCCTGTGAGTTTTATGTGATTTATAATTGATTACTAGGTGAAAAATGAATTAGGTTTGGTCTTGTATATATAACAATTCCTTTTAGAAATATCTCACACTAAAGCACTTATTCTGACCTTTAGAATATGTTTCATTTTCAAATTAGATTACTTTTGGTCACTGGAAAATTTGTATGTAAAGTGGACACTTGCATCAACACATGTGTCTATCTAGGATGCAATTATCTAGGAATCTAGAAAATAGGTACATATCTAGAACTGGCAGTGAAGGATAATACTTAGGTTTTGATATTTTTACATAGTGTATAAGGCATGGTCATTATAATAACAATGGTCTTACTAAGAGATAATCATTCTAGGCACAAAGATATAGTGAACACAAGCCTTTTAGGAGTAGGCAAGTCTATAACTAAAAAGTAAAGCCATTATAGGTATTTTCTAAGTGTACAAGACTGAGGTACTACATAAATCAGATTTTAGTATCTACATTTCCCCCTTTAATATAATAATTAAATTTATAGTTTAATAGAAATAAATGTGTACCTAAGTGTGTATAACACACCTTATTTTTGTGAACGCATCTTGAGTGCTTTGTTGGTGACTAACCTATAACCATGAGCATGTTATAGTATATAATTAGTGTATGAAATTGGAAATTGAAATAATTTGAAATGCTTTAATATAAGAAGATAAAGGTTAGGAGTACACTTTTGTGCCAATTCAACCATCTTGCCTTTTTGTAATTTGATTTTAAATAATGCCTCATTATGAAGCATTGAATCTAATATTAGGAAAAGTATGAACCTACAAGTGCATATATATAGAGATATTTGAGAATTTATGCCCCCAACCTTGGTGTAAATGTGAGTTACAACATGACCATTGATATTGTTTCATCTTAATTATACAACCCAAATATGTGCATAATCTCATTATTATGAGTGATTCAATCAACTCACACTATATATCTGGTGAGGGTGGATGATTTAATATAATCCAACCTATAATTTAATTAAATTTGGATGATTAATAAAATCTAGTTTAGTTAGATTGAGTGATTTAATCAACTCAACCTTCCAAAGGTTAACCATCTATTATAGTAGATTAGTTTGATAAAAATCCATCATGGGTATGATAACAGTCCATAATAGTATTTTAAATTTGTAAATTGACTTTATTTTGAAATTTTACATACCCTTTGCCTGGCATAAACACCTCATATGTGTCTCAAGCTAAAATATGGGTATAATAACAATACTAATGTATATAATGTGCCACAAATGTGTGTCTAAATCATATAACTATGAAATATGGTGAATTTGAAATCAATGCATGTGTGGAGGATATGTTTATATTAAATTCCCTCACTGATATGCCCAAATTTTAAGGTGAGGGGAAATATAATTTTTTGTTTACCTTACCTCAAAATTATAATATAACTATATAAGTTATGTGTGTATCATGTAGCATATAGGATTAACATGTCTAGGTAGATAGAGTATAGAAACATGCAATATATGATCACATCAAGTCCTAAGATACATGACGTAGATCATGGAAACATATAGAGAGTAATAATACAAGCTCAAAAAAAAATCAATCACACACACAAGATAACTCAAAATTAAAACAATAGGAAAATGGCCCAAGGAGACCTCATATAAGGGGCATATTCAGATATCTCACAATTGAAGGGACATGACTTAGTCAAATGTTCACAAATCTTAGAAATGACATATTCAAATGTCCACATACAAAAAATAATGACATATTCAAGTGTCTAAATATGCAAACAAAGGAATGGGGGCCATAATAAATGGATCATATTCAAATTCTCAAAATAATAAATGTAATGCAAGATAATATCAAGTAAGGAACACACTCAAGTAAGTGTATAAATTAAAATAAGGAATATAGGGAACCAACATGAACATAGTGTGATCAAGGAATTTAAATCAAGAGAGGAGGTTATTATAGTGTTAGTTCCAAAAATAATGAAATCAACACACTAGCAAGCTAACATCTCTAGGCCTAGATCATGGGGGGAGCTTAGTGAACAAAACAATTGAAAGCACAACTAAAATGCAAAGAAATGACAATTTCCTTACCTTCCTTGATTGCTTCAAGAGATTTATTTGTTGGATTACTTGGATTGTGCTCAAGAAGTCTTCATCAATGGGGTTTGGATATCTCCATCTCCTCATGGCACCATATTTGGCTTGGCTCGACTTGTTGATTCAATGGATTGGCTCAATTTTGGCATTATAACACTGTATTTACTTCATGAATCCATAAATTTACTATGATTAAGCTCTCTATTCATTTGTGTATGGTGACTTTGCACCAAAATAGCTTATTAATTCAATAGTCAAGGCATGGTATTTATAGGATTTGAATACAACTTGGAATGAGTTAAATCCTAACCTAGGTTTTCTTAGTTAACCTTGGCTAAGTTTAAAGGTGTCCAAATGGTCATGATTAGCATAGAATAGGTGCACCTTGAGATATTTTTCATTTGGGACAACTCATAAAGGTAATGATTGTTTCCTTAGGATTTTATTTTTATTTTGAATTTCCTTTTTTATAATTAATTTAATTGTTCAATGATGAATTCAATTAGGATTTGCATGTTAATTAATCTCTTTTAGGAATTTGGACATTTGTTGCAAGATTTGATTTAATTTAATGTGTGCATTTGCTCCTTTTAATTGATTTATATGCCAAATTTAAAACATTTTGGAAATTTTTAGGCTAGGTTCTCAATGGTTGGTAATAATTGTTCTAAAGTTGGGTATGAAGACATTGGTGGACAATTTTAGGTGTCTATAGTTTATCCCTATTTGGGAAGATGTTGTAAACCATAGGCATAACAATGTCTTCTCAAATAATGAGAAAATTTTTGTATGCCAAAAAAGAAGATGATGATAGAAGAAAAATATCCAAAAATGTTTGGGAAGCCTATAACGATGCCCCCTTGAGGGAGTGCCCATCATATGTTTGATGGACAGGCCCTAGAAAAGAAGCAAGAAGAAAGGTGGAATTAACCCATGGGTGAGACTAATCTAAATGAGAAAATGCTTGCATGGATTGATTTAAAAAGAGTACTAATTTACCCATAGGTGGTTATGATCAAGAATAAAAGTCAAAATAATTATTTCCCATAGGTATTTATAATCATTAAGATGACCTAGATTGAATAAAGATGATGTTTGATATGGTTGTGCCCTAGTTAGGGTTGATTAGCAAGCAGAACTCAAGGATATAAATTTGAATATAGATTAAAGATGAGTAGGTGTAAATATAGATGCAATGGTATAGTGAATAAATAAGCCACAAATAACCAAGCATACAAGGATGCACAAAGTAATGAATAAAGGAATAAGATTGATCATTAGAAATGATATAGTTGTACCTATTAATGAGGAGATGTTCATCCTTATTAGAAATGATACATATAGAATGGTTAATGGGTTGATTTGATCAAGATGGGTGGGAGGATTTTTCTAAGGTACCAAGGAGAAACTTATGTGGCCCTCATTGCTTGTAGAACTTCTTGTAGCTAATTTTTATTATAGCATGTGACATTAGGCATCATGATAGAACACCATGATAACTTGGCTGAAATGTGCATAAGGATTGACTCTCAATCTAATAAATAATTGAAAACAATGCACCAATTATAAAAACCATGATGATAATATTGACATATGAATATGGATGGACTCAAGAATAATGTGCATAAGGAATCACCTAATGAACACATACAGATTGAGTCAAGGTAACAGTGCTAAAATCAAATAAATAGGCAAGTGAACAAACCAGCAAACAAATAAAAAGTACATAAAATATACAAACAACTTGAAATAAATAAAAAAGAAAGCCTAAAAGTAAAAGCAAAAGAAATCATCCTAACAATTATTTTTCCCTAGTAGGGTGAATCAAGGATGATTACCTAGGCTCAGATAGGACAAATATTTTTGGATTTTGAAATGTTATGAATGTTATTTATAATTTTGAGCATCTCAACTTGATTAGGAATTGTGAGATACTACACAATCTAAGCTCACAAAATGGCAAGAGCATGGAAAACTTAAAATGGATGCTCCTAAAAAGGTGAGAGCATTGGAAAAATGGGGACTATAATGACCTCAACATGAATTGAGCAAAGGAAAGTGTAGCCATGGATGGTAAATAGGGATAAATGTTGGATAATAGGTTTTTTGTGATGATGCTTTTGTGGATAGAAATGGAAAGTATAATGATTGGGAAATAAATGAAGATTAGGATTTTTAGGCACACATAATGTTTTTAATTCTATATTGGACATAACATTAAATGTGACAGGGCTGAAGACTTTTAAATATTATCTCAATAGACCACTATATTTTTCAATTGTTTAGGCTTGAGAGTAACTATCATCTTATTAGGCTATAGAGTGGAATCTATTTTGATTTGATCTTTAATTTTATCTTCATCAAAAAGTGGAAAATATTTGTACTCAGCTATTGGTACCTTGATTAGGTTTCTACTAATGAATTTGTCTTGATTGTCCCATAGCACCTTTGAGAAGGTTTCACTAAGGATCATTGACTTTTGAATTTGATTGTCTTCTAGCACCTATGAAAAAGTTTCACTAGAGATGATGAGTTAGAACTTTGATTGTCCTCTAGTGCCTCCAAAAAGGTTTCACTAGGAGAATTTTATTCTTCTATATGATTTTGGTATTGGCTTCCTTATTCTTCATCAACTAATATGTCACCATGGATGTATTTTAATAAAGCATGATTTTGTTGGTCCCAATCAACACTTTTGGGAGGTGGAATGTCAATAACATGGCTATGTTGGTGGTATTGGAATGGGAAGAGGTAACACAACATTTGTAGAATATACTAGGAGAACTTATGTTGAAGCTGAAGTACTCATCCTCAAAAACTATAGAAGGATCACAAATGTATTCAGACTGATCTATAAGGCATGCATAACTAATATTATAACAACCATGAATATATTTTGATTCTAAATTTGATTCCAACTCAAGGGACTCTAAATTCAATGGTAAGACTGATGTTGATTCTTCTTTTGATGTTAAATATGATATCAATTCAAAAATATAACATGACTCTAATGTTGATTCTTCATCTAATATGAATGTTGTTACAATGATGTTTGTTAAATGTTTGGTATTAGACAAGTAACGACCTATGATGGCATGGTGGGTTTCATATAGTTTGGCTTGTTAGGAGGAGGCTCTTGAAAAACATGTATATGATTAAATATGACTAGAAGCTCCTAGATGATTTGATCAAAAGCTTGATCCTCTTCAAGAGTAAACTTGGACCCATAGACAAGTTCATCATTAGTGGTCTTCTAGATGATTCAATCAAAAGCCTAATGTTATTTAATACTAAATTTGGATTCAAAAGGTGATTCATCATAGGTTAAATTATTACGAATGATTTGTTCAACAAAATCATCTTAGATTGGTTATTTTTCTTGGCTTTGGTTTACAAGCAATTATAAATTACCAATTTTGAACATAGCTTAGTCATTAAGTGATTGGTTCGATTGAGGTACTAATTACATTGGTTGGGGTAATGATTATATTGGTTTGGGTTAGGATTGGCTCTATTGGGGTTGTGATCAAATTAGCTAGGGTTTTTATTGGATTGGTTAGGGTTGTGATTAGATTGGCTAAGATTGTGACTAGATTTATGATTAGATTGGCTAAGGTTATGATTGGATTGGTTGAGTTTGGATGGGTTGTGATTGGATTTATAATGATTGGATTAGTTAAATTTTTGATTGGTTTGGTTTGGATGGTGAATGGATTGGTTGGGTTTTTATCTAGACTAACTAGTATTTTGATTGGATTGGTTGAGATGGTGATTGGATTGGTTGGGGTTTTGATTGGATTGGTTGGGGTTTTGATTGGATCAGTTGAGTTTTGAATTGGATTGGTTGGGGTTTGGATTGGATTGGTTGGGATGGTGATTGTATTGGCTTGGGTGGTGATTGGATTGGTTAGGGTGGTGATTAGATTAGTTGGGGTGGTAATTGGATTAGTTGGGGTCATCATTGGATTAGATGGGGTTTTGATTGGATTAGTTGGGATGGTGATTAGATTGGTTGGGGTTTTTGTGGGATTGGTTGGGATGGTGATTGGATTGGTTAAGGTTTTGATTAGATTGGTTGGGGTTTTTATTAGATTGGTTGAGGTTTTCTTAAGTGGGGAATGATCAAAATTAGATGAATAATAATCAGTGGTTAGATAATGGGTGGGCATTATGGATCTTAATTTATCACACAAGCCAAAGGATATGGTCTTAGAAGGACAATTTTAGGTCATTATAGAGCTTGGTAGCTTACACAAGCTAAATGTTGAGGTCCTAAAATAGTAATGGTATTCCTCAAATGTTGTGGAGCTTTGTAGCTCACATAATCTAAAGGATGAGGTCCTAGAAGGACAAGTTTGGGGCATTGTGGAGATTGGTATCTTCCACAAGCCAAAGGATGAGGTCTTAGAATTGTAATGGTATTCTTTGGATGTTGTGGAGCTTGGTAACTTACATAATCCAAAGGATGAGGTCCTAAAAGGGTAAGTTTAGGGAATTGTGGAGCTTGGTAGCTCACAAAATCCAAATATTGAGGTCTTGGAATGATAATTTTGAGTCATTATAGAGGATGATTTATCACCCAATCCAAATTATCCAAGTCTTTCTCATAAACCATATCATCCCAATTGGGGTCTTCAGTGGGATTGTAAGTTGATTCTTGACTTTGTTCCCTATATTGATTATTGTAAGGAGGGTATGGATCCATATCCCAAACAACATTGTTTATATTTGGGTCTTTAATAAATACCTCCTCATTAACCACTTCTTAAAAGAGGTAATGATTATAGTCAATTTGTGTGGCCATTCTATCATAAGTTAGATTTTACATGACTCTACCGTAAGTGTAGCTATACATATCTATATCAATGATGAAAGCTCTAAAATAAAAAGGCTTAGAGTTATACAAACTCTAAAAAATAATTTCTAAAGGAAAAATGGTTTAAAATTGGTTTTATTTGGTCAAAAGGGGTGGAGTTGTATCTCCAAACAATGATCTGAACATGGAGTTGTATCTCCAAGATGGTTTATGATAAGACTTGGAATAAAATAGTCTAACATCAAATGTCATACACACAAAATTTTAACCATATAAATAAAAACTGTCATGTCAAATTCTAGGCCAAAGTATTCCAAACAAAGTCTAAACTAGGAAAGGGAAAAGAGTCGCTAGGTCTTTTATCCAAATACGGAGTCAAAAGCTATGATCAAATAGGATATGCTAGTACTTTTGTCCAAACAACATCAAAATATAGAATTGGAATAAATATTATGTGATTTGATTTCATCTAAAAAGTTTGGAAATAACTTTAACATAGACTTGACACATGGAATCAAACATAAACATGATCAATTGGCATAGGCCACAAGGCAAAAGGCACCTAGAGAAAGGTTGTGTTCTCCCAAATAAAGGAATAAACAATGATGAAAGCAAGGCTCTATGAAAAAATAAGAAATATTTCTAAAATTTGGGTAAGAAATTAAACTAAGTTACACAATTTAAAATAGAAAGATCTATATATTAGCCCTTTTGAATCAAGGCCTAAACAAAAATCAATCAATGTTTAGATCTGAACTCAAAAAAATTAATTGAAAACTAAATGTTTGAAGACTAGGATTTTGATGACCAAATAATATAAACAATATTGGATGGCATAACGGCACAAAATAAGGATCCCAATAGCATACATGACATGGTTTGAAATAATGGTATTTTATACAAGGTAAACAAGTCTTGAAATAAATTGAATAGTGTAATGGTGTTAGAATGCTCTAATTATATGAAAATTGTTGGTTTTAAAGACTCAAAGGCTAAAAATTTGATAATGATTTTGGAAACATAACGTTACCCATTTTAATCAAGTGACACACACACAAATAAGTTTAGTAAAAATTACAAGGCATAAGTGTGGTGTAAAATGGCCAGCATAATGCCTCCTCAAGTAAAAGAATAGCATATAAATAGACTTTTTTTGATGTGTAATAAATAAACAAGAATTTTTAATCTTAGAATACCAAGAAATAAAGGATAAATTACAGAACATACAACTAAGTATATCATCCTAGATCCTATCAAGGTGTGGCAATTTTGGGTTGACTAAAATGTACAAGTTTACGGTCCTCTAGATTGATCCTATATGTACAAATTTTATGTTCACACACAAGAAAAGTATCACATAAATTGATTTTGCATTGATCAGCTTGTTATGAAAAGGTCTTGTCCTTTTCACATCCATCAATTACTTAGTGTAGTGTGATGTCCAGATTGATCATACATCTCAGGATAGCTTGTCATGAACATATATGGTTTAACCACTCAAACCACCATCCCAATAGGGCAATCCTAATTTTTATACCTCCCTTATGGATAAGGGTTGAAACACTACCAACATATGAAGCCCCAAGTCAATTCTTCCCTAAATAAATTATGACAGGTAATGACATCTCCTTCATAAGCCAAAATTCATGAAAAATAAATTAGGTAGAAAGACTTTATGGTTGTTTTTAGATCACCCAATACTATGCAAACATGGGGAGAGCCTACCCAAATTTATTTTTATGCCTTGGAATAGGAACAAAATTCAATTTAAAGGCAATATTTATCACCCAATATCCCTATATAGTATGGGGGGAGAGCATACACATGTTATCTTTTTTTAAAAATAAACAATTTGCATGAAAATGAACATGTTCAAAAGCATGAAACTAAATTATGTTAAGTTCATTTTAAGGCACCAAAATGAAATGTGTTGTGAAATTTGGCCCCTTAGCATTGATATAAACTTGATAACACTTTTAAAAACATCTAAGGCATAAAAAATGAACTAAGTTCTTTTTATATACCCAAAATATGATGTGAGCAAGATTGATAACATAGTCAAGCTTGATTAGGTTCATTTTTATGCACCAACTGAAATTTTTTGGCTAGGTTCATATCTTTTTAGCTTATTGACTAATTCAAAATAATTTTCATAAACACAAACTAAGCAAAAACATAACCATGTTCATTTTAATCACTTAAGTCCAAATGTTTGAATTTAGCCTAAATCATTTTAAACACCAAATTTAAGTGTTAGAAACCATTTAAGCATGAAAATTTGTGTTAAATGTCTAACTTGACCCTATAAAAACAAGAGAGTGTCCCCTAATTATAATAACTTTTGGTTTTTATCAAATGATGTTTGAAAAAGAGATCTCAGGTTTGTGTTTTATTTTTCACATAGTGATTGTTCATAGTTTCAAGGCAACTATCACTAGTCAGTTCATAGAGAACCATCACCGATCATGAGAATCGATGGTGGTCAACTAAGACCATCATCAACCACATATTTACCTAAATTAAAAACCATAAAAGATAAACATGTTATGTTAGGGATTGGTTGGCACAAAAAACTAGAAAACCTGCAAAGTAAACTTAAGTTGAAAGATTTAAATGTCTTTGAAACTAAAAAATCAAGAAATGAAATATCCAAAAGAATCAAAATGCAAGTTTTAAATTCATTTTACCCATATAATTAAATCATCAATGGTCACATACATTTAGTCATGGTTGAGAAAAAACATGGTCAATTTGAGCAAAATCATCACTGATTATACCTAACCATCATCAGTCTCTATGTAAAACCTGAGTTAGAACAAGAATCCCAAATCCAGCCAAAATAAAGACATAAATGAAATTTTCAAGATATTTAAGCATCTAAATTAAGATTTAAAATTTACATGTTTATTTCCTTGGTATGTGGGTTGCATTGGGTCCTATCAGGCATGCCATTTTTGGTCAAATAATTTGACTCAAGAGAGGAGGTTAGTATAATGTTAGTTTCAAAAACAATGAAAGAAACACACTAGCAAGATAACATCTCTAGGCCTAGATCATGAGGGGATATTAGTGAACAAACCAATTTAAATCATAACTAAAATGTAAATAAATTACAACTTTATTACCTTCCTTGATTGTTTCAAGATAATTCTTCATTGGCTTTCTCAAATTATGCTCAAGAAGTCTTCATCAATGGGGTTTGGCTATCTCCATCTCCTCATAGAACCATGATTGGATTGGCTTGGCTTGATTATTCAATGTATTGGCTAAATTTTTTAATTATAATAGTATGCATTTGCTTCATGAATCCATTCTTTCATTATAACTTTACTATGATTGAGATCTCTATTCATTTGTGCATGGTAAATTTTCACCAAAATAGCTTGTTAATTCAATAGGCAAGGCATGTTATTTATAGTCTTTTAAATAAATTTTTAATGGGTTAAATCCTAACCTAGGTTTTGCATAGTTAACATTGGTTGAGTTTAAATGTGTTCAAATGGTCATGATTAGCATGGAATAGGTGTGCCTTGAGATATTTTCCATTTGGGACAACTCACAAAGGTAATGATTGATTCCTTAGGATATTATTTTTATTTTGAATTTCATTTTTGATAATTAATTTAATTTTTAAATGATGAATTCAATTAGGATTTTCATGTTAATTAATCTCTTTTAGGCATTTTGACATTTGTTACAAGATTTGATTTAATTCAATGTGTGCATTTGTTTCATTTAATTGATTTATATGCCAAATTGATTTAATTTCATATGATGAAGCCAAATTTTATAAATTTTATAAATTCTTAGGCTAGGTGTTCAATGTTTGGTACTAATTTTTCTAAAATCAGGTATGAATCCATTGGTGGCCAATTTTAGGTGTCTACACATAGCATACTAGTTCCTAAACATGTGTTTATAAAATGTTAAATTAATAGTATATAAAGGATAATATTAAAGGTATAAGCATGGATATAGGCATGTGTAATTATATAATATCAAACATGATAATGTAAATTGATCATAGAATAATGTGGATGACAAGTAAAATTTAAGATGATCTATAAATCAATCCTAACTTGATGAAGATAAATCACACTAGACCTTATGCTTGTTGTTACATTTAAGCAATTGGGGTCATGACCAATATGTATCTAATAGACCTAACTAAGGGGTTTCTTACAATACAATATACTAGAGAGCGTTCCAAGTCCTCTAGTCAATCAATACCACACAATAACCCTAGCTAGGTCCTATGGTTTCTAACAAAGTAAATGACAAAGTAAAGTAAAACTAATCTAGTGTTCACCAAATCTTGTGACATAAATGGGGATAATAAACATAAAATTCAACATGAAAATAATAACTCTACTCAATTCAATTTAGATTTAATCTTAATGCATAGAGAGAGAAACATATTCATAAGTTACACATACCAATTTATCTACTAATAAAGAGGAGAAAAAGTTAGGAATGTGTACCTTAAAGATGAACCCATCAAGCCTCAATCTTCCCTTTGATAATGGTGATTTGTAAGATGTTATTATGGTTCATAATTATAACAAATATATGTCATCTCTAGGCTACATTACTTTTCCTATGCATCTAAAATAATTTTTTGATAATATAAGATTTTCTCTCCAAAGGAGGTATGAAACCCTAATCAATGGATTCTCAAGTAGAATGGTGGATAAGTAGATGTACATATAAATTATTATCTCTATCTAATTAAAATGGTAAATAGGATGTATTTATATAGTTGGATCTAACTCTAAACCCTTATGAAGTTTTAGCTAACACAGTCATCTTAATAGATCTTATTAGAAACAAAAGTAGTTAGGTTCAGACTAAGTCACCCTAAGCTAACTTAGTTTTGTAACATAATAAACTCTTAGAATAGAGTCAGCCCAATTTATTGTGTGTGTGGATAGTGTTATTTATCTAGGTTTCACCATTGTTTAAGTAGGACTATTCAAACCCTCCTCAAACCTAGACTAACATTGGATTGACCTATAGGTTATGGGATACCTATAGTTTAGGTTAAACCTCTAATTTTGATTAGGATATCTCCCTTAATTCATGAATTAAATGTTATTTATAAGACCTAATCCTATTTGGATGAAAATGGAAAAGAGATGGAAACTTATGAAATAACCTACACTAAAGTGGTGATACACTAATGATTGAGTATCCACTCTTGGTTTATACCTCAAAAACACTAATGAACCTGATGAAGACTAAAACTAATCAAAACTCTTAATGGATTTCTAAGCATTAATGCTTCATGTGAAGGTTAAGTGAGAGTTATGAAACTTGAAGGATAAGAACCTAGATATGCACAAGACACTATTAGCTCATGACACTTCAATAACACCTCTACTTGTCAACACTTCACACAACCTGCATAAACTAATAACATGAATTTAGGTGCATAAAAGGACATGTAGATGACAATAAAAATCATACATTCTATAAATTAACTCTTACAAGTCACACTAACATTCAACCAATAAATCTACAATTATCTTTCTATTAATTCTAAAGAGGCAAGGTATAATTTTCATAGAGATTTGCTACACCTAAACAAGGAATGATAAAACAATATTTCACTGCTTGATTAAATAGAATTTTTGAGAGAGAATAGAGAATATTATAGGTTTAGGATAGGCCATGAATGATTCCAAGGTGGCACATGGCATTTACAATAATCATAGTCACTCTTTTCATGCATCAATGTCCTTCATTAACTTTATCTTGGCATTGATATGAGGTTTAGAGGCTATAAATATTATATTTAACTTCATGAAAGGCTTTAAAATTCCTAAAATATTAAATTATTCCATAGTTTGGTAGTTACTAATCATACATGGGGTGTTATTAGGCCTCTAAGAGGTATTGAGCAGTCTCTCCTTCAATATGCATGTTGACTTGATAATGAAACTATCTCCATTTCTTCATAATGGTCTCCAATTTGGAATAAGATCACCTAAATGGATAATTAAAAATTTTGATGTTAGCTCATTAGCCTCCTCATGTCATTCTACACCTATTAGACCCTTCTATGTACAAGTTAAGTAGGCCTATTATGCTAGCTCCTCATCTTTCTGCTCATTCACTATTTGAATGACTTGGATAGTTAAACTAGGAATTTAAATCATTTTATAAGATTTAAATCTTATTTAACTAATCCTTTGTATGAACACCTAGATATTTCTCAACTATCTTTCACCTTTAATTCATTTATCTTTCAAGACTAGGCCTCTTAGACAAGTTACACAGATTGGCTATTTAGGAGTTAGCAGAGATACCTATAGGAAAATTGATGAACATTTCCAATCTTGGAGGAGTATAAAAAGTCTTAAAATTACCCTTCCCATATTTTTTAACTCATAGTTAATTACTCTATTCCATTTTATACTCAAAACCCTAAAAATTTACACTTTCTAGAGGTGTATGTATAGCCTCCATACAATTAGGTACCAGGTTCATGAGCTCCTCTAAGTTAGAAACACACTTTAGGTGTTAGTCAAGAAATTATTGAGTGTCTATATGCATTTATCATCAAATATCCCTATTTAAGTCCCTATTAAGGTTTTCAAGGGGTTTATGAGTGCTTGGGACTCTTAGTGATAGTTCATTAAGATTAGAGTCTGAATCTCTAAACTAATTGCACTAAATGCAAGTTGATAGACCCATCTACCTTCCATAAAGTGTATGTATCCCCATGAAATTCATCTATATGGTGGTGAGATTTTAAAGATTATCTTCAAGTGAGAAACATGCTTATTGAGTAGGTTCTAGGTGTCTGCAAACCAAAAAATACAACTGTGAGACCCTCCTGACATCCAAATTGATCAAAAGGATTTTAAACACCATGATGAACTCCTCTAAGAAGGTTTGAGGAATCCTTATTTCCAAAATTTATCTTTTACTACACCTTTTAATGACATATTCCTAGTGGAGGTGATAGACAAGTCTACCTATCTACCTGAATCTTGAACTTTAGCCTAAACCCTAGGGTTGTGAGGAACTTACACATTATTATAAACCTAAATATTACCTCAGATTGTCATATGGATTAGCAACATTGGCTTGATCAAGACTCTTGACCCTTGATGAGTACATACAACCATCAATCTTAACCTATATGCCTATATGCTTATAGAATCAATCATGGAGGTCTCTATAAATGACTATGAAAGGGCCATTTAGAAGCCTTAGGGACCATTTTCCCTCTTAAGATTCATTATGCACATAAACACTTCCCATCTCCTTGATTTTAGGCACAAAATAACCTTCACAAGCCTATTTCATATAGTTTTACCCTTATACATGCCAACCAATGAGTTTTCATGATGCTCAAAAGACTTAAGGAGACCTTAAAGGTCATTTTAGGATCAAACCACCTCATCTGGATGGAGTTTGGAGCAAGAATCAACCATAGAGTCATTTATGGATTTTAGGTAGGGTTTGACATGTCTAGCATATTAATTATGGTTCATATCATATGAAAATCCAAACTAGGACCAATTTCCATAAACCTATTGTGCATTGACCTTCTCATCTTCAATGAATATCCTAGGGTCCCGTGTAAAGGGTGTGTTGAGATAAGAGCATTGGAAGGTGGCACTCAGGTTATCTACTAACCAATTCTAGAAGGTTATTTTCTTAAGGATAATTCAAAAAGGTTAGCCCCCTAATTATAAATAATCCTTCATGGATATTTATTACATATGGAGACATAAACTTCCCTAAGATCTTTGGTCTTAAGCACCTTTGTGTTAAAGTGTGTGAACACTTAAAGTTGGGCTTAGAGTTGGATATGTTGAGGGTTGAATATCTCGATAGGGTTTTAAAACAATTCAAGATTTTTACTCATTTATCTCCACATGAAACCTTATTATCAAGGTATAAAATAACCTTACATATCCTTCATTGGCAATCCAATTTTTTTGGAAAGACCTAGGGCTCTCCAAGATGACAATAGGGTTTAAGATTAGGTTTAAGGCCTGTCTACATTGTTTCACCCTCAAGGGAACTTGAATATAAATTTTAATGTTAACCCATTTTTAGGGTGTATGAGGAACTTATCCATCATTTCACATTTATTTAGAACCATTTTTGGACCCCATTATGCCAAAAAAACTCTTCAAATCATGATTTTACTCATCTAACCCCCATAATTGACTATCACAGATAGGGCTAGGTATAAAACAAAATAGTGTGTATACCCACTCTTTTTTTTGCCCAAATTTAAGAATGGAGAACTTTTATTACTCATAAGGACCATTTTTACCAAGTTTCTAGGTCTAGTTATGCCTACAGAGGCCTCAAATAATCATTTTACTTAGACTAGTTATAGGTTGCCTATTGACTGCATGGTTAGGCATGAGAGCCTTGACTAAGTTTTTATCCTTTGTTTCCCTTAGATTCATATGATTATGAGGTGTCCATAACATGTCTTAGGGATAGAGACACTCTCATATGGTGATTTTCCAACCTCCCCTCTTCTTGCATACACTCCCCTTCTCAAGCTTAGGGTTCGTGCCTAAGTAGGCCTATGTGTCCTCAAGCATGTGTTGAATATAATTTTCTCCTTATATGTGATGATCATCATATATTCCCTCCTCCTTAGTATGAATCTTATTTTTCCCTTGAATTAATGTTTCCTCTAACTTTATATAATATATACATATCTCAATTCACATCAAGGGAGTTATATGTACTTATTTTCCTACTTCACTATATACAAGGGTCTATGGGATGATTTTCTGAGGGATTATAGTATTTTTAGCAATCTAGAACCTCTATTTATCTTCTCTCACATTCTCATTCATCTTGTATGTGCATTTACTCCCATGATTATACCATTTCTCATACCCATGAGTGGCTCACACAATGTTCTTATAGGCTCTCCTATAATAGGCCCAAATGTCTAGTTGCCTTTAAACTAAAACACTCTACATTCTCCCCCACTTGTCATTATTTACCTCCCTCTAAAAATCCCTGACTCCACCTAAGCTAATCCAGACTATACAGGTCCATACCATTTGATAAACCTTTGAAACCTATAATTTTTTTGCATTTTCTCTTGCTTTAGACCAAAAGACATAATTAGCAGGTGTTATGGAGATAAAATAAGAGTTATGTGATGTTTTTAAGCTGATGGTATGAATTAAGGGAGTTGAAAAGTCATAAATTGGCATGTGTGGGGCACATTAGGGAGGACTTAAGCATTGACCATGGTGGTAATGGGTGCAATTGAGTATGAAATGCTTTATTATTGCTATAATGAAGCTCATGAGGTCTATTTAAGGTGTGGAAGGTGACTTAGTGGCCCATCAAGGTCAAATTAAGCCTCATTATGATCAAAAATATTGCCTTTGGTACACACACATGACCTTAAAGGGGAATATCAAATTAATATCATACTAATATCTATGAATAGACCCTCATGACCTAGCAGAGACCTTAATTGGACTTCAAGACACTTCCCATGATGTTATTGAAACTTGAAAGATGAACATACCTCATGTGATTGAGTAGAACAAAGGTGATTATGAGTCTTCATTAGAATACCTTCTTAATTCACTTTTACCATGGAATTTCTTACATTTTACATCTCCATAAAACTGACCTAGGATATATAAACATGTTTAATCATCCTAAATCACTTGGTTTAGGTTGAAACAAAGGTATGGAGGGTCATAAGGTAATGTTATAACATTACAGATAGTGAACTGTTTGAACACTCCAAAATCATAAGATGAATAACAACCATAAGGGCTAATGATCCTAGATAAGGACTGAAAGACTTGAGGTTGACCCCTTTCTAGGTCTCAGGCTATAAAGTGGTCAACATTTCTAGTGACTCAATTGGCTTGACCAGTTTATTGGTCAAGGGAACTAAAAAATCTTAAACTTACTCTTGACTTAGAAAATGAACCTTTGACTACACATGAACTTTGCTCAATACCTTATAGATTTTGAGACTTAATGAAACACAAGAAGATAATAATAAAAATATAATAAAGGACAACAGACATACAAAACATAAAATAACAAGACAAAGAAACACATAACTAAGCATGTACAGAAGCACTTAGAGGAAGAAGACAAACTCTAACTACTATGTATAAAAGGAACATGATGAAGACCAATAATAAAACTTGAGGAACATCCAATTGATAGGGATGATGAGTTATTCACCATTATACCTAAATAGTTGAAAATCATTACTTTCCTTGTAGATCGTGATGATATAATTCCCACTCCAAATACTATCAAACTTTGAGTGTTTCCTTGGTTTGGCATGGTCTTCATCCACTTGAGAACTATATCTCCTTATTGAAATTTCCTAGATGAATCTCTTTTATCAAATTACTTCTTAAATTAATGTTGAATATACCACATGGCTTGCATGGCACTATCCCTTGTCTCCTCTAAATATCTCAATTCATTCATTCTCACTTGAATTACATCATCTTCCAAGAGCTCAAGTTAGTGAACAATCTCTAGGGATGGTAGTTCAAGGGAAATGGGAAATCTTTCCTCTCTACCATAAACAAGTAGTTAATGGGAGTGTCTAGTTGACCTTTTTGGTGTGACTCTATCTACCCATAAGGCAGTCTTCAAATTTGTATGCCATTCTCTTTGACTATCCTCCATGGTCCTCTTAATGATCCTTATCAATTTTTTATTTGTGGACTCTGCTATCTCATTACCCTATGGTTAATAATTTTAGGAAGCCTTGAGGTAGATATCATGTCTAAGGGTCCACTCACATACTTTAGCATTGTTGAAGGCCAAGGTATTATCATATATTATTTTTGAAGGTACATCAAACCTGGTTACAATACTATCTTAGAACTCCAAGACTGAGTTCTCATTGGTCTCTTTAAGTGCATTTTCCTCCACCCACCTTATGAAGTATTCAGTGGTTATTAGTACCCACTTATTCCAAGCACTAGAAATGGGATGGATCATGACTATGAAGTATAATCCCTATTTTATGAAGGTTTATTCAACTTGGATGGTTTACAAGGGTAAGGTAGCTAACCTTTGTTTGTCAGTGAACATGTCACATTTAGAAAACTTCCTAATCCAATCATGTGAATCTTTAAAAAAGGTGGGCCAAAAATAACCTAATCTAATGATCTTAGAGGCTATCGTATTGGTATCAAATTACCCACCTATAGGCCCATCATGAAACTGTTCAAGTAACCTCTCAATCTAATTTGATTCAACACACCTTAAAAGCATACCTCCTTTATCCTTCTTGTAGAACACTCCATACATCAAATTTTAAGGTATGGTTTATAGAATAAAGTGTCTCCTTTTAGTCTTATCTAATCCCATAGGACATTAGCCTATTTAGATAAACTTAATCACATCATGGGTCCAACTAAGAGGAGTTATGTTTCTAGTTGTCTATTGACTATCATTGACTACCAATACCATGTCCTTATCTTCTCTAACCTCTATTTTAAGATGTTCATAGAGACCTCTACCCCTGATCAAATTGGTATTTCTCACCTAAATTTCATATTCCATACACTTTTTCACCCACTCAAATCTCTTCTCACTTAAATCTCTGTTAAGTATGAACTCTTTGATGCTTGGGTGCACTATCATCACTATGACTTTATTTTTAGACACCATGTATATAAAATTATTAAGCCCTCTCATAATAAAAAGGACATTCTTTTCTAAACAATTATAATTTCTTCATATCCTTATAATTCTTAAATGAATAATTCAATTGGTTGTTTAATTCTTTCATCATTTTGTTGCATGATCATAGCAAAAATGGCATCAATTATCGAGAATGCATACAAGAAAAAATATTTACTAAAGTCAAGGTTGAGGAGGGTGAGGGCTTGAGAGATGGAATTATTGATGGACTCAAATGTTTTATTTCCTTCCTTGCTCTATGTGAACTCCTACTTCTTAAGCATATGAGTAAGTGGTTTTACTAACTCTGAAAAACCTAGAATGAACCTCCTTATGAAGTTAATCTTTTTAAAGAAGCTGTACAAACATTTTTTGTGTTTGGGAAGGGGTTAGTCTAATATTTATTCAATCCTCTTAGGGTATATGGAGAGGCCATCATTTATCACAAAATGGACTAACAATCTTCCTTGATAAACTCTAAATATACATTTATTGGGGTTTAAAGAAAATCCAAACTACCTATACCTATCAAAGACTAACCTCAAGTATGCCATGTAATCTTTAGGGTCCTTTAAAAATATAGTTATTTCATCAATATATATTATCACCATCTTATTAATGATCCCTTAAAAGGTAGCATCCATTTCCCTTTGAAAATTTTCCCCTACATTGGACGTTTAGAGGGAATTTTCATGTATACATAGGTACCCCACTTTGTTATGAAGGAATTTTTATATCTATCTTCATCCCTAACTAATATCTTATAATATCCATAGTATCCATCTAGCAAAGAAAACCTCTGAGGACCTACAACCTTTTGAAGTATTTGATCCATGGATGGTAGTGGATAATGGTCTCTCAAAGACACTTTGTTAAGGTCTCTAAAACCAACATATAGGCACATATCTCCATTATTATTCCTCATGGGCACAAGGTTTTCCACCCATGAGTATTTATTAATGGGGAATATGATCTTAGATTAAATCAATTTAATCAATTCCCTTCTCATGAGCTCTTTAACTTTAGGGTTGACTAGTCTTTGCTTCTGCCTTACTAGTTTTGCATTATCCTCCAACTCTAAAATATGTTGGGATGAGTTGGGATTAAATACTTTTATATCATTGTATTCCCATGAAAATACATTTTCATACTCCTATCATAAGGCTATTAAGGTATCTCTCTCTTATTTGGTGTTCACTTTTCCCAACTTAATCACTTTATCCTTGAAAATGGCTACCTTCTCATAATGTTCCTCTTTGGTTGAGATACTCACCTTATATTTCCTCAACTAATAATCTTCATTGAAGATACTCTCCAATGTCACCAATACTTTTTGAAATTTTTTATTTCTTAGCTAGATAACTTGGTCACCAACCTGATGTTGTAGTCTACCTTAGTTCTTATGATAGAATTCTACCTCATGCATAAGAAAATAAGCAATCTAATCATCACTATCAAAGATATTCCAACTCACCTCATTATTAGGTACACATGGCCTACAAAAAAACTTGATTTGTGACTATCCTTGAGTGCATTTGACTTTATCAGCAATGTCTTATTAGGCACGTATGATAGCTAGTCTTTTTGCATGATGATTTGACTCCCTAGGTATGGAATGGATGTAAAATGCTAAGAAGTCCTATAAGAGATCCTAAAATAAGTTATTTTATGCATTTAAAACATGATTATTTACTTCACTAACACCTCTCACCTACTACACCACCAGTTCATTGTCTCCTTTCACTTGAAAATGTTTGATTATTCTTATCTTTGCCCATTATATCTCATGTATGAGGGCTTCATATTCTACAATGTTTGAAGTACAACTTAATTTAAACCTTAATTTAAAATATTACCTGTGATTATAATGGGAAAAAATAATCACTCCAACCCCACTCCCATTCTTTGACCTTTATCCATCAAATAATAAGGTCCATATACCTTCATACTCTTGAGTTGTGCTTGTAAGACTAGGTATAATAGTTCCTTCTTCATGCATAAATTATACACCTAGGCATACCTCCTAAATGGTATTTTAGGGGTAAAAACCATGGTTTTCAACTTCCCATTCATCAAGGATAATATTTGAGATGACTTCAAGATGATCCTTGGACTCTTGAACATTATTATTCTCATCTTCATCTAGGATAGTGCAGTTCACATTGGATAGGTTGGGAATATAAGGTTTTAAGTAGAAACTAGAAATAGGTTCAAACCTAATAGTGATCCTTGTCCCATACCTAGTCCTAAATACCATGTATGTCTAGTTAAAAAAAATATAACCCCTAATCTTTGTAGTGGAATCCCTAGATAGGAATAGGAAAAAATAAGGAGGAAGGTCAACTACCATGACATCTTGGGAGATGGTACAATTAAAGTATGCAACCAATACTATCTTGAGTTATTTAAGCACACATAATTTCTTTATGGGAGACCCATTTAATTACAAAACTCTATTTTCATTGGGTTGATATTTGAGCTCTAATTTATTAACTATGGCTTTTGGCATGATTAAAGTAGAAGCACGACTATCTATCATGAAATTATGAACAAGTGAATCCCCTATTATGATTTAAAAGTATAAATTAGTTTACTTGACTACTTTAAGAGCTTGGATTTCATTAGGTTGACTATCATTAACAAAAACTACACTCACCTTATCAGCTTACTTGTTCATGAGTGAAATCTTGGAGAGATCATGTTGAAGTATAGCTTTCTACCCTAGAATGAGTAGAACATCCCACATAGGAATATTACAATTGGAATTATTCATGTAATATATAATTTTGAAGGGAGAGTTGGTATTCTTAGGCTACAACTTATAAGTAGAGGCATCACTTGTAGCTTTTGTGACTTGGGGAACGAAAGGACTCTTCTATTACTACCCATGTGTTTTATATGTCTACTATGTTAAAGGTGTTTTTTGGAATTCACCTTGAGTGGCATGCTCTTGATATACTTGGGGATGTATTGGATAGACATTATACTCCCCCAAACTATCATCAACCATTCTCCTCTTAGCCCTTGTGTGGACTGCAACTAAATTATATGTCTTGAGCACATTCTGCCCAAAATTTTTTATCACTTGCTTAAAAGAGTGGTCACCTTATTTAAATTTAGTAAATGTGGTATCCATAGGTACCTTACTCATATTCCCTAGTTATTTACTTGTAAATTTAGTTAGGGTCATGAAAGGCATTATCTTCATGAGGTACTTGAGGACCTTATTGGTGTTGTGGGGGAGGCATGTTGTCATGTGCTTGAAAGGTTGGATCTTGTTGTATATAGGATGTCTAAAATCCTTCCCCACTTCTATCCATTTCTATTTCACCTAATTTCCCCCATGGATTAGACCACTAACCTTCTTGTGTAAGGTTATTCTAAGTTGGCACCAATGCCCTTGAACTGTTAACAGCATTGGGGTTGAAGCTATTGTAAGATTTGGCCTATGTAATGTTCCCTTGGCCTTATTGGTTAGGTTGATAATGGGGCCTATTATATGCATAATATGGATATGGGTCCTAATAAGGGCTTGATAATGTCTATAGGAAGTATTTTACTACCTATCTAAGGTTACCAATTTGTTGTTTTATGATTTGAGTAACCCCTCTATATTATTATGCCTATCTACTTGGCTACCATTAGAATGATATTCATTATTTGTGGATAATAATGGATAAATGGTGGGGGTAAGAGGTTTAATTTTTTTAAATAAGGGTATGAGGGTCCTAGGAGTAAGCTTGCATTCTTGAATGAAATAGTTTTATATTCTTATAGAGAACTCATATGCTTATGGCAATGTAGTACTCCCCATGGATTATATCATCATAGAAACAATAGAATTCAAGGACCTTATATAGTATAGGAAGTCATATTTAGGGGTGGGCTTGATGATGATAGGAATCCTATCCCAATTTTTTTGAAATATGTAATTAAAATCAACCATGGATTTTTTGGGTGCCCTCTTAATTGAGGTGAATTGCTCTACTAGGAAAACATGGTCACTTCTATCCTAAAAATGCTTGCATATATGCTCACCAAATTAATCTCATGTGTTTATGTAGGTATGAGTGAGACCCATATACCATTGAAGAGCTTTAACCCTCAAGGAGGTTATCAAAATTCTCATGGCTACATTGTCTTGGGTTATGTTGTTCAATGAGCATAGGTTGGCTATATCATCTATGTGTTGGGGTAGTGGAGTTTTCTCCTATAAATTAGGGAATAATTTTAAGGGTATAATCTAGGATATCATCAAATTGGTTAAGATTCAAATGACTACCACCATTTAAGGATATAAATACTTGTATTTTGAGTCTAGCCATTGGGATTAGAGGACTCGCAATAGATTGTGTGGGTAGAATTGGTATAATTGGGGGAATTGGAAGGTGTAGTATTAGGTTTGAATCTATGGAACCTCTTCCTTATTTAAATATCCAATGATAACTCAAAAAATTTAACATGCTTACCTTTTGAATATGATCTAGTGGACACATTTTGCATGAAACTACCTACAAATCTACCACTAATTATCTAGACTTTTATATGTCCTCAAAAGTTTTCAAAGTATGTCTCAATTCACCTAATAGATAGCCCCACTATGCATTCCATAAATATTAGCTATATAGGTTACACCCTTATTGAACTAGGACTATTTAAACCCTCCTCAAACCTAGACTAACATTAGATTCACCTATAAGTTGTGGGCTACCTACAATCTAGGTCAAACCTCTAGTTTTGATGGGGATAGATCCCCTAATTTATAACTTGAATTATATTTGTAATACCTAATCCTATTGGGATGAAAATGGAAAAGAGATATAAACTTATGAAATAACCTACACTAAAATGGTGATGCACTAATGATTAAGTATGCAATTGTGGTTTGTCCCTCAAACACACTAATGAACCTGATGAAGACTAAAACTAATTAAACCTATTAATGGATTCATAAGCATGATTTTTTCATGTCAAGGTTAGGTGAAAGATATACAACTTGAAGGATAAGAACCTAGATCTGCATGAGATACTATTAGTTCATGACACTTCAAGAACACCTCTACTTGTTAACACTTCACACAACCTGCATAGACTAATAATATAAAGTTAGGTGCATAAAATGACCTATATATGATAATAAAAATCATACATTCTAAGAATAAACTCTTACAAGGCACACTAACATTCAACCAAGAAATCTATAATTGTCCTTCTTTTGATTCAAAGAGGCAAGGTATAATTTTGGTAGAGCTTTGCTACACCCAGATAAGGGATGATAAAACAAAAATTTAATGAAAAAATAAGTATAATGTTTTAGAGATAAGAGATAATATTTTATGTGTAAGATAGGCCATGAATAAGGCCAAGGTGGCACATGGCAATTACAATAATCATAGTCACTCTTCTCATGTGTTGATATACTTCATTGACTCCATTTAGGCATTGAGATGAGGTGTGAAGGTTGTAACTATTCTTTTTGACTTCATGAAAGGCCTAAGAATTCCTAAAATAGTCTATTATTCCCTCCAATTATAGTTATTAGGTATACATGGGGTATTATTAACCTTCAAGAGGCATTAAGTAGTCTCTCTTTAAATATGCATGTTGACTTGATAATGAAACTATCTCCATTCATTCATAATGGCCTTCAATTTGGAACAATATTTCCCAAATTTATAGTTACAAATTTTAATGGTGGTTCATTAACCTCCTCATGTCACTTTACACCTACTAGACCCTTTTTATCTGTAAGTTAAGTAGGCATATTCTACTAGCTCCTCGTCTTTCTACTCATTCACTATTTGAATGACTTGCATAGTTAAACGAAGTCTTCAATACATTTTAGAAGCTTGAAATATTATTTTAATAACCCTTTTCATCAACACTTAGATATTTCTTAACTATCTTTCACTTGTAATTCATCTATCTTGTAAGACTAGGCCTCTTAGACCAGTTGCATAGACTGACTATTTAGAAGGAGTTAGCAGAGATACCTATTAGAAAATTGATGAAAATTTCCAATATTATAAGGGTATAAAAAGTCTTAAACTTACCCTTCCCATATTTTATATCTCTTAGTTAGGTACTCTACTCAATCTATACTCAAAACCCTACAAATTTGCACTTTTTAGAGGTGTTTGTATAGCCTCTATACAATCAAATACAAAGGTCATGATCTCCTCTAAGTTGGAAACACACTCCAAGTTTTATTCAATCAATTCCTAAGTTTTTGGATGAATTTATCATCAAATATACCTATTGAAGTCCCTATTAGGGTTTTAGAGTGTTTTATGAGTGCTTGGGACTCTTACTGATAGTTCATAGATATTAGAGCCTAAATCTCTAAACTAATTACACTAAATTTAATTTTATAGACCCATATACCTTCCTTGAAGTTATTATCTCCCCATGCAAGGCATCCATATGGTGGTGAGATTTTGAAGATGCTCATTGATTAAGAAACATGCTTCCTAAGTAGGTTTTGGGTGCTTGTAAACTAAAAATATATAACTGTAGGGATCTCTCTTACCATCCAAATTAATCAAAAGGATTTTAAAAACCATGATAAACTCCTCTAAAAAGGTTTAGGCATCTTAGTTTCACAAAATGATCTTTTGTTACACATTTTAGTGACATAATCCTAGTGGAGGTGATAGACTAGTCTACCTGCATACCTAAATCTTGAACTTTGGCCTAAACCCTAGGGTTTTGAGGCACTTACACCTTATTACCAACCTAAATATTACCTCATAGGTCATATGGAGTATAAAAATTGGCTTGATAAAGCCTCTTGACCCCTGATGAGTGCATATAGCCATCTACCTTAACCTATATTCATATTTACTTACATAATCAATCATGGAGGTCTCTTCAAATGATTGTTAGAGGGCTATTTAGAAGCCTTAGTGTCCATTTTCCCTCCTCAGCTTCATTATTCACATAAACACTTCCCATATCTTTTATTCTAGGCTCAAATTAACCTTCTTAGGCTTCTTCCATATAGTTTAACCATGCACGTGCCAACTAGTGAGTTTTCATGATGCTTAGAATACTTGAGGAGACCTTAAAGGTCATTTTAGGGTTAAACCACTTCATCTGTATGGGTTTTACATCAAGAATATACCATTGGATCAGTTTTGGGGTCTAGGTATGGTTTGACATGTCCACCATATTAATGATGGTTCATAGCATATGAATGTCCAAATGAGGACCAATTACCATGAACCTATAATGCATTGACCTCCTCATCTTCCATGACTAGCTTGGGGTCCCATGTAAAGGGTGTGTTGAGATAGGAGCATTGGAAGGTGGCACTCAAGTTTTCTATTGATCAATTCTAATAGGTTATTTTCTTAAGGATCATTAATAAAGGTTAGCCTCCTAATGCCAACTAATCCTTCATGGATATTTATTCCATAGGGAGACTTAAACTTCCCTAATATCTTTGGGCCTAAGCACCTCTGTGGTGAAGTGTGTGAGCACTTGAAGTTGGGCTTCGACTTGGTTGTGTACAGGGTTGAATGGCTCAAGCAAGGATTTGAAACCATTCAGGACTTTTCCTCATTTATCTCCACATGAAACCTTATTATCAGTGTCTTAAATACCCTTACACATCCCTAATTTTCCATCAAAATTTTTTTTAGAAGTACCTAGGGCTCTCCAAGATGACAATAGGGTTTGATATTAGTCTTAAGGCATGTCTTCATTTTTCTACCCTCAAGGGCACTTGACTATAAGTTTAAATTTTAACCCACTTTTAGGGTTTATGAGGACCTTATCCATCATTTATAATTGCTTGAGAACAATTTTTGGACCCTAGTATGCCTTCAAACCCTTCAAATCATGATTTTACCCATTTAGCCCCTAGAACTGATTGTCATAGATAGGGCTAGGTATAAGACAAATTAGTGGGTATACCCACTATTTTTTTGGCCCAAATTAAGTATGGATGGATTTGAGTAATCAAAAGGACCAGATTTACTAATTTTGGAGGTCTAATTATGCCTACAAAGGCCTCAAACAATCATTTTGCTTAGACTAGCTATAGGTTGCCTGTTGATTGCATGGTTAGGCATGAGATCCTTGAGTAGGATTTTATCCTTTATTTACCTAAGATTCATATGATTATTAGGTTTCCATAAAATGTCTCATAGATAGAGATAATCTTATATGGTGATT
The DNA here is from genome assembly GCA_037957365.1 of Torreya grandis. Taxonomy (NCBI): domain Eukaryota; kingdom Viridiplantae; phylum Streptophyta; class Pinopsida; order Cupressales; family Taxaceae; genus Torreya; species Torreya grandis. Next base: position 1,019,586 of record JARHVA010002265.1, read on the forward strand.
TTCCAACTTCCCCTCTTCTTTCATACATTGTCCTTCTCAAGCTTAGGTTCATGCCTAAGTAGGCATGTGTGTCCTCATGCATGTGTTGATTGTGATTTTTTCCTTAGATGTGATTATTGTCATATTTTCTCTCCTCGTTGATATTAATATTATATTTCCATTAAATTAATATTACCTCTCAATCTAGACAAAATATACATATCTCAATTCACATCAAGGGATTTATATGCACTCATTTTCCTGCTTGATTATATATAGGTATCTCTGAGATAATTTTCTAATGGAGTAGAGTTTTTTTATCCATATGGAACCTATATTTATATTATCTCACATTATCCTTCATCTTGTAGGTGAATTCACTCCCTTGATCATACCATTTCTCATACCCATGAGTGGCTCACATAAAGTTCTTGGAGGCTCTACTATAGTAGGCCCAAGTCATTGGCTACCTTTACACTAAAATACTATGCTTTCTCCCCTACTTACCATTATAGACCTCCCTCTACAAATACCTAACTCCACCTGAGCTAGTTTGTACTATACAGATCTATACCATTTGAGAAACCTCTATAACTTACATTTTCTCTTACTTCAAATCAAAAGACATTATTAATAGGTGTTATGGAGATAAAATAAGAGTCATGTGACATTTTTAAGCTGATGGTACAAATTAGGGGAGTTAAAAAGTCACAAATTGGAATGTGTGGGGACCATAGTTAGGATTTAAGCATTGAACATAGTGGTAATGGGCTTAATAGGGTATGAAACACTTTTGTGATGGTCTAATGAAGCTCATGAGGTCTATTGAAGGAATGGAATGACTTAGTGGCCCATCAAGGTCAAATTAGGCCTCATTATGATCAAAAATATTGCCTTTGGTACACACACATAACCTTAAAGGGAAATATCAAATGAATATCATAATAATATCTATGAAGAGACCCTCATGACTTGGTAGAGACCTTAATTGGACCATAAGACACTTACCGTGATGTTTTTTGAAACTTGAAATATGAACATACCTCACATGATTGAGCAAAACAAAGGTGCTTATGAGTCTTTATTAGATTGCCTTCTCAAATCACTTTCACCATGGCTTTTATCACATGGATCTCCATCAAACTGACCTAGGATCTCTAAACATGTTCAATCATCATGAAGCACTTGATTCAGGCTGAAGTAGAGGTATGGAGGGTCACAAGGCAATGTTCTAACATGATAGATAATGAATTATTTGAACACTTTAAAATCATAAGATGAATAACAACCATAAGGGCTAATGATCTTAGATCAAGACTCAATGACTTAGGTTTGACCCCTTTCTAGGTCTGAGGCTATAAAGTGGTCAGTAGATGGTAAAATAAGGTTTTAGCTTAGGTAAGGGCTAAAAATAGGTAGTATAAATATAAAATAAGCATTCAAGTATAAGTTGACATTTATACATATAGTTTATTATAATTTAAGTTATATTTTATATTTATACTTTTAGGATGTTTGAGAGTGGTTTTGGACCTCTAAGAGCTATAATGCAAATTATAAATTTTGGAGGGTCTTATTAGATTTTAGAATTAGCCATATTTCAAGGTTCTAATATTTCAAACTTATCCATATTTTAGGATTATAGGATTATAGGGAGGCATCATAGAAGGTAAATGGATAGACACTCTAAATAAGTTAGACTAGTGGTAGGAATGATAAAAATCCATAACAACCTTATGAAGCACCAATGGTCTACCCACCCCATTCCTAGTGCAACCTTTAAGGCATGAACTTAGAGAGATTAAAACTTAATAGGTTCCTACAAGAGATAAAGTGTTAGTAAGTGGTAAATTTAATAAAAATATTATGTATATACATAATTTAACATGGGTGTATTTTGATCAAAGAAGTATATGACCCCAACAAACTTAAAATGTGAGTGGAGAGATGTCACAACATTTGTATGTACATGTATCATGTATTTTGGTATGATTATATCACACTCAAACAAAGTGTGAAACATATGTGTATATAGGATAAAATGATATGTTATCTACTAACATGGATAAAACAACACATGTATAAGAAATAGTACCACTAGAAGCATGCTAAAAAAATTGGTATTTTTAAAATATTTGATTTTTTGTATTTATTTTTAGAAAAGGAGAAGTCTAGAAAATTATCCCATCTAATAGATGCTCATATGGAATTTATATAAACACTAGATATGGTATATCAAACCAGTGTTACTGTCAAGGATAATGGATAGGTGTAATATTCGATGTTGTAGGATCTATAATGCTCTATGAATGTGTCATAGGACTCTATGATCTTGAATATGTAATAAGCTTAGTAGGGTTTTTGGAAACCAAAATTTTTTTATATGTAGTGTATTCTAAGTATAAATAATAGGAACAATTAGGTGCTCTATATAATTGAGTATGTTAAGTAGTAGTAGATGATGATTTTATGGAATCCACTATGTATAATGATGCAATAGTCTCTTGAGTATGGTCCACTTAGGAAAGGGAATTCCGTGTTGTTTACCCTTTAGCATGGGATTTACCTTAGTGGGTTTAATAATAATTTGTCTTGTAATAAATTTATCTTATTCAATTGGATGTTCATATAGAATACTAGGAACTATGACTACTCTATTGGTATGAATGTATTTAATACACCCATGCACTATGTAAAGTATTGTACAGAGTTTATGTATCCAAGGTCATCCCCACCATTTATCCATTATTATCCACAAATAATGAATATCATTCTAATGGTAGCCAAGTAGATAGGCGTAATAATATAGAGGGGTTCCTCAAATCATAAAACAACAAATTGGTAACCTTAGATAGGTAGTAGAATACTTCCTATAGACCTTATCAAGCCCCTTATTAGGACCCATATCCATATTATGCATATAATAGGCCCCATTATCAACCTAACCAATAAGGCCAAGGGATCTATAATGCTCTATGAATGTGTCATAGGACTCTATGATCTTGAATATGTAATAAGCTTAGTAGGGTTTTTGGAAACCAAAATATTTTTATATGTAGTGTATTCTAAGTAGAAATAATAGGAACAATTAGGTGCTCTATATAATTGAGTATGTTAAGTAGTAGTAGATGATGATTTTATAGAATCCACTATGTATAATGATGCAATAGTCTCTTGAGTATGGTCCACTTAGGAAAGGGAATTCCATGTTGTTTACCCTTTAGCATGGGATTTACCTTAGTGGGTTTAATAATAATTTGTCTTGTAATAAATTTATCTTATTCAATTGGATGTTCATATAGAATACTAGGAACTATGACTACTCTATTGGTATGAATGTATTTAATACACCCATGCACTATGTAAAGTATTGTATGGAGTTTATGTATCCAAGGTCATCCCAATAGCATATCAAAGACCCCCGTGTATGTTATAAGTGAGATGTTACATCCTGAGTTTATTATTATACTTTATTTTCTCATTAAATAGATATTAATGGGGTTAATGATGTTTAATTACTATTGTAGCAAACTATTTTCATTTATGTTAATGTATGGAAAGACATATAATGATTATTGCGTGAATCATTACTTGATTAGTTAGTTTTAAATGAGTTTCATATGTATATTGATCATGATTATTTAGTATTATTGTGCTTTAGTAGTATTTTATTGATTATTATTGTTACAAGCTAACTACTATTTAAATTTATGAGGTCCACTCTCCAGACAAATATGGAGGGAGAGTATCATCAGGTAGGGTGTAGAATACGACTATGTTGCAGGTGCAAATATTTGAAAAAGAACCCTACACAAACCAAATAGTGTACTTAAATGCATATTTTTTTTAGTGAATGGTTACATGTTTAATCTAATCTCAGTTTTGGTTGGTTGTTTTGTGCCTGATAATGTTGACTGGTTTTGATCTGCGATTAGATGCTATTATGGTCATATTTGTAATTATTATTGTTCTTATGATTATGTTATTGATACTATTGTGTTTTATTTTTAGATGGATTTACTTGTGAATATTTGACTTTATGACTCCTTATTGACATATACCTATAAGCAATCAACAGAAAAAATTATCATCAAAAATAAATTATGAACTATAAATTGGAAATAAATTACAATTTATAGTTCATTTAACAAGTTAATTATATAAACATTATATATGTGAAAAATTAATATAAGGAGGTTATTCTTGTGTTATTATGAGAAATAAAACTCAAAACAATACACTAAAAATTTAACACCGCTAACCTAGACACTAGGGAGAGCTTATGTAACAAAACTAAATGAAAACATAATAAAAACATAAAATAAATAACTCTTTTACCTTCCTTAGAGCTCCAAATGACTTGTTGAATGGATTTCTTGGCTTGTTCATTTAAAAATATTTAAAAATGAAGCTTGATTGGTTCCTTCTTTCCTTGGCACCTTGGCTTGTGATTGCTTGACTTAATATTTGGGCATGGTAACTATTGACCAAATTTGACTTTTAGGTCAAATTGGGGCACCCCTAGGTAAAAAATTGGGTTTTAGATGATTTAGGGGTCTAATAAATATGTAAAAAGGTGTTTTATAGGTTAATTAATGTCATTTTATGTTATATTAGCCTTGGTCCTTAGTCATTTTGGGTCATTTTGAGGTCAAAAAAGGTGTATTCAAAGACTTGTATGGATTTATTGGGAAGTGTGAAGGTTTAAAGAGATGATTTCATGTACCATTTGTCTTAATATTTCTTATTTAATTTAAACCAACTAAAATATGGTAGGTTCCTAAAAAAAAGGGTAGTTTTCTTGAAGAAAAGAAGAAGTTTGGCAATTGTACGACTCCTTGGGAAGTGTGACACATGGGAAAGGATCATGGTATGTCTATTGATATTTCCCAAGCTAAGTTACACATTTTTTTCTTTGAAATTGTCATTTTTTGGCCAAAACCATTCTACTCTTTTTTTAGTCCTCTTGGCAAGCAGAAGTGACTCTTAGGTTTTTATTTAGTATAGATAGTTGAAGAGGTTTCAAGTCAAATGATTTATGGGAGGTTGTATTATACTCATATATATTAATGTTAATATAAGTATTTTTAATAATGGTGGAATTTTATTCATGAACCATCCTCATGAAGCTAACTATATTTTTCTACCTACTTATTTGTGCATCCTATAGGTTTTGCTCTTGTTTGGGAAGGTTTGTACAATTAACTTGTATAAATTGGTTACATATGATGTTTACTCCATTTTATCATGTTATCCATTATTTTTTTCATATTTAGAGTTTTTTTTAAGAGCCAACTAACTTAGTTTACAAGGAGTGAAGGAGTGAATTTACAGTCATTTCTTCTAATTGTTAAGGTTTTCTTCTATGCTATGGTTCCAAAGGGAAGTCAAGTGATGTTTTATTGATAATATATGTCTTTAATTCATATAAAATTCCAAATATAACTTAAAAATCCACTTCAAGAGCCAAGAGAGTGAGCAAATGCATAAAATAGTCATTTATAGTAGTTGTACAACCTACCATCAGTTACAAGAGCATGAAAATGTGTTCTCATATGCTCTAATTTTTGGAGGGTCAAAATATGTTTGGTAATAATTTTTAAGTATTTTTTAGTAACTATAAAATCAAAAAATTGTCTTGGAGCATACTTGTGACATTTTGGGACAATTTTCCAAAATGGTCAAAATAGAGGTCCAGGCCCATTTTTAAAGTTTCCCAAACAAGTTTATATTGAGTCCCAAGACCTATAATTATACTCATCCTAAATTTATCACATAGGTATAACAAATTTAAAAATAACATTAATGTTTTAATAAAGGGAGATAGTTGTCAAAATCTCTCAAGTTGCTCTCTGGGACCCTGAAATCACTCAATGTTATCTACAGCCAATAAAGTACTTGTCAAACATTGAAAGCATAAGGAAGGTTTTGAGGTATTATTAGGTATTCAATTGGTTTAGGTGAATCACCCACTCTACCATTATTTCATGATAAATTAAGGACAAATAAGACCTTATAATCCTAAAGTGAGACCAAGAAATAGCAACCTATAGCCAATATACACAGTTGTAAGAACTGAGGAGGTACTTTGAGTAACCAAAGTAAGGTTCAATGTATTTTTTATTCCCTTATTTTTTTTTCAAGGATAATTGAGTCTATAATGGTTTTATAAGATTAAAAATATAATAATATAAATGTGAGGCTAAATTACATCATAAACATGTTACATGTACCTATAGCCAAGACTAAAAGGGAAAACATAGTCTTATAAATCACAAGGAAGACCTAAAAGCATTTTTTGAGAAAGTTTAGGCATAAAAAAAAGATTTTAGGAATTAAATGGGCATAATTAAATCTAATAATGACACTTCAAGACCCTACTTTCACAAAGGGAGGTGGAGATAGTCTGTATACTGAGGAATTATTGACCTATAGCAAGGTATGTAGGAAATGAGTTGGCATGAAGGTTAGGTGTTTTTTAGGTCACTCAAGTTGAATAAAATAATTTAAAAATGTTATTATATCTCATTATATTCAAATGTAATTATTTTCACAATCATGACTAGGTCTCAATGAGCTAAAGTAACCTACAAGCAAGGGTTCACAATCATAACAGGTATAACTCAGTTTATGAACTAAAGGTGCATATGAAGGGATGTAATTAGAGTTATAAATAAGAAAAATAAGATTAAAACATTAAATTATGAAATTATGACCTAAATAATCTATTAAAAAATTAATATAAGCTCACATAGTCCCCTTTGAGTCTTAAGAACACCTACAGTTGAGCAAATAATAGTGACTAGAGAGGTAGTGTTCTTGGCATGAATAAGACATGGATTTGAAGCAAGTGGACATAGGCCATTTATATATCAAAAATAGAAACTTAATGAATGAAATTATAATCATGTTTTTAATGTTTAAATATTGTAAAATTCAAAAACATAGGTCATTCTTGTGAGGGAAAAACAAGACACACAGTCAGGATTTGTTCACATAGTCTTGAGAGTTTAGTTATGGGAAAGGGTATGTGAATATTTTGAGTGAACATAAAACCTAAAACACATTAATAATGACCTAAATTACCTTAAAATTTCACCTTATCATGTCAATAAATCTAATAAGGGCTCTAAACTGACAAAACATAGTCCATGTAGAGAAAACTATGCACATAGTTTCTCTAACAAGTCTATTTTAGATTTCCATGCATTTGGAGGGTATATGCATAGAATAAAGGGTTAAATTTTCATGTAATTAATAATTAAAACTTTAATAATACCATATAAAAACCAAATTATTTGATATAATAGGGTAAGTACCCCCTATTTTGTCTTAGATAGGGGGTACTTCCCCTCAATGCAAACTCTAATAAGTTTTGAGGAAAATTAGTGATAGGAGGAGCCAAGAGTTGAGTAATACCTAAAGGAGGTTTTATAATTTGTAACACACTAAATTTAACATGAAAATTAATTCACATATTTAATGAATCTAATATAATTATTTGGACCATTAGGTTTGCAAGCAGGCCTTAAAAGCTAAAGTTAGTTTAGTGCCTAAATGGAAGGTCAATGCTACTTACAACCTTAGATATGCATTATAATTATTTAAGAAATTTTTTATATTGAGAAAAGAGGTTATAAATATTTTTATATGCAAATTAAATCATTAAAACTCATTTTAGGCTTTAAGGGCAATTCATGCCTGCTAGGCATGACTAGGCCTGGCATCTAAAAAGAAGGTCAAATTTATATTTGGATTTATATGACCAATAAAACCTATTGTAAAATGCCTATATAGGTATATAAAACATTTTAAATACTTTAACTTATATTAAAAACCATAAAAGAGCCACTTTTGACTCAAAGATAACTCAATTATGTAGGAAAAGAGGAAAACAAGGTTGATAAGTCAAATGCAAATGCTCACATATTTTTTAGGGTTTTCATGGAGGATAGAATAGTTAAAATATGTTGGTTAATTTCCTTAAATATGAATTTATGTAATTTTTTGGCAACTTCAACATCAAGTTTTTATGAATGAACCTTAAGAGTGGAAACGGGCCTAAAACCCTTGCTAAACCCTTGCAAGGACTAGTTTGGAAAAATAGAGCTAGATATGAATTATAATGGAATAATTTGAACATGAAACCTATTTAAAATTATAAATTACTCCCTCAAAATACTAAAAATGCTTTTTATTTGTACTAACTTAGTAGAAATAGGTTATTTTTGACCATTTTTTGTGTTGTGCAAGCTACAGGAGGCATTTGAAGGTGAAATCAAGTTTTGAGGGATGTTTTATACTTTTTATAACTCCATATGGTAATTTAATTTCAATAAAAAAACACATAAGTGTCCAAACTAGGTGATTTATCTTAGCCAATCAAAACTGGCATATTGGACAAGCTAATGAAAGGTGTGAAAACTTCAAGAGGATGTCTTTTTAAGGTATCCATAATGCTTATAAGGATATTTAGGGAGTTTATAAGTTTCATACAATTCTTCCCATGGATTATAATGAAAAACTTATGCCATTTTTTAGGCTCAGTGTGTAGGGTGCATAAAGGAGTTTTTTGGACAACAGATGATGATGGCTCACTTTCAAGTGAAACTAGATGACCAGGCCTACAACCAATACATGGAAAGGCATATATGATGTCCATGACCTTTATCCCAATCATTTTACCTATTCCTAATAATTTATAAGGCATTAAAATAGGGATAATCATATAGGTAGGTTTTTTGAGCTAGAATAAGGAGTTTTATACCACTTTTCATGAAGTTTATGCCTTAAATTGACATTTGGGCTTCCTAAACTTGCATGGTTCATCCCATATCCTCTTTTAATGAATTATTAACTAATTCTCTTAGCTTTAAAAGTATACTTGTGACTTTTATACTTATATCTTATCCACTCTCTCTCAAGTTCTATAAGAACTAGCTATTTTGTCATTGTAATCTATGCTCTACCTAAGTATGGTGAAGCCCTGATCAAATTCATACCATTTTATCAATAATACTACTTATTTTTACCTATATTTGACTTTTATTATTGTTTTTTACTTTAATTTTGTATCTTAATGAATACTATGGATTCCTTAGCATGTTGTCTCATTCTTACATCATATTTGTAGTTGGAAAGCTTCTTCTTGCAGGGCATGTGAAGTGTTCTAGGAGATGTCCATGTTTTATTGAGTTATTATATTCATTATTTCCCTCATAGTACTCTTTTATAGTCCTCTTAGCTTTGTATATTCATCCATATCCTCACAATGTAACATTGATATGAGAAGAAATAGATTGGAAAAGTGTGTGTTCAGTTTGTCTCTTGATTTCTTATGTAACATGCTGCTAGTTGGAAGTCATCATATATTTTGGTGTATCACCTCCCTTAGTTTTTTTTTCCTTCAATTATCTCTCTCCCTTTTCACCCCCTAAATTTAAGTGTAGTTGTGATCCAAAGTGGTACATCAAGGGATCTAGCCCTATCTAGAGATTCACCTCATCCTTAGGCTACCCACAAGCCCAGAACTATTTCCATTATGACACTTAGATGAGGAGAGATTTTCCATCTCCTCAAAATTTTCAAATCCAAGTGATAATATTTTTTTCATGCCTAGTGGGACTCTTGTTCTAATAAGTTGACATATTTGTGGTGTTGTCTCTCAACAATAAGCCTTTGGAGGCATCTATACAAGCATCAATGACAATTCTAAAGATATATCAATTGGTCAAGTAGCCCAGGTTATCCTTTGAATATTGTTGGTAAAATTCTCCTTTATGTCCTTACTTTCAAAGAAGTTTCATGGCTAATTTTGGTGTTGAGCACTATTTTACATAAGTTGGTGAGACTTTTCAAGATTGTACCATTCCCTATCAATATGCACAAGTTCTTAATCAACCTTGTAATGAAGTGTATCAGCCCTGTCATGAAGTATATTAGTATTATATCCAACCTCCTTAATGTCTTGCTTATTCTAGTCAACCTAGCCACTTCTCAAGCCATGACATTTCCACCTTCAAGAAGACACTCTTGGGATATGAGCAGTACATTTGGAGCTTGATACTCTAAGAAAATGTGGTCAAGTATTCTTATTAATCTTATTCATAAGGTTAGATATGCATTATATTTGGTCAAAATAGAGTGGGTATATATTTATAGATCCAATTGGCAAAGGCTCATAAGTGAGATGCTTGATGTGAGTGGCCTAGTTTCTTCCTTAGAGTGTAGGCTAAGATTTCATAAAAGGCAACCTCGCCAAACCTATCAGCCTTCATATCCACTTCCCCAAGTTTCTTATTAGCCATATTTTATCCCAACTCATTATCCCAATCAAGGATACAAAATTCATCCTTTTCCCAATTAGTTGGAGGTGAGATTTGAAAGGAGAAACCTTGTGTTTGAAGCTAACCTTGATAGGAAAATTGAGCTAGCTAATATGCATATGCAGTAGTCCATGTTAAGTTGAAAATAAGTTAAATTAAATTCCTCCTTTCCCTCTCACATTACATCCAAAACACATTAAAAAGATACTTATAATCCTAACACCCTAAGCTGGGATAAGATAGTGGAGTCATGGGGAAAGAAAGAAGAGAAAATCCTTGATAAAGAGTGTGAATTTGAGAAGGAGCTTGATCCTATACAAACCCCTCCCATCCTTCTTCATGAAAATTCTTGTCATCCATATGATCCATATTTTATTCCTTTTCCTCATGATGATGCCTATGAACTTCAATATAAACTTTTCTAAGAGGATCTAGCCAAGCAGATTGAAGAGTTAGAGGCAAAGATGAAGTTGTGAAGTCAAGGTGTAGTTGAAGGTTTAGACCCAAAAGAAGATCATATGCCTAAACACACCCCATCCACCCTTCCCCAAAATTGTCCTTAAGATAAATTAGATGTTAATGAAGTGTTTATCAAGAGGAAGGAATAAAATAAAGTGTTTTTATACTAAGGTCTACCTCCCCTTCCTCAAGAGCTTGCAAAAGAATCCCCTACATTTCACTCCCAATCTAATTTTGAGTTCTATGTGCCACCTCCACCAGATATTTCATCTTGTCCTTATCCCATCACCCTTTTCCTTGATGGACCTATGGTATGGGAACCTATAGAGGGTTAGTTGGTTGATAAGAAAAGAGAAATCTTTCTTGAATAAAACATACCTCCTTAATAGCCTCATTGGGATAGGTCACATGATTTCATGATGCCTGGTCTTGGAATTACCATCAAATAAAAAGAGATGGAAGTTATTTCTCTTGAATATGATCCAATACCTAAACCTGATATTGAAACACCATAAAATGCATTGAATCTTGTATAATACTAGCTTCATGACATCATACATCAAGAAGAGAAGATTGAAGAGGTAGTGGTTTAAAATGATAAAGAGGACAAAAATGATTAACAGCTACAAATGGAGTTATTTCAAGGTTTTGAAGAGTTTTTCCAAGTTGAGAATAAAATAAATGTAAATGTGAATAAATAAGCTTCCATGGAGGATAATGATAAAGTTTGTATAGAATATACAAAGTTCCTTGATGAGATAGAAGAACTTACAGCTGAGAGGAAGCCTAATCTTATTGAAAGCACTATAGAAGTCAAGAAAGAGGAAGCCTTCATTGGTTCTTCCATCACTTTTAAATATGTCATGGATGGTCAAGGACAATTTATTAATCAACCTTTAGATGAATTGTTTGAAATCATTGGAGTATGCTATACTCCTCTTCAAGGAGGCTATGGCCTAGTCAAAGATGGAGAAGGTGGCCTTGGTACACAAGTAAGTATGGAAAGGAAAGGCAATCTTTCAAATTTTTCCTTCCAAGAGGCATATGTATCTCATGATGACATGTTTGAAATCATCAATATGGGATATCATCCTCTTAATTATTTGGGAGAAATATATCAGTATTTGAAGGATGGAACAAGCTCTTATTGGCCTCAATGTTTTAAGGAACAAGAAGTCAATCCTCTTGAAGCCATGCCTACTAAGGAGATAAAAATTAACCATGAAATGAAGAGTGGGAAAAATTATTAATTATGTGAACATGTTCAAGATGAATATATCTACATTTGATACCTATTTTAGGATGATCTACTTGAGGTAATATTAAGTAAAGGGTTATGGAATAAGTTTAAGCCACAATGCATTAAATCCAAGGAGAAACATGATTGGCACTATGTTTCATCTCACTATGAATATGATTCAATAAGTTTTCCTTTTGATCCTAAAAATGAGATATGTTTAGTTTTTAGTTGTGCATAATAGTTTGTTTTCAGATTTCCCTAAGTTTCTTGGGCATATGTGTGTGTGTGTGTGTCTTGTTAGTTTATTTTCTTATTTTGTGTGTGTCCTTGATTTGAGTGGTTGAGGTAATTAGTGGTCTTATCTTGATCAAATTTTATGTTCAAATTCCTTTTGTTGTGTCTTAGACTTCAAATGACTCCTTAAGCCCAATGGACTGATAAGATAACTGGTTGAGTTAGTATAGTAGGCATACTACCCCTATGAGTCACCAATTTGTTGACAAAATTTGACTTTTAGGTCAAATTAGGGCACCCCTAGGTATAAAATTGGTGTTTATATGTTTTATGGGTCTAATAAATATGTCAAAAGGTGTTTTATAGGTTAATTAATGTCATTTGATGTTATACTAGCCTTGGTCCTTAGTCATTTTAGGTCATTTTGAGGTCAAAAAAGGTGCATTTAATAACTTGTATGGATTTATTGGGAAGTTTTAAAGTTTAAAGAGATTATTTCATGTACCATGTGTCCTAATAAGTCTTAAGTAACTAAAACCAACTGAAAGATAGTAGGTTCCTCCAAAAAAGGGTAGTTTTCTTGAGGAAAAGAAGAAGTTTGGCACTTGTATAGCTCCTTTGGAAGTGTACCACATGGTCAAGGATCATGTTATGTCTCTTCATCTTCCCCAATCTTATTTACACATTTGGTTTCCTCTGGAAGTGCCATTTTTGGGCCAAAATCATTCTATTCCTTTTTCAGTCCTCTTGGCAAGTAGAAGTGACTTTTAGGTTTTTGCTCAGTATGGATAGATGAAGAGGTTACAATTAAAATTATTATATTAGGTTTTATTAAACTTATAGACCTTAATTTTCATATAATTATTTTTAATAATGGTGTCCTATGCTTCATGAACCATCCTCATGAAGCTAACTACATTTTTTTGCCTACTTATTTGTGCATCCTAAAGATTTTGATCTTGTTTGGGAAGTTCATACAATTAACTTGATGTAATTGGTTTTAGAGGATTTTGACTCAATTTTATAATTTTTTTCATGATTTATTTCACATTTAGAGTTGATTTGATGAGCCAACTAACTCAGTTTGTAAGGAGTGAAGGAGTGAAGTTACAATCATTTCTTCTAATTACTGAGGTTTTCTTCTATGTTATGGTTCCATAGGGAAGTGAATTTATTTTTTATTTCTCATATATGTCTTTAATTCATCTTAAATTCCAAATCTAGCTTCAATATCCAAGAGAGCAAGCAAGTGCATAAAATGGTCATCTATAGTAGTTGTACAACCTACCATTAGTTAGAGGAGCATGAAAACGTGTTTTCACATACTCTAATGTTTGGAGGGTCAAAATATGTTTGGTTATCACTTTTTATAATTTTTAATTAGGTTTGAGCAACTATAAAATCAAAAAATGGTCTTGGAGCATACTTGTGACATTTTAGGATAATTTCCCAAAATTGTCAAAATAAAGATCCAAACCCATTTTTGAGGTTTCCCATACAAGTTTGTATTAAGTCCCAAGACATATAAGTATACTAATTCTCATTATCTCACATATGTCTACCAAATTTAAAAATAATAATGATGTTTTAATAAAGGGAGATAGTTATCAAAAGCTCTCAAATTGCTATCTAGGGCACTGAAATCACTCAGTGTTATCTACAACTAATAGAGTACTTGTCAAACATTGAAAGCATAAGGAAGGTTTTGAGGTCTTATGAGGTATTAAATTATTTTAGTTTAATCACACACTCTACCATTATTTCATGATCCATCAAGGACAAACAAGACCTTATAATCCTAAAGTGAGACCAAGAAATAGCTAGCTACAACCAATATACCCATCTATAGGAATTGAGGAGGTACTTTGAGTAACCAAAGTAAGGTTCAAGGTCTTATTGATTCCCTTATTATTTTTTTCAAGGATAAGTGAGTATATAATGTTTTTAGAAGCCTCAAAATCTAATAATATAAAGGCTAGGCTAAATTACATCATAAACTTTCTACATGCACCTACAACCAAGCTTAAAAAGGAAACACATTATTGTAAATCACAAGGAAGGAAGGAAGGAAGGAAGGCATAAAAGCATGTTTTAAGGAATTTTAGGCATGAAACATGACTATAGGAATTAAATTTAAATAATTAAATCTATTTATGACACTTGAAGACCCTACTTGCATAAAAGGAGGTGGAGATAGTATGTATACTAAGGAATTATTAACCTACAATAGGGTATGCAGGTAGTGAGTTGGCATGAAGGTTTAGGTGTTGTTTAGGTCACTAAAGTTAAATAAAATCATGGATAAATTTTATTATATCTCAATATATTCAAAGGGAATTCTATTCACAATCATGACCAAGTCTTAATGAGCTAAAGTAACCTACAGGTAGGGGTTCATAGTCATAATAGGTAGAACTCAACTTATGAATTAAAGGTGCACAAGAAGGGATGTAATTAGAGTTAGAAGGATGAAATATAAAATTAAAACCTTCCATTATTACATTATGACCTACATAATATCCAAACAATGTAAGATAAACTTACATAGTCTCCTTTGAATTCTTAAGAATACCTACAACTGAGCAAACAATAGTGAGCAGAGAGGTAGTGTTTTTGGCATGAATAGGACATGGATTTGAAGAAAGTGGACCTATGACATTGCTATATCACCATGAGAAACCTTATTATGAAATTTTAATCATGTTTTCAAGGTTAAAATACTACAAAATTCACAAATAGAGGTCATTCTTAAGAGGGGAAAGCAAGATACACAGTCAGGATTTATTCACACAGTCTTGAGAGTTGAATTATGGGAAAGGGTATGTGAAGATTTGGAGTGAAGATAAAACCTAAAAAAAATTAATAATGACATAAATGACCTTAAAATTTCACCATATCATGGAAATAAATATAATAAGGGCTCTAAACTAAAAAAACATAGTCCATGTAGAGAAAACCCTGCACATAGTTTCTCTAACAAGTTTGTTTCAGATTTCCATGCATTTAGAGGGTCTATGCATATAATAAAGGGTTAAATTTTCATGTAGGTAATAATTAAAAATTTATTAATACCATAAAAAAACCAAATTTTTTAATAGAATAGGGTAAGTACCCCATGTTTTATCTCAAACAGGGGGTACTTCCCCTCAATGCAAACTCTAATAGGTTTTGAGGAAAATGAGTGATAAGAGGAGATAGGATTTGAGTAAGACATAAAGGAGGTTTTTTAAGTTTTTAAAAACTCAAGGTAACATTAAAATTACTTCACATGGGTAAGGAATCCAATATAATGCCTTAGACCATTAGGTTTGCAAGCATGCCTTAAAAAGTAGAGTTGGTTTAGTACCCAAATGAAAGGTCAGTGCTACTTCCATCTTTAGATATGAATTATAATTATTTTGGAAATTTTTTAGGGTTATGATATAGGTTATAAAAAAATTTATATGCAAATTAAATCATCAAAACTCATTTTGGGCTTCAAGGGTAATTTAGGCCTGTTAGGCATGACTAGGCCTAACACCCAAAAAGAAGGTCAAATTTATATTTGGATTTATATGACAATTAAAACATATTGGATAATTAATATATAGGTATATAAAACATTTTCAATACTTTACCTTGTAGTATAAACCATAAAAGGACCACTTTTGACTTAAAGACAACTTAGTTATGCAGGAAAAGAGGAAAATAAGCTCAATAGGTCAAATTTAAATGCTCACATATTTTTGGAGGGTTTTAATGGAGGCCAAAAGAGTTTAGTTATGTTTTCTAACATATTTAAATATGAATTTTTGGAATTGGTTTGCAAATTCAATGTCAAGTTTTTATGAACAAACCTTAAGAGTGGAAACAGGCCTAAAACCCTTGTTAAACCCTTGCAAGGATTAGTTTGGAGAAATGGAGATAGATATACATTCTAATGGAATATTTTGACAATGAAAATTATTTAAACTTGGAAAATAATCCCTCAATATACTCCCAATTATTTTTATCTATATGTACTTGTACGGACATGGCAGAAATAAGGTATTTTTTACCATTTTTTATGTTGTGCAAGCTACAAGAGGATTTTAAAGGTTAAATAAAGTTTGGGGGGAGTTTATATATTTTTTATAACTCCATGTGTTAATTTAATTTCAGTAAAAAACTCTTAAGTGTCCAAAATAGGTGTTTTATCTTAGCCAGTCAAAATTGGCATATTGGACAAGCTAGTGAAAGGTGTGAAAACTTTAAAAGGATGTATTTTTAAGGTATCCCTAATTCTTACAAGGATTTTTAGGGTATTTAAATGTTTCATATACTTCCTCCCATGTATTTTTATGAGAAATTTATGTCATTTTGATGCCAAGTGTGCAGGGTGCATAAAAAAGGAGTTATTTGGACTATAAATGATGATGGCTCACTTCCAAGTGATTCCAAATGACTAGGTATACAACCAATGCATGGAGCGGCATATATTATTTACCTACCCTTAATTTCAATAATTTTACCTATTATTAATTAGTTATAAGGTATTCAAATAGGGATAATCATATAGGCAATTTTTTTGAGCCAAAATAAGGAGTTTTATGCCACTTTTCATGAAGTTTATGCCTCAAATTGACACTTGAGCTTCTTAACCTTGCATGTTTCATCTTATAACATATAATAATTCATTATTAATTTATTATCTCATCTTAAAAATTTTCCTTGTGACATTTTTACTTCTCTCTTCTCTTCTCTCTCTCAAGTTCTATAAGAACTAACCATTTTGGCATTATAATCTATGCTCCACCTATGTATGGCAAAGCCCTACTCAAATTCATACCATTTTATCAATAATAATACTTATTTTTACCTCTTAATTATTATTCTTAGTGTGTTTTAATTTAATTTTGGATCTTTTTTAGTGGAGACTATGGATTCCTTATCATGTTATCTCATTCTTGCATCCTATTTATAGTTGGAAAGTTTCTTCTTGCAGGGCATGTGAAGTGTTCAAGGAGATGTAGAGGTTTGAGTGAGTTATTATATTAATTATTTACATCATATTCCTTTTTTCTATTCCTCCTATCTTTTCACATTCATCCATAACCTCATAATGTAACATTAATGTGAAAAGATGAAGATTAGAGAAGTGTATATTCAGTTTATCTTTTGATTTCTTATGTAACATGCTACTAGTTGGAAGTCATCATCTATTTTAGTGTATCACCTCCTTTATTTTAGTTTTATTTTAATTATCCCTCTCTTTTTTCACCACCCAAAGTTAAGTGTAGTTATGATCCAAAGTGGTACATCAAGGGAACTAGCCCTATCTAGAGATTCACTTCATCCTTAGGCTACCTACAAGCCTAGAGGTGTTTAAATTATGCCACTTCGATGAGGAGAGATTTTTCATCCCCTCAAAATTTTAAAATATAAGTGACAATAGTTTTTGGCATGCCTGGTGGGACTCTTGGTCTAAGAAGTTGAGAGAGTTTTGGTGTTGTCTCTCAACAATAAAATTCATGGATGCAAAGCCCAACATAAAATTCAAGTCAAATATAATTCTTTCAAGATATGGGATACAATAAAAATTATAATCAATAAAAACATGAGTGTGTTGTATAGGAATATAGGAATGGTATCTCAAAATGATGAGAGCATGAGATGAAGCCTAGTGGTCATCAATGTATCAAAGTTGAATACATAATGCGCACAACTTTGATACATTAATGTGATTTTTAGGAATTTCTAGAGATTTTTCAAATGTTTTTTGTGATTTTCTAAGCATCTCAACTTAATTAAGAATAATGAGATACTAAATGGTCCAAATCAAAAAATGGTGAGAGCATTCAAACTTAAATTTTTCATAAAATGGTGACATCATGGAAAAGTGTGATTGATCTGACCTCAACATGAATCAATCACTATCTGTATAGTCCCAAGATGGGACCTCAAGTCACTGTAGTTTTGCCTACACAAAAGGTGGTGAGATCCAACTAGGTAGTAGCATATTCATAAATTTAGGAAAATGGTAAGTAAAATGAGAATAATAATGGTAATGTGATATGGTAATTTTTGGTAAAGGTGTTGTTCCTAATTTTCCCATAGGCAGTTATAATTAGGAGACAACATCATAGGTCATTAGTACTAATTTTCCCATAGATGGTTATAATTAGTAACACAAGGTGGAATAATAATTTTCCTAAAGGTAGTTATAATAATTAATACCAATCAAGCATAAATAAAATATGTAATTACTAGATCCAATATCATACTACTTTCATATACTTCCATTTGAACATGTAATTTTGAAATTGTTAAAACTGGATCAAAATCTCCTCATGAAAGGTGTCAAAAGAACCAATGGAACCAAGATCAAAAAGGGTAGGGTAGGGTGGATAAAAACAAGTTTGGTCAATATGTAAGGTATGATAAGATGGTATACTATATGGTAGTGTTAAAGGATGGTGATGTTATGAGAATTGGATATAATGGTAAAAGGGTTGCCCCCAAGTGACAAGGTAAGGTAAATGGTAGGGTATGAAATAACTGTAAGGTCAATGGAAAATAGAAATAATAAGGTAAATGGTAAATAAAAATGATAATGTAAATGATTCTTATTGTTATTATTTATGTGGATATGTATGTCTTGATCAACATATGATACAACTAGAATGGTTAATAATGTAAATTTTTAGCCCACACCCCTTCTAAATTGCTACTCTATTAAGAACATGTTACAGATTTAGACTCCAAGAATGTAGTTGTGATCTTCATTGGTCCGTGATTATATTTCCTTCAAACTTTGAGATAATATTTCTTCATAATGTATACAAAGGAAAGTATGTCTAGGGATGATAAATATTAGATGATAGGTTTGATTTAGTAATGTAAAGGTGGATGATAATGGAATGTATAATGGTTGGGAAACAAATGAAGATCAAGATTTTTAGGCACACATAATGTTGTTTATTTTGGATTCAAAATAATTTTGGTTGTGGTGGAACTAAAGATTTCTAAATATTCTCTCAATAAGACCACCATTTTTTTTATTTTTTTGGCCGAAGAGTAGCTACCATCTGATTATGTTATAGAATGGAAGTTGTAATAGTTTCAGCTTTGATAATGTTTTCATCAATTAGGGAAGAACTATTGTGCTAAGTTATTGGCACCTCAAAAAGGTTTTAACCAATAATGTTATCTTGATTATCCCATAGATCCTTTGAAAAGGTTTCACTAAGGAACATTGACATAAAACTTTGATTTTCTTTTAGTGCCTCCAAAAAAGTTTCACTAAAAGATGTTGATTTGGAATTTGATTGTCCCCTAGTTCCTCTAAAAAAGGTTTCACTAGGAGATTGTTTTTATTTTACATGAATTTGATCTTGTCCTCCATGATAATATTCAATTGATATGTCACCATGGATGCGATTCAACAAGGTGTGATTCTATCAATCCTAATCAACACTTATGGGAGGTGGAAGGTCAATATAATGGCTAGGTTGGGTGGTGATAATGGCATATGGAATGGTAATGGATCAGAAAGAGGAAGAACAATCCTCATAGAAGATACTAGGATAACTTATGTTGAATATAAAGTAATCATCCTCAAAAACCATATAAAGGATTAAAAATTTATTCAAATTGATTTTCAAGGCATGCATAGCCAATATTATAACAACCATGAATGTATTTTAATTATAAATTTGATTCTAACTAAAGGGAATCTAAATCTAATGTAGATATTGATGTTGATTCTAATTCTAATGCTAAATTTGATGTCAATTCAAGAATAGAACCTAGTTCTAGTTTTGATTCTTCATCTAGTGAGGATGATGCTACGATGATGTCTTGTTGAATATTTGGTATGGGACTAGTAATGGCCTATGATAGCATAATGGGCTCTACAAAGACTAGTTTGTCAAAGTGAGACTTTTTAATGAGGATAAAAAGGTCAAGAAAAAACTCCATAGAGACTAGTTTTTCAAAGGGAGGCTCTTTAAAAATAGGACAATAGTCAAGATAATGATTTTCCCAAAGGTGGTTATAATCATTAAGAAGTGACTTAGCAAAGATTGGCTTATCAGAATGAGACTCCTTAACAATAGGTATAGTATCAAAATATGATTCATCATAGGTTGACTTATCACAAATAGGTGGTTCAACAAAAACATCATAGATTGGTTGATTATCTTGGCATTAGTTTACAAGTAGTTATAAAATACCAGTTTTGAACACATCTTAGTCTTTGAATGATTGGCTCTATTGGAGCGGTATTGATTGTCTCTATTGTGGCTTAAATACTAGCATGGGTTTTATAAATTAAGGGATGCTCAGAAATGGATTAATTAGGATCAGTGGTTGGATAACAATCTCTTTGTAGATAATCTCACATATGATGGGCTCAATAAAGGTTAGTTGTCGATCTAGGATGTAACTATGACTCATCTAGTCATAATTACACAACCTTGTTGGGATAATAATATAGCATACTTGGAAGGGTCTAGAATGGTAATGGTCAAATTTTTTGGATCTTGGCTAATCACACAATCCAAAGGATGAAGTCCTAGTATAGTAATGGTATGGCATTGTAAAGCTTAGTTATTATCATGAGCCAAAGGATGAGGGCCTAGAATGGGAATGGTAGGGCATTATAAAGCATGGTTGTTATGATGAGCCAAAATATTAGGTCCTATAATGGTAATGGTAGGGTGTTACAAAGATTGGTTACTCACATAAGCCAAAGGATGAGGTCTTAGAATGGTAATGGTAGGGTATTGCAAAGCATGGTTGTTGCAAGACAAAGGAGGGTTAATGGTATAGGTAGGGGATTGGGTACCATTAGTATTGAAAGGGAAAACTTGGTACATTAATCAGCCTATAGAAGGTATCATCAAATATTATGTTTGAGGATCTTGTATTTATTATCTATATTGAGTATTATAAGGAGGATAAGGATCTGTCTCATAAACTACATCATCATAGGGGTTTTGAACAAATTCATCTTGTGTGACCATGTTATCATAACCTAGATTGTACATGGCTCCACTATAAGTGTAATGATAAATATCCAAATCAATGATGAACATTTCTCAAAATGGCCTAAAGTTATACAAACTTTAAAAAACAAGGTCCAAAGGACAAATGGTCTAAAAATAGTTTAACTTGGTCTAAGGAATGGATTTATATCTCTAAAATGGTTAGTGCTAAAACTTGGGATAAAATAGTCTAACATCAAATGTCTTAAATAAATAGGTTAAGTGGATGAATAAAAATTAAAGTGCCAAACTTAGGTATAAAGTGCTTCAAATAACTCTAAAAGTAGGTCTAAAGAAATAAATTTTTCTATATATTTTGAAAAACAAGGCTCAAAATAGTCATTTCTAGGTATTATGGAAAAGGTATAAAAGCTAGACTTTAAAACAAACTAGGTCTGTGAGATAAAACACTAATCTAAAAAATTTGAAACACTTTGACATAAACTAGGCATTTATATTTAAACAAAAACTTGATCATTTATAAAAACACATTGGACTCTAAGCACATGGAAGATAGACTACTTCCCCCAAATCTAGACCCAAAAAATAATCTTTAAATCAAGCAAAAAATTAACCTAATTTGCACAACGCAAAAGTGAAGGATGACCACCTAAATTAAAATTATGCAAGGCTTGGGTATAAACCAATCAATGTTTGGATCTGGACTTGTCAAGGCTAATTTCAAGCTTGATTTATAAGACTAGACTTCTCAAAATAGATAAAAAACTAGACAAGGATGAATGGTATAATGGCACTAGACATAGATCCAAAAGGCATATTCAGTGACTTTGAGATTGTAATATTGAACACAAGGCAACAAGTCTTTGAAATGGTTTGAGTAGTGTAATAATGATATTTTTCTCTAAAGGTATGGCAAATAGTTCTATTTCAAGACTCAAATACACAAGACTTGGAATGAATTAGGTAGTGTAATGACACCCTTTTCAAGAAAATGATAAACACGCACAAAGGTTGATAAAAATACTAAGGCACATGCATGATGTCAAATAAATGGTATAACACCTCCTCAATTAAAGGATTTATGTATAAACAAGACTCATTTTTTATGTGGTATGACAAATAGTTAGACTCAAGATCATGTAAGTAACAAGGACAAAATGACAAAAACACATAAGTGTAATGTCTGAAATCCTAAAAATAACAAGGTTGCATAGTAATATCGAATTACATCAATATACTTAGTCTTGAGAGGATTTTAATTATTAATACAAAAATTAAAATCACATGAAAATTAGGGAATTTTATTCCCCCTCTTCTCTTAAGAGTTTTTACTATGAAATATACCTTCAGGTTACTTGCCCTATATTAATAGTATATCTGTGGTAAGTGGGATTATTCTAAATTATTAATTTTTGATCATTTATAGATGGTCCAAAGTGTGGATAACACTAGAGATGCAATCACATCATTTATATCTATGTCAATCATCTTGTTATTAAAATATCTTGTTCTTTTCCCAATCACTACATCTATCAATTACTCGATGTAGTATGATGTCCAAGTTGCCCCTACATTCTAAGGCCAAGTACCACTAATAAAGCTTGTTTTAACTGCTCAAAATAAATGTCCTAGTGGGCCACCTTAAATTTATACACCCCAATATGGAGTGGGGTTGAAATGATGTTGGAAGATGAATTCCTAGGTCAAATCTTCCTGAGAGAACTCTTGTTCACAAGTTAAAATGCATAAAAATCAAGATAAGTGAAAGGACTTTAGGGTCAATTTTAGGTCACCCAAATCATATAGATTTTGGGGAGCACCTCAATGAGTTTCCTTCCACATTTTTGGACCAAAAATACAAAGGTAAAGAGTGGGCATTTTTTGTCACCCGAGTTCCCTAAAGGGGATGGGGGAAAGTATACACGCATCACTCATCTTGACTAAACAAACACTTTCAAGCAAACAAGCATAAAACAATAAAACTATTATGAGTATGTAACTAATTTGAGAGTTCAATTTTATAGCTCCAAAATGAAATATGTTGTGAAATTTGATCTATTTGGCATTTGTTCTTGAAAATTTTGAAAAATAAAAGATGAATTAAGTAAAAATATATTTCAAACACCAATTCAAAATGTGAAATTTGTAAATTAGAATGTTTTAAAAGTGTTTTCTCTCGGCCTTTGGTCCTACAAAAAGTGTTAGGATTTTTTATATTTTGTGAAAAATGTATGAAACTTGAATGTAAATTAATACAATATCCTAAAAATTTAGGAGACAACACATAGTTTTTTTTTAAAATAATAAAAATAGAGTGTGGATGGCCCCAAACAAGCCTCTTAAAGTTGGCCACTTCATGACTTGGTAATCTCTCCATTCTATAGAGTGATTCCACCATTCTTCAAATTGATCCTACCATTTTGAGCGATCCCACAATTCTTTAGACTGATCCCACCATTTTTAGTGATTACTAAACTTGATTTTCTCATTAAAAAAATATTAATGGGGTTAATAATGTTTAATTACTATTGTAGCAAACTATTTTAATTTTTGTTGATGTATAGATAGATACATAATGATTATTTTTTGACTTGTTACTTTATTGGTTAGTTGTACATGATTTTCATATGTATATTGATCATGTTCATTTAGTATTATTATACTTTAGCATAATTTTATTGATTATTATTGCTATGGGCTAACTACTATTTACATTTATCAAGTGGATGTAGGAGATAG
Source organism: Torreya grandis (assembly GCA_037957365.1). Lineage (NCBI taxonomy): Eukaryota > Viridiplantae > Streptophyta > Pinopsida > Cupressales > Taxaceae > Torreya > Torreya grandis. The sequence continues at coordinate 1,043,528 of JARHVA010002265.1, forward strand.
TCCACTCTCTAGATAGATATGGAGGGAGAGTATCATCAAATAGGGTGTAAAAGATGACTATGTTGGGCATGACGATATTTAACAAGGAACCCTACATACACCACATAGTATAGTTAAATACATATAGTGTTTGAGTGAATGATTACATATTTTATCTAATCTCAGTTGTGGTTGGTTGTTTTATACTTGATAATGTTGACTGGTTTTGATCCATGATTAGATGTTATTGTGGTCATGTTTGCAATTATTACTATTCTTATGATTGTGTTATAAATATTGTTTTGGTGTCTTTTTATATGGATTTACTTGTGAATAATTGATTTCATGACTCCTTACTGACATGTACCTATAATAAATCAAGATAAAAAATTATCACAAAAAAATATTATAAATAACATTCAAATAAATTACAATTTTTAGTTCATTTAACAAGTTAATTATATAAATATTAGATATGTGAACAAGTAATCTAAAAAGGGAGGTTAGTTTCGTATTAGTTAAAGAAATAAAACTCAAAACAACACACTAAAATCCTAACACCTCTAGCCTAGACACTAGGGAGAGCTTATGTAAAAAAACTAAATGAAAGCATAATAAAAACATAAAAGAAACAATTTGTTTACCTTCTTTGGAGCTCCAAATGGCTTGTGTAATGGTTTGCTCAACTTGTGCATCAAGAAGTCTTTGACAATGAAGCTTGTTTGGCTCCTTCTCTCCTTGGTACCTTGTCTTATGATTTCTTGGCTTAAGATTTAGGCATGGTAACATTACTTGAATGAGTCTTATGGAGCAAATCCTACATAATAACTCTACAATATCCAATATTAGAATTCAATAAGCAAGGCCTTGTATTTATAGCCTCAAGAATTTACTCTCACCCAAGGTGAGTTAAGGTTAAGTTTAAATATATAATAGGTTCAAACTAACCCTATGTGAGTTGAGACTAACTCCAGTTAATTTAACATTTGTCATGTAATTGTGATTTTCAATTCCTAGGCATGGCTCTCAAATTAAATATTTTGAGATATTTGAAAAGAATTGATATTTTTATTTTTTGAATTTTCATTTTTAGATATTCATTAATTGCAAATGGATAATTCAACTAATAATTTGATCTTATTTAATTAGATAATTCATTTTGATTAGCATTTTTTCTCTTTCAAGTTTTGATCAAGTGCCCTACTTAATGGGTCTATAGGCCAAATTGGTAGTTGTTATGTTACAAGGTGATTAGGGATGAATCTGTGAGAGGTTATTATTGCATATAAGCTAGTATCCAAAATAGGTATGCCTCAACATAATTATATTCTTTGATGAATGATGCATGGCCAAATTTGAGGCATTTAGTATTTCCTAAGAATAATTTGTAGAGGTGGTAGGAATCAATATGAAGTATAGTTGGAAGCTAGTTGTGGCTAGAATTGGATATCTACAAGATAAACCTAGATACTAGGTGAATTTGATTATTATAGTGTCTAGGGTGACATGGTTTTCAATACCCAAATAGGGTTAAATTAAGCTTGAAACTCTATATTAGTTAATGATTATAGTTTTTATATTAATTTAAATTATTGAAATAATAATTATGTTTGTTGACATTGCTTTATCAACCTTAATTTGGGTGAGTTATTGTTGTTTTTGCTCTATCTATCCATGTAAATAATAATGAGTTATGGTTTGACTGTTAGTTGGAGGAGTCAGCTTGTTGATTGTGTTATTTTGGGTGTCAAAATTGAGATTTTTTGGTCATGCCAAGAATTTATGGTGTTTATGGCAAGTCATTCTTGGGATTTATTGATAGAGAATGGTTCACCATAAAATTAGGGGTTTTAGATGGCATGAAAATAGTTGCGGAAATGATAAAATATGAAGGGATTTTTTAAAATTATGAGGTCATGGTTGATAGAAAGGAGATATAAGAGAAATAAGAAACTCTTTGATGCATTCAAGGAAGAAAATCTTCTTTATTAGAATTTAATAGGTAGGGTTGTTCTTTTGATTTACCCTAAATATTTATGTTGATGTTATACAGCTATTTATTGAATGATTAAAGGGTTTTTAATACAATTATTTTATAATTGATAAATCTTAATAAGAATCAATGATTCAGCCCTATGGGAGGAGGAATCTCCCCATATAATCGAATCAATGATTCGGCTATTATAACATGAATATGGGTGGTTAAGGTAATTGGCATGAAAACAAGTTTCTTTTATGGATATTATTTATATGACTGTGTTGTTTATGTCATGTAAATAATGATATGAATGTGTGTTATTTGGTTTGATATACGGTTATATATTAGTATAAATGAAAGGCTTATAATTATTATTTTTGTTTATATGGTTCATTAGGGTATTTGGATTGAAAATGGTGTTTTCATGATTGTTTATATGGTTGTGTTTTTTGTTCTATTTTCATGATGAAACTATTGTGTATGAATTAAAATTATTGATATAACTATGTGGTTATATGGAACAGTTGGGGGTAAAAAATAGTTAACAAAGGAATTTGGGTTCTCAATTTATTTTGGGTCAAGTTTGACTATGTGGAATCTATTTGAATAGCATACGGCATTGAATAATTTATTTTATACATAGATTTTCTACTGTGTGTTACATAGTTATTTAGATTCATGGGTTTTGACATTTAATCAATGATATTGATAAATGGTACAAAATTGAGTTTGTTATTTAGTCTATTATTAAATGGTCATGAAAATATATGAGGAAAAGGTTGTGTTAGCCTATTAACCTAGTGATTGTATGCTTGTTTGACTATGGAACAATAGTAAGATGACTTAGTTGTATAGTATATAATGATACATGTAGATTTTATATTTGTCTTTGAGCATGTATACACAATGGTATAATAATAGAGATATAATTTATAAGATGAATTTATCCTATTACTAAACAACTATGTATGTGAGATAATTTGCATAAAATTATGTGAGTTTTTAAGCTAAATGTGTTAGATTATATGAGCAATGACTGAGCCTAGATATTTATAAATAATAGTTGAATTTTGAACTATATAGAGAACATAAATGTTTAATATAGGAGTCGAATTCATGTTGAATAGTTTCCATTGAGTTGATGTATCATATGGTACACAATCGATTATTCACATTTAGATTTTTATGTCTTGATGCATTTTATTGGGACATTAGGTGTTGTGTGGTGTTAATGTGAATTATATTTTTTATTTAAAATTGAGTTGATATTTTATTAAGTTGGGAGATTAGGATAAAATATTAGACTCAAAATATATAAATGTGTGTGTGTGTGTGTGTGTGTGTGGCGGGTATGAATTATACATAAATATATTACCATACTCTTTATGAATAATTCATAAATATGTATGTATATATAGTCATTAGGAACTAAGTGGTTAAGAGCTTTAAAATTTGATGAGCTTTTAAACTTTCTTTATATATATATATAAAAAGTGGATATATAAAATATATTTATATGCAAATAATTTATTATGTACATAGATGTTTGTTTATAGTGAAAAAATTCTTTCATATGAAAATAGTGAAGTATTTCATTGATTTATAATGTGTATAAATTAGTTTTTATTTGATTGGAAAATAATTAATTGTTTTTTAGATCAAATAAATATTGTGGTTATAGTATTTTTTTAATATATTGAAATTTAATGTGAATTTCTGAATTATGTTTACTTTCATTATAATACCTATAAAAAGGGTGATTTTACATGAATTGTTAAATACTTAACTATAATAAATATTATTTTGTAAGTAATTTGGTTATAATATTTCCTTATTTGAAATAGATATTAAGTTGTATTGGAATTTAGGAATTATAACAGCAAATTTTATGTTGTTATTTTATAGCATGTGATTATTTCATGTTGCTTCCTTTGTATTTGAATACTATGGTATTAATATTTATATATATATGAGAATACATGGAATTTTTTATATTAATTTTATAAAATAATGTTATTAATGACACTAAATAAATATTTATGTGAAAAATAATTCATGTATTTAATTAGAGTCATTAATATATATAATAAATTAAATCTGATTGATCTATGTGATCTTTCAATTATATAAAAAAATTGGCCAAAGTAATGTTTATAGTTAAAAATTATTATTTCACCTATTGTATTTACTCATATATGCATGATATCATGTGAGATTGAAACTCTTTATTAAATGTTGCATGTGATGACTATCTTACAACACACATGTTCTTGTTGATTTCTTGATACCTGCACCATTATCATCTTCTCATCCATGAAAGGAGGTACATTCCTTATTTGGGTGATTGTGTGTGGGATATATGGTTTATGATTGGTGTGAAAAATCACTTTGATGATTCTCTCCCTCTTCTCTAGTAGTCAACTGATAGAAACTTTTACTCATGATTACATTTTATATATTGGCAAGATTATGGATACTCGTTTATTCTATGGAATAATGTATAGATTTATATTTAAATTATGATGCAAAAAAATTGTATTATTGTAATATGATTACATTTAATAATTAATAGGTGAATGCTCTTATTGTATAATTTTTTATGTAAACTTTCAGTAGTTGGCTGAGATAATATTTAGCAAATATACAATTTGTGATGGATTGATTAGGTAATATTATTTGATGTTGTTAATTTTATCACTATCTAAATGAATTATGACCATGTAATAAATTTATATTTATGTAGGTAAAGACAAAATATCTTAACCTATTTGAGAATAATTTGTTTTAAATTAATAAAGTAAAAACAAATTACCTTTTTGGGGTTAAACCCAGTGGGGTTCTAACATTGTGGTATCAGAGTTGAGGCTCAAACTCTATGAATTAATGATTCCACTAACATATTTTTATTTTATTTTTAATCATAAAAATGGTGTGTGATAGACTTGGAGGTGAGGGTAATTCAAACACTAACCCTCCAGTAGATCCAAATCAATTTTTCGTAGATCAAGATGTGAATTTGGATCAGATACTCATAACCATGCATAAAAATAGGTACTGAATCATGACCTTAGAATAGGAAGTGCATGGACATGTTGAGGAAATCAATTAATAAGATCCTAAATGACACCTAGAACATTAATAATCTTATCAGGAGCATAGGCATCATGAGGTCCCATAGGATATGAAGGCTCGAGTAAATGCAGAGCTTGCAGGAGACATGAATAAATTTAATCCTCCTAAGTTCTATGGAACTATGTTAGGATATGGTGTGGAGTTTTGGTTGAAAAAAATGGAGAAATATTTTTATATCTATAATTAATTTCAAGTCACCAAGGTAGTTTGGGAAGTGTATCATCTTGCTGAAAAAGTAATAACATGGTGGGAAAATAAGAAATATCGATATGAACCTCGACTCCACTACCACCACATGGGATTAATTCATGGTTTTATTTAGATCATGATGGTTTTTCTAGTTGTATTTTGACTAGAAAATGACATATTTTTAGAATCTAAAGTAGGGAGATATTTTAGTGAATGAATATTAGGAACATTTCACTAAGTTCCTAAAATATGTTCTTCGTTATCAAGAAAATGAAATGTTTCACATTTAAAATTTCATTATGGGATTAAAACCCAAAATTGGATGTGAAGTAGATATGCATGGACCATCTATGATGGATGAGGTATTTGATAAAGTAGTTAAATAGGAGTCAAAGCTGAAGTCTCTTGATTAGGTTAGAGAAAATTTTAAGAATTTTAGAGGTTATAAACCCACTCTTAAATAGAAAAACTGAAAAAAAATTCTAAAAATTAGTTCAGGAATCAGAATGGTAAATTTAGTAACTTCTTAGGTAATAAGAATATAGATGGTGGGTTCAAGATTGGTTTCAAGGGAAACCAACAATTGGAAAGGAAAGGACCAACTGGCAGATGTTTCATCTATGGGGTTATCATTATTATAGGGAATGTATTCAAGGAAAATTTTAAGGTAATGTGAAGGGTACTATACAATAATGAAATTTTCAACAAGAATCCATGTGGTTGTTAACAATCATCAAGTTGATTTTCAAGTCTCACCTATTGAGGCTACAAGTAATCTCTTCGGTCAACCAATTTCCATTTTGATTGACACTAGAGCTAAAAAATATTTTACTTCTCTATGAATGTTATCTACGTTGTCTAAGAAATCTATTTTAATGGTAAATGTATGGTCAATTTAATATGGGAATGAGTCCAAGGTCAAAGTTGGTAGGTGCTTAGTAAAAGCTGAGATTGAATTGCTTGAATTTACATCGATAGTATATTTTTATGCAACACCACTAGGATCATATGATGTAATCTTAGGGGTAAATTGGATTTCTACAAATAGAGATAAGATAGATTGTTATCTTAATAATGTATAATATTAGGATGATTTTGGGAATCAAACTCTGATTTAGGGTGAGCAAAGAGAATTGAAACTTAGGAAAATTTATGTAATTCAACTTAAAAAATTACATAAGAAAGGATTTGATGCATTTATTATTAAAATAAATGAAATGGATGAATCTAAGGAATCATCCATTGAGGATTATCCTTTTCTTAGTAACTTTTAGGATGTTTTTTCATAAGAATTTTTGGGTTTACCACCCAAGTGAGAGTTTGATTTATTAATTGACATAATACCTATTTCAAAATCATAATCCATGGCACTTTACAAGATGATGACTACAAAATTGGTTGAGTTTAAAGCTCAACTATAAGATTTGTTATCAAAAGGGTTGATTTGACTAAGTGTGTCACCATGGGGTGCACCAGTGGTGTTTGTTAAAAATAAGGATGGTACTCTTTACTTGTGTATTGATTACGAGATGTTGAATAAGGTGACAATAAATAATAGGTATTTGTTTCCTCATATTGATGATATTTTTGATCAAATTTGTGGGGTAATAATTTTATCTCAGATATATCTCTAAGTTGGGTATCACCAACTGAGAATATGAGAAGAAAATATTTCTAAAATAGTATTTAGAACTCAGGACAGACACTATGAATTTATAGTGTTGCCTTTTGAGTTAATAAATGCTCTGGTAGCATTCATGAATCTCATGAACAATATGTTTATGGATTATAAGGACCATTTTATGTTATTTTTTATGGATGATATCCTCATTTATTCTAAAAATGAGGAATAACATCTACAACATCTAGATTTGGTTTTGTAGCATTTGTAAAAGCATAAACTATATGGTAAGTTGTCCAAATGTGAATTTTTCTAGAGGAAAGTGCAATATTTATGGCACATTATATTTGTAGATGGAATTTTAGTTGATTTGGTGAAGATAAGAGCCATAATGGTGTGGATAGCACCTTAAAATGTGCATGAAGTGAGAAGTTTTATGGGATTAGCAGGATATTACAGGAAGTTTATTCCAAATTTATTAAAAATAGCTAACCTAATTACCTCTCTTCAATGGAAGAACCAAAGATTTGTTTGGTTGGATAAGTGTTAAAAAGCCTTTCATTATCTAATAATGAGGCTTATTTTAGCACCTATGCTATGACTTCCTAATCTTAATGGTCAATTATTAGTAATCACAGATGTATTTGGGGATGGTCTAGGAGGAGTTCTTATGCAAGATGATTTGGTTGTAGCATATGAGTTCAAGAAGCTTAAGTCATATGAGGAAAATTATGCCCAACATGATTTGGAACTTGCTATAATAATACATGCCTTACCACTTTGGAGTTATTTTCTTTTGAGAAAGCCATTTGAAATCAATACTAACAACTTAGATCTTAAATATATCTTAACCCAACTAAACCTAAATGCGAATTAGAGATTATGGCTAGAGTTATTATTTGACTATGATTTTGATATTAGCTACATCAAGGGTAAGGAAAATAGAGTTGTAGTTGAAGTAAGTCATAAAATTTAAATAGTAGCTTTGGCTACTATCAAGAGTAATTTCCATGATAAAGTTATTAAACTCTCCCATGGAGATGAACTCTATGAGTAGAATAATAAAGACTCATTAGAGGATGCTCAGAACCCTAATTTTAAAATATTTAAGTTGGAGAATGATGGTCTTTTAAGGAATAATGGTAGAATGTATGTACCTTAAAGAGATAATTTAAGGAATATGGTGCTAAAATAATTGCATAATACCCCTTATTCAGGACATCTTAGAGTGACTAATCTCATGGTTGAGGTAAGCCCTCTCTATTTCTAGAAGGGAATTAAAAAAGATACATCAATTTTTTTATCATGTTGTTTGGATTGTTAGTGTGTGAAGGTTAAACATGTACATCTAGAATTATTTTTATATCTCCATTATATAACAGAATAGAAGTGGTAGGTAATTAGTATAGACTTTCTCCAAGGTTTTTCATTATCACAGAACTATCATGGCATGATCTTGGTGGTATTTGAATAATTAACTAAGGTATCTCACTTCATACCAATTAATTTGACTAATGATGCACCAATGCTTTCAAAAATATTTGTGAAAGGTGTGTATTAATTACATGGGTTTCTAGAGAAGATCATTTCTGATCGAGATTCAAGAATGACATCTAGGTTTTGGTTGACTCTAAATTTAACTTTGGACACACAATTGAACTTTAGTATTTCATATCATAAGAAAGTAGATAGATAAATAGAGAGAGTAAACCAAGTTTTATAATATCTCATTTTAATGTATTACATAGATCATCAATATAAGTGGTAGGAGTATCTCCCACTAGTAAAGTTTGCTTATAATAACTCTTACCAATCAACTTTAAACATAACTCCATTTGAATCTTTATATATAAGGAGATTTGAAACACCAATAAACTGGGATAATCTTTAAGATAGGTTATTCTTTTGTCTTGTAATGCTTATTGATATGGAGGAGTAGGTTAATTCAATTAGGCAAAGGTTGGTTGAGGCCAATAATAGACAAAAAATTATGCTAATCTGAAAAATATAGCAAGATAGTTTTCTATTTGTGATAAAGTATTTCTATTGGTTAAGACTTAGAAGAGTTTAATTAAGTTTGGTAAATTATTGAAGATTTAACTAAGATATGTGGGACCCTTTGAGGTCTTGGATGCGGTCAATCCTGTAGCATATAGGCTTGCTTTGCCACTAGTTCTAGCTCTCTTACATAATATTTTCATGTGTCATATATTGAAAAGTATGTAGTTGATCCTTCTCATGTATTGGATTGAAATGCTTTACATATTCTAGATATCAAGGTGGTCATAGTAGAACTAGTCGGAATGATTAACACTCACAAACTTAATTTGCATAACAAGTAAGTGTCATAGTGTAACCTCTAATAGGACCAATATTTTGAGGATAGTTCCACTTGGATGACTATGATGAGTTATATAGGTTATTTTTACATTTATTTATTTATGTTTTTTGATTTGCTACTATGTGATAATTAATTTTAGAACTTTGGTTTGAAATAAGTGTCATCAAGATGATGACCAATTTTAGGGGTAAGGATGTTACATCCTAATTTCCTCACTAAACTTGATTTGCTCATTAAATAGATATTAATGGGGTTAATAATGTTTAATTATTATTGTAACAATCTATTTTCATTTATGTTGATGTATGTATAGACATATAATGATTATTGTGTGACTTATTGCTTGATTGGTTAGTTGTACATGAGTTTCATACATATATTGATCGTGTCTTTTTATCATTATTATGATTTCATAGCATTTTATTGATTATTATTATTACAAGATAAATACCATTTACATTTGTGAGGTGGAATAGGAGATAGTCCTCTCTCCAGATAGATATAGAGAGAGAGTATCATCAGAGAGGGTGCATCATATGCCTGTGTTTGGGGTGGAGATATTTGACAAGGAACACTACACACATGTAGTATAATTAAATGCATATTATTTTCAAGTGAATGGTTACATGTTTTCTCTAATATTAGTTGTGGTTGGTTGTTTTGTGCTTGATAATGTTGACTAGTTTTGATTTGTAATTAGATGTTATTATAGTCATGTTTGTAGTTTTTATTATTCTTATGATTGTGGTATCACTACTATTGTAGAATATTACTATTATATATCTTTTTAGATGGCTTTACTTGTGAATAATTAATTGTATAACTCCTTATTGATGTGTACTTGTAAGTAATCAATAGAAAAAAGTATCATCAAAAAATATTATAAATAGCATAGAAATAAATTATAGCTTATATTTCATTTAACAAGTTGATTATATAAACATTAGATAAACCTAGACCCTAGGTTAATGTGACTATTATGGTGTCTAGAGTGACATGGTTTTCAATACCCAAAGGGGGTTAAATTAGGCTTGAAAATTTATATTGGTTAATGATTATAGTTGTTATATTTATTTGAATTATTAAAATAATAATTATGTTTATTGGCATTTCTTTGTCAACCCTAATTTGGGTAAGCTATCATTTTTTTTGCATGGTCGATCCATGAAAAGAGGAAGGACCCAGGGTTTAACTTTTAGTTGAAGGACATAACTTGCTAACTATGTTGTTTTGGGGGTTTAAATTGAGATTTGTTGGTCATGTTTGGAATTTATGGTCTCTATGGCAAGTCATTATAGGGATTTATTGATGGAAAAGGTTTCATCATGAAATTAGGGGTTTCAGGTGGCATGCAGATAGCTTTGGAAATGATAAAATATGAATGGGGTTTTCAAACTCAAGAGGTCATGGTCAACAGAGAGGAGATGGAAGAGAAATAAGGAACTCTTTTGCATAGTCAAGGAATAATACCTTCTTCTATAGTATTTAAAAGGTAGGGTTATTCTTTTGATTTACCCTAAATATCTATGTTGATGTTATGTAATTATTTGTTGAATGATTAAAGGGTTTTTAATACAATCATTTTATAATGGATAAACCTTAATAATAATTAAGGATTCAACCTTGTGGGAGGAGGAATCTCCCCACATAATTGAATAAATGATTCAACACTAGTATAACATGAATATGGGTGGTTAGGGTAACTGACATGAAAATGAGTTTTTTTTATGAATATTTTTTATATGTTTGTGTTGTTTATTTCACAAAAATAATGATATGATTGTGTGTTATTTGGTTTGAGATTAAGTTTTATATTAGTATAAATGATTGGCTTATAATTATTATTGTTTTTGTTTATATGGTTCATTAGGGTATTTAGATTGAAAATGGGGTTTTCATGATTATTTATATGTTTGTTTTGTTTATTCTATTTTCATGATGAAATGGTTATGTATAAATTAAAATTATTGATATAACTATGTGGTTGTATGGAATAATTTGGGGTAAATAATAGTTAACAAAAGAATTTGGGTTTTCAAGTTCTTTTAGGTCAAGTTTGACTATTGAAATCTATTTGAATAATATATGGTAGTGAATAGTTTATTTTATACATGGATTTTTTACTTTTCATCATATAATGTGAACTTGGGTGCACTTGGGTGCAAAAAAACTAGTTGGTAAGGGGTGAAAATATATTTCAGGTGCAAGAGGGTTATGTAACACCTCTTGTGAATCAATATCGTAAGGTGACTCCATAAAAATTCTCTCAATATTTTTAATCTTAGGTTTCAAAAAATTTATAGTTTGGATAATAAATTACACATTTTGATCACTAAGGTTTAAAGTTTGAGAAGTCACCAAAGGAGGTTTACCCATGGTTTGGGTTGATATATCATTGAAATTGGTAACTGGGTTGAAGTGTTAATGTATCCCGTGGAGGTTGTAATATTACTAGGATTTATTTTTAAGAACATTGGTGTAAGCATATAGCCCATGGCCCCATTATATGGATAAAACTATTATTTGATCAAGGGGATGGTGATTGTTATGGAATCATTTATAGTACTGCTAAGGATTCCCCATCACTAAGGAAATATGCCTTAGCCTTGGTATGTTTACTGATTTCATCTCTTGTATCATACAAAAATGCATCCATTCAATCCTTATTTTTATTGAGATGAGTGACTAATGATTCTTTATCTTTCATTTAAAAATTATTATTTTGATTAACATTTTCCATTGCTTATAAATGAAAATTTTAGAATTTAAAAAATCAATTTATAATAAGCAAAAATCAAAAACCCTATGTCAATCTTAGGGTTTAGAGACCAAAGGTCATGTTCACCAAATGTTTAACCCTAAATTTGGATAAGGGGATGTCTATATTTAAGGTTATTATATTATAATTTTACATGAGGATGGTGAACTAATATAATGATCTATCCAATTAATATAAAAATTAAATAAATAGTATTCAAAATTTATACAATTGAGATTACCAAAAATAGTAAAATATAGATATTGATATATTGAAATAAATTAGAAATAAAAGATACTTAGTTTAACATGTGCATGTAGGTTTGGGATGGAATAGGATAGAATTATACTGGAAAGTGATCCATGAATAGTCATCTAATTTGGTAATTATTCTTTCTATGGCCTCAAACACTTATATCAAATCTAGATAGTTGCAACGATGTAGGTGTCTAACCTTACCATAGGTGTCCTATATAAAATATTGATTGGAATTATATGTGAAAAACTACATCCTTTTAGGGTTCATGCCACCTTTCTTCATATTTCTTTACATCACGTGCATAGGATGCCATTCTTTGTCAAATGATCAAACCCTAACTCTTCACCCTTTAAGTGACTATGGTAAAAAGAGGTTAGTGGGCTCACATTTTTGAGCTACCTCAATGGTACCTATGTCAATTATAACTACCTACATATCCAATACTTCTAAAATGTCCTTAGAATTATGTATTTCTCCCTTACATGTTGGCTTGTGTATATAAAAGGATGTAATGTGTGATAAGCAAAGATATGTAGTGACATAGCTTACAACTTGGAAAATATGGCTCATGGGATGTTCCTTGAAATATTAAGACCTATTTAAATACTACTCCTATGATTTATATATAAATAGGGATTAATAAGGTAGGTTTTCTTGCTTGAATATTTTATTGAGTGCTTCTTGATATGTGGCCTTATGAGTTGTATGTGATTTCCACTTGATTTATAAGTGAAGAATGAATGAGGGTTGATCTTGTATATATATCAATCCTGTTATAAATATCTCACACTAAATAACTAATTTTAACCTTTAGGATATATTTCATTTATAAATTATATGAATTTTGTGCAATAGACACTTTGTCTTAAAATCATACACTTATGTTTACATAAGTGTCTATCTAAGATGCAAGTGTGATAGAAAATAGGTACAAGTCCAAAATTGGTAGTGAAGGATAATAATGAGGTTTTGATATTTTTTATAGTGTGTAAGGCATGGTCATTAGACTAATAATGGTTAGACTAAGAGATAATAAATTTAGGCACAAAGAGATAGTGAATGTGAGCCTTTGAGATTGGGTAGGTCTAGAACTAAAAGGTACAACCATGATATGTATTTTCCAAGTGTATAATATTGAGCTACTACATAAATCAAATTTTAGTATCTACACTTACAAGTTTCAGGGTTTTTTTGGGATAAGATATACACCATGATGGAAATGGAAGCCTTATCTATGATGTTTATACTACATAAATTATAGTACTACCTCTTGATAACCCCATTTGAGTTATTCATAGATGACTAGGTTTCGAGATACATGGTAAAGAAGCCCTTATTTGTAGGTAGTATTTCAAGGTGATTAATTTTATTTCAAGAGTATAAATTAAATATTGACTTTAAACTAAGAAGGGAGTGTGTCAGACTGGATCATCTAAGCTGAATATAAACAAGATAGGAATTAGATAACTTACAAGAGGAATCACTATATGCACATTTTTTCAAAGTCATACGATTCTTGAGAAATTAGAAGATATTTTAATTTTATCATAGCATGGTGTATCCACAAGCTAAGATGACCTATAGCTATCTTCTTTTTCTCAATAGAATAGGACTAGAACAAGGTCATAATAATGGAACTTATGTATTATTAGATAATTAGTTAAGGATGTAGAATAGTTTTATCTTTAGTAGATTTTAATATACACTCAAATTTCAAGATTAAAGTGTTCCAATCCTAAATCTATGACTTGGACTATAACTCTCACTAGGGATCAATGATGGATAAGTTGTTTTAGGGATGATTATAAAGGTAAAAATAAATTAAATGATTGTAAGTGGTTTTAAATAAGGTAAGTAATAATGGTCAAAAAAATGGGGGTATATACAACCTAAAGTGATAAGTGACAAGATTAAAAAACTCTATATCTATACCAATTTATTTGGTATAAAGAAGAATATAATAAATGACAGATGCATACATCCACAAAGTGATAAACCAAGAAATATCTAATCTACTAAGTAAATAAAGGAATGAGTATAGGGATAGATATACTTTCCTTTGGGTGTACCTATCAATGCTTCATTCTTTCCCTTTGGCTCAAATGGAACTTTTAAAGAGATGTTATAGTTTGAATACTTTAAATTCAATAATAAGACCTATATATCCTTAGTTAAGAACTTCAAAAACTAACACCTTATTGGTTCAACTACTTCTATTGAGCTTCAATTACCATAAGTAAGATAATACCTCAAAGATAATAAATAAACCTATAACTCTCCCAAATACTAATAAAAAAATTGATCAAAACCAAAGTGTATGAATATGATATATCTCTTTGGGAATAAAATATTACCCCTATATATATAGCTCCAAATCCTAAAAGGCACTAGTGAAACTAGGTTGATTGAAATATAGGAAAGGGTTAAATAGTAATAACTAAGTACTATATATAAAAATTATAATTTAATTTTACATACTTTCAAGATTTTTGAGAGTGGTTTCTGACCTCTAAAATTTATAATGTAGATTCTAGGTTTTGGAGGATCCTGTTGGAAATAAGACTTTGCTAGATTTCAAGGTTTTAGGATTTTAGGAAGAGGGAATTGAAGTTATGAAGGTCTAATTAATAAATTCATCTCTATTAAATTACCATGATTTTATCCCCTCCCATTCCCCATGCACCCTTTAAGGTGTGCACTTAAAGAGATTGATGTGTTTATGAGTCACTACAAAAGAAATGTTTAGTAAAGTGATAAAGTAAAAAATATCAGGTATATACACATGGCACATCTTAAAAGAATTTTAAAAAAGGTAAAATAATAAATTTATTAAAAGATCATTTTCATTCATAATTTTAAAATGATTCCTCTATAATTTGGGAAAGGATAATGTCCTTCACAAAGTGGATTTAGTGCTTGAAAGAGTGTATTGTTTTGAATGGATCACATGAATGGGTGATTAGAGGTCATTTTTAGGTGATGATAAAGATAATAGAATTTTATTATGGTGGCTTACAATGTTTCAAGATGCATAAATATTTTTGAAACATTAATATGTTTTCCAATGCATCAAGCCAAATCATAGAGATGAAATTTTACTCAATCTAGTTCTTATGGCATAGCCATTTGATTAATGGGAGTAGATTTATTCAAGCATATTATTACACCATTAAAATTTTCTAATTCTTAATGCATAATAAATATTATTAACTATTTCACAAAGTGGGTGGAAGTAGTTATGACTCCAAATTATGAATAAATGGATGTTTCAAAATTTCCATATGAGAACGTCATGACAAAGTTTGGATGCCCATAAAATCTTATCATTTATCGTAGAACACATTTCCTCAATAATAAAATAAAGGTATTAATGATATAATTCATAATATCACACCAAAAGTGTATCACATACCATTCATAAGCTAACAACCAAGTTGAAGCATCATATAATGTTCTTGAATTAATACTAACGAAAAAAATTAATGTGTATAGAAATGATTGGGAGGATGGCATTTCTAAAGGACACACCCCATTTCAATTGATATATGGCATATAATAAGTGATTCCAATGGCATATATTATATTTATCTAGTGCATTTTAATGGTTATATTACTTAGTGATATAAAATCTCTAGAAAACTAGTTGGAGTTGTCTTGCATGGAGAAAACCTAAATACTGACCAATCAAAATTAAGAATTTTATAAATTTAGATATAAGGCATAGAAATATTGTAACTTATGATTGAATGTCTTTAATAATGAATATTTGCTACTATTATATGAAAATAAGTTCAAATTTCACCTAATAAAGTTGAAATAAGATGGAAAAGGGAATATATAATCCATCATATGACAAATCATGGTAATATAGTCTTATGATACTTATAAAGAAATGTTCTTATAGAAAGAGTGAATGGAATTAAGATCAATCCATACCATCATAAAATCAATGCAAAGAGGTGAAATAAAAATTATTAATAGATGTCACAATTAGTGTAGTTTTTCAAGTTTTGTGTAGGTGTGATACAGTAGGAACAGTGTATAATAGTAAAAGTGTTAGATCCATTGTCAAGTAAAGCTTGTGACTACACAAAGATAGAGATAGTAAAAAAATTCACACATGATATAGAACATTTTCTCTATATTTCACTCAAAGGTAAGGATGAATCATGTTTCTGAGAGAAATGTGCAAAATCTCATAATCCAATAAGTATAGGAACTATGTGCAAGGGCACATGGAGATATGAATAAAAAAGGAGAGAAAAACATAGATAATGGTGAAAATGTTAAGTTGGTTTCAAATTAAAGATAAAAAGGAATTTTAAAAATGGGAATTAAACAAAAAAGTGGTGGCATGTCAAATCAATTAAATGCCTTAGTTTGGAAGGCTGTGAAAATTAGCAAGGGTCACATCAATAATGGATAATAAGTTAATGTATATGTAATTGGCATGGAAAGTATATTAATGGATCCTCATGAGTTGGAGTGGTACATCAATAAAAATGGCACAAAGGGTTTAAATTCATAATTTTTAGTATCAAAAAATAACATTAATTAATTTTTTTTCATTAAGTGAGTATTTTTTGTAATAAAAAATAGAATAGAAAGTCACAAGAGCCATAAAATAAGAAAAGGAAGCTACAAAGTTAGGTGTAAAATAATAATAGAATAAGATAAATAAATTGAAACTGATACAATAGTATAAATTCAAACCACCTTTGTAATACTAAGTAATGTGGTGAAGTAGACAATGGGAATTAGGCTCATACTATGGAAAACCAAGTAGAACAATTTAGAGCCATTTTATTTCATAGATGTTGTTAAAGTAGAGTGGTTTGTAAACCCAAAACCTCAAGAAGCACATGGTTAAAAAAATGTCCAATTACATCATATAATCTATTGACATATAAGATGTAAAATGAATGGTGTGGATGCCAATATTTAGAAAGAATAAATAACTCTATTATATCCTTCTTAGCCTATATAATGAGGGTTATATATGATTATCTACATAAATAACAATTTTGATCAATGATGTAACAATTAACATGGTTTAAGGTAAGAGCCAAGTTGTTTCATTCATCTAAATTGATAAATATGTCATGCTACATTTAAATCAAAGTGAAATACATATAATAAACTAGAAACATTTCCATAAATAAAGTAATTGATGCACGAGTGTGATTTTAATGGAGTGTATAATGAAATGGTAGTAGCAAACTATTTCATAAAATTTAATATTAAGAGAGTTTTTATATTAATTATGAAAAACTAATGCATAAAGATAGAATGTGTAAAATAATCATAAATTAAGCATTTTTTATTTATAACTTGTTAAATATACAAATACACTAAAAAAAAGAAATTACCAAAGAGGAACAACTTATCTAAAAATAGGACATGTAGGATTGTGATTGCAACTATTAAAGTAATGATGTGGCTCTAAGAGGTCATTATGAATCAAGAATATAGACTCACATTCACTTAGGATAAGGCCACTATATCTAGATGAGGCTAGATTACATTGGTGTCTATAAGGAGTGTCAGCATCTGGTGGGGTTTTAGCTCTTTTTATAAATTTCAATCGATGTAAATTTTTCTATAGGTCTTGTATGCATGATCAGATCTATGTGATTTGATGTATAATCCATTGTATGCCTTATTATTCACTTGGAAAATTAACTCAATATATAATTAGGAATAAATATAATAAATGGGTAAAATTGGTTAATGGTTGTAGTTTTTATTGACCTCAACACCCATATGTTGAGAATTGTCTATATACTAATACTTTAAAGAGGAATCAAACTCCACGTAGCTCTCCCATGTTATGGTGGTGTGTATGAAATATTGGTGTAATTCTAGATTTTGGTTTAATTATGTGCTTCCATAATTAATTGTGAGCTTTGAGGTGTATTCAAACTTAGTTTAGGCTATTAGGGTTGTATGGAATTAGAATTGGAAATAATATATGCTTTCTTCTCAATGTACAATTAGATATTCTAGTGAATTTTTATCATATGATCCTCTAGTGATAAAATCACTATAAAATGTAGTTTTATAGTGATATTTTTGGAAATTATTTGAGTTGGACTTTCAAAACATGTAAGATAACTTGTTAGGAAAATTTTAATTTTAGACGTTAGTTATGATTTGGTAAAAGGATGTGCTAGGTAGATTCAAACACTACTAGAAAGTGGGAATGGCCTTGTTTAAAGAGAAAATACAAGTAAATTAGAAGTGTGGATCAGTTTGATAGTGAGTTAGGGTATTTAAAATAGTGAATATCAATATTCATGATTATAATTTTCTTAAGGGTAAGTGTTATCTACACAGAGGTATAGGAATAGTGGCTTAGAGCCATGGACTTGAGCATAATCTAAGTGTGTAAAAAGGAATGGTAAATATTAAATTATTTTAGCAATAAAGGTTAATTTGTGTCTACATTTTCCCCCCTTTTATTTTAGTAATGCATCAAAGTGAAATTACTAGAGTAAAAAGAGTTATACCTAAATTTATCTATGAAGAACAAGATTTAATGTAGTCCTTGCACTAACTTATGCCTCATGAAAACATGTAATGAAACATGTATAAATAAGTCCTTATTTAATATGTAAATCTAAAAGTAAATATAATAAACTTATAGATAAAATTAACAAGGACCAAATATACTATTTGGGTACAATAACCATTGTTTTTTTCTAGTGTAAAATTAGTGACTATGGAGGGTATGACCCTTAGATATTTTTTTACTTTGAAACACTTGCATTGGACTATGCATTCCCTAATCCTAATTTTAAGGAGAGTGTGATTAATAACTCAAGGTATGATTGAATCCATCATTATATTCCCAAGCTAATAAGGTGGATTGAAATCCCTATATGAATTCTAATAAATCATTCTAGTACAAAATTTAGTGCAGAAAAGGTGAGTCAACCATTGTAGATGGAATAAGATTCATCTTTAGTGAAAAATTGGTGCAAAATGGTATGATCCAAGTGTGGTGTATACAACATAGATAATGATAATATTTTCCATTCCTTTTATGAAGACTAGTGTAATACTAAGTAACAAAAGTGACCATGTGCCACGCACATGCCCCCAATTAGATATCTAAGCATATTAATCTATAACTAAGTAATATTAAGTGATTTTTTGAGAAAAAAATATGTATAAATAGGGAACATATATCACACATAGTTCCCCCATTTATTTTCAAAATAGGAGACAAACTAAGAATAAATCTATAAAATTATTTCTAAGTAATACTAAAACTAATTTGTAGACTGGGTGTAATTTTAAGAAATTAGGAAATTTCTATTTTTTACTATTGGGATGATAATGAACTTTTTTAGACACAACCAACCTATTCCCCTATCCAAATGGATAATTTTTGTTTGAAAGTACTTTATAGGTCAAAACTAGGTATGAATTGTGATAAACTAAGCAAATTTTATCTTTTCATGTCTATCTACTAGTTTTTTCATCTTAATATCAAAGATAAACCACTATGCATGACCCCTATTTTGAGGTGGGTTGTGAAGCCTACACAATAAATTAGCTCAAAATAATAAATTTATGTGAATGATGTTATATAAAATATTAAAATCTAAGTAATAATTATAACATTAGAGATCATGGAATCATCATTTATAAATTGAGTAATATAGTAATGTAATATGCATGTAGAACCAAACATAGAGAGTTTCATATCAATATAGATGTTTGCAATGAGAAACATAGTGAATAATGATTATATACATAGATAGTTTCATATCAATATAGATGTTTACAATGAGAAACATAGTGAATAATGATTATATACTGAGTAATAGAAACTAATATAGATAAAATTGGGGAGGATACATGATATATATCATGGCATCTTTAAAATGGGAAGATACATGATGTACATCATGGAATTGAAAAATTGAGCAAACAAGAGTCATGGCCATGATGCGCACTCATAAAGATTACATGAAAAATCAAAAAAGATACACAAGAAGACAAAGGGGACATACATAAGGGACATTTTCAAATTTCACTCATACACATTTAAGACATCAATATATTTAGTAACTTAGGTCACCAATAATATATCAATGTGAAATTAATTAAACAATAGTGATAGATTTTGTGTAATGTATTGAACTTAAGTATGAACAATAGGGATAGTCATAGAATAATAGGAACTATGTAATAGGATGCCCCCAATGAACTTTTTAAGATGTAAACAATATATATAATTCCTATGACTAACTTAAATTTAAAACATTAGAGCATGTGTTCATTGTGAAAATTCTATTGGAATTGGACAAGATTGCAGTGTGTTACTATCTAGAATAAAGCAATTTTGTTTGTGTAAGTTTTTTGAGTCTGAGATAATATCACCACCTAAAACTACATATAAAAGTGAAAACTTATATGTTTTACAACTCAATCAATTAAACTTATGATTCATTTTTTATATAAATTGGATAGAGATAGATATTGTATATACTAAGCACAAATTAAAAGATGTAAATAAACTACACGTATCATGCATAAGAACTGATTTTGAATTTTTATATAATATTATTTTTTTTGGTAATTTTTAAATATATGAAAATTTATAAGGAACATACTAACCAATGAATACCACAAGATCCTCATAATCAATAAGTCATGTATATATAATGGGAAGGATGTCCTCTCACAAATAGAAGGTGTTATGCCACTATGAAAACTAGCCTCAACATAATTTCTAAAAAATAATTTGATTATGTACCATAATTTCCATTGTCATGATTATGATTTTTTACATGATGTTTTTTTTTTTTTTTTAGTGGTGTGAACACTATGATTCTTTGGAACCCATCTTGGAGTGTATGAACTATGTGTTGGTGCTCTTTGTGGAACACCATTATTGTTTTATAATATTAATCTGAGATGTACTAGTGTAGACAATGGCTCTCTAGAATTTGTGACAAAACACAAATTGAGTAGATTTTCAAGGATATGTCTCCTTGAAAAAATAGTCACTTGTTTTTTAAATTTTTTATTAGGTTGAACCTTTGAGGTTTTTCAATTGTAATATGTCTTGTAGGAACAAGACTCTTTGGTTGGAGGGGGTATTCATATGAAATATCATGAACTATGATGACCTCATTATCATAATTATACTTCAAACATGTGTGTATTATATATGTAATTTCATGAAGATATTAAACCCAAGGGCATCCCAATAACATATCTAATACTCCCACATTATAAACTACTATAAATGTGGTGGCCACATGTGTTGGACAAACCTAGAGTGGAAATTTAATCTCACCAATATAACTCTCAATATGGCCATTGAATCCCTTAATTATTATTGTTGTATGAAGTATATCCTTATCTATGTGATGATAGATAAGTGTGATAGTACACATATTCACATTTGAACCATTGTCAACCATAACACTATGTATAGGTTGGTGATCGATGTGAGCTCAAACAAACATGGATTGTAATTCAAAATCATCATCAATTATCTCATGCTCTACAAATATGATGAGTTTTATAGATGACACTAACCTATGATATGTTCCAATGATTCCATTAAAATAATGTTGTGCCTCTATATGAGGATGATAAGAAGCTATTGGAGGGTGTGCATTTTATGTGTAATGCACTCTTGATGATCTATTATTTTTGAAGTTATGCACTTAGGAAAAAAACCATTTAGTGTCTTCATTTTTTAATCTCATTTGGTTGTGATTTTTAACTATCTAAATTTGTACCCAAATCAATTATGTTATCATATATTATATCCTATCTTATGTCGTAAACTAATTAATTTATTTATAGTATGCCTTGGTACTCTATGAAAATCACAAAAGGCATTCTAATTAAATCCTTTTGGAAGAGGCTTAATCACATCAACCTTTTTAATGGGATGGAGTAATGTGACATTGAATTCCAATAAATTTTGTAATACCTTGTAATACAATAGATGGATTAGGTTATAAAATGGCATTCATTATTGTCTTTTGGTCACTCTTTTTATTAATTGATCTCACCTTGTATGGTGGTTTACTTGGATTCTTGGCATGAGAATTTGAAATCATATTGGTTGGATACTTTAACTTATTCATTTATAATAATTTGACCTCTCTTTATTTTATTGTGTGAGATAAATATGTTAATGAAATAAAATAATTAGACATAATGGATTCAAGTAGCGATGGAAGTAAAATTTGCGTGAATATGTCTTGTAATTCCTTATATGCCATAGGATTTTTTTATTTTAGATATCATGTTCTTATGTAAGACATATTTTGTGATAGGCTTGTTGTATTCTTATTTGAGTTGAGAAATCTAATCATGTCAAATATTTTCATCAATGTTGATTGAGAAACGTGCAAGGAATAAAACTATCAAGGATTGAACACATGAGCTAACTGATATGGTAAATCATAAATCCATCTAATTGTGTATTCTTGTAAACTTTTTGGAAATAACATGGTTAACAAACTATCATTAGACACATAGTCCAAACATGATGCATGGAATGCTTTTAAATGTTACTCTAGGTCACCTTTTCCATCATATAATGTAAGCTTAGGTGACCAAAACTAGTTGGTAAAGCATATGTTGACATATGTTGATCCAATGGAGTATTAAATACATTCTATGTATTTAGTGTTTGATTAGTTATCAAATCGATTTTTTCCATGTTTAACACCTCAGTTTATAAAGATATAAAAATATACATAAGGGACTTTGCATCAGGAATAGAATATGCGCTAACCATAAGTGGTGTCTCAAATGACTGAGTAGGAATTGGTATATTGATATGTTGATACCCTTGGGTTTCTCCCATCATATATGGTGGTATATAAGTTGTATCGAATGATGTAGATAAAGGTAAATAACCCATTTTAGTATAAGTCTCTAATGATAAAGCCATACTTACTCTTTTTATGTCTAAAAGAGTTTTAAAAATTGTATGATAATCTTGAGGTTGATCATGGATTGATTCTCAAAAATTATTAATAATTTTTACTCTATTAAGCTCTATTTATTCATCACCTATAGGTAGAACTAAATATTGATACTCATCTTGAGATTCAAGGTTATATTGATTATGTTTTTCATGTTTTGATGTATTTTCATGCACTTATACATTTAGAAGTGTTTGTGGTTATTTTATGGATATTTTTTATCATTACTGATACTTAAATTGTTCTCAGGATATATTTAGGTTTTTATAACTATTCTTGTGACTATTTTTTCATGTTTCTCTTTTAGACTTGGTGATTCCTCTTGTTCTATTTTATATGTTTTCTTATTTTAGGGATTGGGGTCCCTAGTCAAAAATAATCCCACCTTTAACCTTAATAAAAAACATGTAATTATAAAGTAAATGCATGTGCATGGCATATTTTCCCAAATATTATATTGATGTGTCAATATCTAACCTAATCTTATATTTGTGAGTCTTATTAAATCTATGAAATTTTAATATATATTATCTAAAATTTGTAGCTTGTAAGGTGTGTATATATGTATATAATATTCCCCCATCATTTATACCCATATGTCATGAATTTGATTCATCTCTAATATTTGAAACATTTAGGGCTAAACTATGTCATAATGATAATCTTATATATGAATCATGTTGGTTTTGTATAAGTATCATTATTGTGATTTACCCCATGTATGCCACCCTTTTGAGGTGAGAGATAATATTATTGAATCAATCAGATAAAAATATATATCAAGCTTAGAAAATTTAAATCAATTAGAATGGTTAGAATATCAAGTACTATATGTGAACTTTGAATTGACAGGATAAACTATAGTATGATAAATAATTGCATATATGATTGTCAAAGGCAATGGCATTTATTACAATGATATTGTGATTTTTATAATGTATAAAAATTGACCATTTTTTAAAGTTGACATTGGTAGCCAAGAAGTGTCATGATGTGGTATAATGTGTTGTGTGTGTCCTGATGCAATTCATGAGATGTGTTTTTTATTAATAGTGATCAAGATATTTCTTCCAAAAAAAAATTTATCAATAATTAAATCAGTTGTGCAATAGGCATAGTAATAATATTATAAAAACTCAACTCATATAAATATTAAGATTGAAAATATTTTTGTAATTTCATTTTTATTGTGTCATTATGAAAATTGAGCTATGAGTTGTCAACATGTCTAGCTAATTAGTTTCATTGTCTCTATGGCTAAAGTGTTTACAAATTTCCTTACAAACACATGTGGTGGATGAACTCTTATGTATTAAAATTACTTAATTTTTATAGTAAATTGTATGAATTTTCATCATTTTTTATGATTTTCTTTTGTAAATTTTTATTTTTTGGCATTTTTAAAGTCCAAAATTGTATAATTAATGTTCTTGACCTATTGGTTTAGTATCATTAGTTTTTCAATTATTTTATCCTGATTATGATGATAATGTAAAAAACATGATGTTATTATCCAAAGTTCAAGACCTTTTGGGTCATTTTTTTAATTTCCCATTTTAATAGTTATTCTAAATATTCATGTATTTATTATGCATTTATTTTGATCCAAAATAGATATTATATTGTTTGTATTTTATTTTGTACCATGATTTACAAGCACAAGCATTTTGAGGTATATGACACATGACTACATTAGTAAATATTGGTTTAGATGATGTTTATGGGTGGTTATTAGAGGAGGTTGGTTTGACATATGTTTTGTAATTAGGTTAAATTTTTTATAACATGCATTTGATTAGAGCATTATCCAAGATATGGAATCTTGATACTTGTACTTTTTGGTTACTAACGAGTGAGATGACCATCACATTAGAGGACGTGTGGTGAATGTTAAAATTGATTATTTTTAGAGAGATAGTATGGTGGATGTAGTAGTTTTATCATATATACGGTGGTCCTATAGGTATATGATGGGTCGATGGTAGGTCATAAAGCAAAATTGAATTGTTTTACTTAAGCAAATTATATAATCAGACATTCTAGGTTTTGTAATTTTATACATTATATATTTGCATCATTTTTTAGTACATGGAGGATCCATTTTTATCTCTTATCCCATATATGATATTATCTATTACATTAAGGATATCCATACCAGGTAGTCTTGGGGGCATATCATGTTATCCCACTTATATCAAGATTTGTGTGTGTGTGTGTGTGTGTGTGTGTGTGTGTGTGTGTGTGTGTGTGTGTGTGTGTGTGTGTGTGTGTGTGTGTGTGTGTGTGTGTGTGTGTGTGTGTGTGTGTATGTATTCTAGAGGTTCATGTTAGAGGTCTCATAATAGCCATGTTGTTATATGTATGGGTGTATGATCATATTAATATTTTTCATCCTTTTAATTTTCCATGTGGAGGTTGGGCTCATCCTGATGTCTTCACTTCTCATTAGGCTTTACCATGGTGGAAGAGATTGAGCACCATGGATTACAAAGTTATATTGGATAGATTGACTTTGGATATAATTCAGTGGTGGATGTATATGGTATTTTATAGGTGACTAGAGGATGCAAGATATTTTCATCACATATGAACTAGTATGTTATGCCCCTAACCTATTGCATGTATTGGGATAGTGTTGATGCCTAAATGTGTATCATAGGTACCTAGAGTGTTTAAGAAACACTTATCATTTTAGAATTCCTAAGAACTCAACACATGAGTTTCAAGTTGTGATAATCCTATTATCTTTGATGGAATAGAGGCAGAACAAATGACTATTTCATAATATTTATAATATTTGGTGGTTGGGAGCCACCATGGCCAAATAGCATATCTATGTAAAATATGTAGTATAATAATCTAAGGACAATGAATTATGATCAAGTAATAATATAAAAACTAATATATGATGGGTGTTTACAATGAAAGCTAAACTAGAGTGATTTGGTTTAAAAAGGCAGAAAAAGGAAAGGGTAGGGTAGAAAGAAGGTGTTTCTAATCTTCAATTTAGACATTATGACAAAGTTTAGATTTCATCTAGACATGAATTTAACCAATGTGCAACATGAAATAGCATAAGCTCAAATCCTATCACACATCAAGCAAGCATCTAAGGAAGGTATGAAAAGATGAAAATAAGAGCTATATTTACTTTAAATATTTCACCCCTACAAAGAAAAAACATTAATCCAAATGTAAAAAGAGTAAAGAAAGTGAAGCAACCCTAAGAACATTTAACTAATCTAGCATTATCAAAAATAAATAGCTTCTCATTCAAATATACACATCCAAAATCCATAAAAACCATTTAAATATGGACATCAAACCAAAAAACTAAGGAAATAGCCATGATAGTAAACACACAAACAAATAGTGGACAAACTTTGCAAAATTTCTTGCTTGTACTACTTGTTCTAAGTTTACAAAGTAATTTTGGCTCTCCAAACTCCCTCCCTTTTTCCAATTGACAATACTCCATATATAAAATGCAAGGAAGTATGTTGGTCAGTCATATCCAATCATAAAAGTATAGGTGTATAAGATATGTGTTCTTTCTATTGCATTCTAAAACAAATTATCTCTTCTAATGGACTGACCTATAGATAATGTGCTCTTATAAATTACACATGTCTATAAAAAAGAATATCCTATTTCAAAATATCACATAATGTTGGTTACAAAAATAATATTCTTATTTCATCTAACTTTGGGACCTACTAATTCATAAAGTTAAGTGGAGCTCCACGTCTTCCTAGGAAATACTTTTTTGAGTTGTCAAGGCCATGAATTTAAATCAAATTACTCACTAGTGGATCACACTTTAATTTTGGATTGAAGTATGCTTGTATTGATGGTATTTTAACTTTTCTATCTTGATTTAAGGTGATCACAGGGTCAAACTAGGTATTTTTTGAAAATTTTAATAGTGCTTTAATGGTGGTAGTTTATTCAAATTAAGAGTTTTGTGCCTTAGACTTTACTTGGATTAATTAGTTATACCTTGGCACCACCAAGTCTGTTAAATATTTAGTTTAGTTACTTTCTAATTATGTGGTGCTTTTGTGGAACTCTTTATCTTACACCATTTGATGATCCTCACATAGATTTCCATGAGCCATCGATCTAGATCCAAAGGATTTAAATGTCACTAGTTATCTGTAAGTCTTTTACCAAAATGGTGACACTTGTTAGCTCCATGGGATTTCTTCACTCTGCACTCTATCATTTTTTTTGGGTTAGTACGTTCACTCCACATGGTGTTTTAGCATCGCTCATATCTTCATTAAAAAGTCTCTATCAATCTTGCACCATCATATCAATAATATGGATCATCACTAACTATCGATCTATTTAGGTCCACCATATTTTGAATTCAAATGGTCAATTTACTAGTTTAAATTTTAAATTTTCATTATTTTCAATGATGTCCTCATGACCATTAATGATTTCCACACAACCATCATAATTTAAACCTGTAATGTTTTATTGATGATCATAACTTTGACATTTTCATGACTATCAATAACATCCTCATGATTGTCAATGGCATCCATGTGACCATCATGAATTAAAACCATGTCATTTTCTTATTGAGATTAATTTTGATGTTTTCACGAACATTAAAAGACATCCAAGCAAATATCAAATTGACTTAATTGCCTACGAGCTTGACACTTATCATTTTTTGGTTCGCTATGTTCTATAATCATAAATGAAAAGAGGACTTAGAATATATATAAATTTAAACTAGGGTCTCAAAAAATATATTAGAACATATTTTAAATCCTAAGGTTTTATTCACATTAATAAATATGAATAAACCTTAAGATAAGTCTAAGCTAATATTTTAAAAAGTGCTCATGTGTCTATCCCTTGAAAATTACTCATTACTTTTGTGCTCTTTGTACTAGGCTCCCATGCATCATTTGATCTCTGTATTGGGCTCCCACGATGGTGACACTTGTCATCTTCTCACTCAGGGCATCATTGAAGCTTTGACCTATCATACATTTTCGATCAAGATTTGTACACTTTACCATGTACCATCAATCTTTAGCAAGTAGCTTTATGTTTAAACTGGTGCCTATAGCTTGACTTTTTAATATCAATCTCACTCTATTATATCTTGTTCATCTGATTAAAAACACACCATCTGATTGTGATAAAGGCAATTATATGTGATTGGTTCCTATAGATGATATTAAATATTGAAGTTAGGGCACAAGAATAATATAAACTTAATATAAAGTCTTATATCAAGGTCTCTATTCATATTAATAAATAAAAATAAAGCTTTTAATCTAAAGTCTCAATCTAGGTTTAAAACATATAAAATGACTATGGCACAAAAAGTCTGATAAAATTCAATGCTTCAGGGAAATTATTCTAGGGGAAATGTTATGGAGAAAATGTTTGCAAGAATTAAGCACTTTGAGGAAATTGTCTCAGGGAAATTTTTTGAAAGAAATGAAATGTTGAAAAAATAAATCTCAAAATCCATATATGTCAGCTAAAATGTCCAAAAAAATTCATGAACAAAAATCTTGAAAAAGATAAGTCCAAAAACATAAAACCCGATAGTTAAGAACATAACATAAGGACTTTGCATGTAACTTAGACCACATGCATAATAAACAAGACAAAGGGGGTCTCAAGATATAAAATGGACCAAGCATGGATTTTTAGACTAAGGTTTAGTCATGTTAATAAACATGACTAAGCCTTAGCATAAAAATTAAACTAAGTCCATAGCATATTTAAAGTGTTCCCATGTAAAATTTAAATCAAAGCTCTTACCAATTTTAGAAGAACTTTGACTAAATTTAGACCAAGGTGTTAGTAATTCAAATGTGAATTCAATTTTATTTTCAATAGATCAAATGTTAGTAAAAGATCAAATTAAAGCATGAATCCCAATATTTTTTTAGTCCAAGTAGACCTCATTGGACCTAAAGCTGGAAACATAGACATCCAAAGTTAGCAAATTTAGATAAGGGAAAACCAAAATCATGTGCAAATATGCTAACCAAACTAGGTGTGGATGATCTTCAAATAAAAATACTATGCAAACATGTTAGTGACACTTTTATCAAGTGAATTTTTAATTTTTAGGTATAAATTTTCATAATTTAACACAAGGGTCCCCATTTTTTAGGAATGGGGGTATGTTGACCTCAAAAAATGGTGACTTTTGGGGGAAATATAGTAATATGTTAGAATTCAAAGACTCTAGTTCAAACTAATAATTAAGTTAGTTATTCCACTTGATCAATCACCATTATTTAGATTAATTTTTGGTTGAAATGAGTCTTACATACATATAATTAGGATCAAACATCAAGACCTAGTCATGTTATGTGTGTGCTTTGATTCCACTTACTATTTGCTATGGGATTTAGGGAACAACTTCCAAATTTCATTCCTTTAACCATTAACATTGATTTACAACATGTTTGGATATTCATTAAGAAGCATGATTTAGCTCGAGGAAGGCTTGGGCATTTCTCTGCTTCTAGCCAAGTGTCCATATCCCTAACAAAGATACCTTTGGCTTTACTCAAGGCCTTACTCTACTATCAAATAGGCATTCATAATCCTAGTGGAGATTACCTAAATCACCTTTGCTATAGAAAGCTCTTTAAATTTTGTAATAACCTCTTATTTTTGTATTTTTTAGGTCATTTTTGGATTTTTATCAAAGTTTGGGAACAAAGCTATCTAGGTTTATGGGTTTGGTCAAATCTTTGATATTTATACAATCACCTATGGTTACAACCTTTGTCCCAAGTAATAATGTTTGTTAAGTGCAAACATGACTATGTCCTAAAAGTTTAAACTTTCATCCCACATGTAAAAATTTTCTTAAAGCCAAGTTTATATCAAAATATTGTTTAAGATCATATGAAATAGTTAACCTACCCACTTGTCCTTACTAGGTTCTTCAAACTATAACATATAACTTGTATTCCAAATCCATGGTCAACACTCACTTAAGGTTCATACCTGAATTCTTGAACTTGTGGATTTCCTAAGTAATTAGGTGAAGCTTGAGTTGAGGAATATCCAAAAGACTTATTATAAGTGGGGAACAAAGCATAGGAAGCAAAGGAATATAAATCAAAGGAAACATGCAAATAAATATTTACAAATTTTATACATAAACAAGGGATAGAAAGGAAAGAAAAAGAAAGAAATTAATCTAAGTCTTATACTAACTACATAAAGAACTTGTTTATGATTCTAATTACCTCACAGGTGTTCTTTAGTGTTGATGAAGCCTTCTCATTTTAGGATTCAAATAATCCAAGGCATGAGTTGTAGTTTGTGATAATTATATGATGTATGTGGTGGAATAGAAGTAGAGTATGGGAACTATCCCCAGTATTTATTTAATTTGGTGGTTGGGAGCCACTAGGGTCTAGATATTTGAGATAATTCAAGCCCACAAGTTAATATAAATGGATATTAACAATGATCTTTAAACTAGGTGAGTTTTGATTAAAAAATAGAAAAAGGAAGGGTAAGGCAAAAAAGACAGCGTGATTACAAATTCCTATCTCAAATATTATGACAAAGTTCTAATTAATTTGAGAATACACTAACCAATTTATGGTGTAAAATAGTATAAGCTCAGATTACATCACAAAGTAGGCAAGCTTCAAAGAAGATATATAAACCAAAAGTAAGAACCAAGTTTACTTTAAATTTTTACTATTGTAACCTGAATAGTATATACACATCCAAATGTAGAGCAAATAAAATGAAGTATACCTAAGATATTTTCATTTAATCTATAATTAGCATAAATTAATATCCCTATGATAGAAAATTTATCTCAAAATGCAGAGAACCATTCAAATTTAAGACAACAACATGCAATTGAGAGATAGCATTGGCTTTCAACAAACTATTTAGATAATCTTTTTAGAATTCCTTAGTTTTATTAAATGCTCTTTTGTATATAAATTACTTAAAATCTCTCCCTTTACAAAATGGTGACCTTTGCCTAGTTATAGGAAACATAGGTGGAATACCAGTTATCTTCTCAAAACATATATGGTATGATAAGGATAGTTGTCCTTAATACAAAGATTACAATACAAAAGGCTTTTTATGCCAACTTTGACAAAAGGACTAATATATGCTAACAGATTAGCATATATACTACAAAATAATATTCTTTTATGTTACATTGGTGGGTCCCTTGGGTTAATGCTTGAGGATGTTCTTCACCTTAGTATAATTTTCTCTGATTAGCTCAAAATCTACCACAGGTTTCATTAAAAAATCCTCCAATTGACCTACCAATGTGTTAAATTCTTTGTCACTCTTGGTTTTAATTTTTTGAATGCATTAGGCCTTTATAATCTACTTCCTTGATGTAATGATGATATCAAGGACCTTCTAATTATCTTTAATAAGTTGGCTTTTGTTGTCCTTGATGTTCTAGATGAAGGTACTGACCCTTTGCTTGAAATCTTAATCATCCATCAAGCTTATGGCATTAGTCTTAGAAGGGCTTACCAATAGTGCCTTTAAGATTTTCTCCATTCTTGATACCAAGCCTTTGTCCTCCATAAATCTATTAACATTATCACACCAATTTTTTAGGTCTATTATGTTATCTTCAATGACTCCTAGGAGGGCATGCAAATGCTTCAACTTGATGATCTTGATGCCTTGGACCTGCTTGGTGTGATGGACATTAATCAATTCAGTTTCTTGATCTCTAGAGTTCTACCACTAAGTGATTGATGCCTATGTTTTCCCAATTTTATGGGTCAAGGCATTTGATCTAAGCTTTAGGGCCTTCAACCCTTCAAATGTGTCAAAGAAGGACTTATCCAATAGTTTCATTACATCCTCAGGGACTAAAAATGTAACATATGCTTCCAAGTCTTTCTTCTACTTTTCTAGATTAGTAATCCTCTATTACATCCCCTAGATTCCATCCAAGGTCATTATTGATTAGGCCACTACCAAACTTGCCACATCCTCTTGATGGATGGGATATTCCCTTGCTGCCTACCCTTGTATAGGATTTAGGCCTACAAAAGGTTCCACCTTTTAAAAGGTGAACTCCTTGATGCCAATGGTACTTTCCTTGGTTATCACCCTTTCAAATCCTATTATATCTAGATTATACATGATAGTGGTCACTATTTTAGAGGGTTTGGGTGTCTATAGGATTTTAATCTTAGTTCCACTTAATGCTCTTGGATATTTCATTTTCTTGCCACTTTCATTGACTACTTTAACAATTCTTATTTCTTCTTGCTCCTTCATGAGCTCCTTGATCTAGGATTTGACATTTTCAAGGGGATCTTCACCTGTAGAGTTTGTAATCACTAATGAGTGTGATTAAGAAGGAACCTTTTAGAGTTTCCCATATATGAACCAGTCAGGAATGATAGTTCCATGTATGAATAACTCATCACTAAACAAATTTACTTCACTAATGGGATGGGTCCATGTCACCTTTGGTCTTTTCGAGGACCTAAGGACAAGGGCCAACTTAGCTTCCCTCTTATTTTTTGTGATAGGGACCAATTCCAATGCCACTTCTTTTCCCTTCTCTTCCTCACCTATTTGAGGTCATTCAATTTGTGCCACCTCAATTGTGGCTCCCTCATTTTCTTGATCAAACCCATAGGTCTCTACAAGTTCCTTGAATAATTCATCCACCATCTCATATGGTTCTAGGGTAATGATATCAAAGTGTTCCACTGGAGAAGGTGGTTTTGGAGGTTGGGATGATGACGAAGGGCCTTCTCCTATCCTTTCTTCTATTTTTTTCTCACCAAGTCCTTAAAGTTGGAGTGCTTACTATTTTGGTTGACTTGGAGGTGCATTGGAAGTGGAAGATAGTAGATGATACTATAATGGGTTCATTTTCCATCTCTCCCTAGTTAGTTTCTCCTTTCTTTGTAGTATGTGCTCAATATTAAAACCATGTTGTCTACACCTATAAAATACTTCCTCAAAGTCTATAGCTTTCATGTAAAAATGGTCATATAGACCAACCATGTGCTTATAAGTTACTTTGGTTAGTTGCTTTGACTACAATGAGGGACAACCTTATTATTGGGGTCCCATTCTTTTAGGTCATCCTTCTAAAAGTAGAAGGCATCTCTATGTCTAGACATGATGTTAAATTATTTCCAATCTCATATCAAAGTTCTCCCAATCAAGAATGGGAAAGGATGCAAAATGCCCTTCCTTTTCTCCTTGAAAACATTATCAATTCCTTGGAAGATTTGGTGAGAAATTTCTTGCTCAACCAAATTAAGGGGAACATAGACAGGCAACCTAAATGGTTGGGTAATGATCCATTCTATTTTGATAATGGTGCAATATGGATAGTGCCATATATATCCCATGAGTTTAACATAATTCTTGACAAGAGGGTGCATCTTGGGCATTGGGTTCCCTATGATATTCTTGACCAAAGTAGGGTATATACAATCATAAATGAACTACATATGAAATCTATCCTTGAAGATGTGTAACTTTGCATAGTGATGAGAAATGGTAATTTATTATGGGAGGAAAATTCATGATACTAAGAATATGAGTGAATGTCATTAATGAGTCCAATAGATAAGACATCATGGTGAATTATTGTATTGTCCTTCTCTTAATGACATAAAATTATCTCCCTAATTAGATTCTAATCATCTCTCCAATAGGTGGAGTTAGCTTCTCTTCCACCATGAAATATATGTAGGAAACCCATCTAGGGTTGACATAGGTTATGGTGTCTACCCCTAAAGCTCTGCACAATAGGGTTATAATGATCCTAATCCATTGTTTGAATTGAATGATATGATTTTTACCATCATGGTTCCTAGCTACATTAGTTCCTTGGATAAACCATGGTTTCAAGATAACATCTAGATTATGTTGGGTAGTCCATTCTTTGATGAAGGAGAGGTCTATGTGAGCTCTAGGGAGCTTGTGACTATCAAATTTAAGCTTGTGAGGTTATTTTGGCTGAATGACAACATGTCATGCATCATGTTCTTATTATTCTCAGGTCTTTGGGGTTGACATGATCTATTGGATCAATCTAGGTGATGAACATGAACCATTGATCATGATCTAAGAGGTCTTCTTTGATTATCCCAACTTTAGGGTCTCTTTGATCTCATGTCATTGGATCAAGGTCACTAGGTGAACATAGATAGTTGTATACTATAATATGCATGAACATTAAGTTATTCCATGATGTACATAACCTTAAACTGAGGATTTATCATTAAAAAACACTATGATCTAAGTTTTAATTTGATAATCCTAAGGTTTAAACATTTATAAGGTCCCCTTTTAGACTAAGGATAAAAATTTTGATGGGGTTTATTTTTAAGCCCTCACTAATTTTAAATACATCCTCATAAATGTCAAATGATGGGAGCACGATCATCAAATTAAATGTCATAAAAACTTTTATAGTGAGTAGGGTTTAGTACATAGTTCATCCTAGGATGATCTTGCATCATTAGATCAAGGCTCTGGGGAAGTGAGGACCATTAGATCTACATCCAAGTTAAAACATCAAATTAGAGCTTGATATGTGTAGTGATTTAGACTAAATTTTAGGATCCTCAAGGTGTCATCTGTGTTGAACAAACAAGATATTTTAGGATTAAAGCTTAGGATAAACATTGATAAGGTTTAAGTCTAGGATGAAAAGGGGTTTGTGGACATAACATTTAATGAGGTTGGGAGGGCTTTAAAAGGGGGAAGGAAAATAAAATGGGACTTAAGTATAATTTAATTTCAAGGTAAGGGCATGTTTAAAAACATAACTAAGCCTTAATGTAAAATTAAACTCAGGGTCTTTTTAAAAGGACCAATTCCCACTAAATTTTATCCCACAAAAATTTGAATTTGAACATTTGGGGTTTTTTGCTTAGGAACCCTACCTTCCTCCATGAAACTTGAACTTATCCATCCAAGGGTAATAATTAGTAGGTTTAACTCATAAATCATAATTAAACATACAAAGAACTATCCCTTTTTAGGTAGATGATCTTTAAACTCTATAAAGAATAACCTCATGAAAGCCAAACTAGGATACATATGTTTTGAAACATTTAAAAGGGTCCCTATTTTTCAAAGCATAAAAATTGGGGTATGTTGGTCCCAACAATAAAACTTACCTCTGAGATCAAATGGAAAGTTATTTATCCTACCATAGAATCTTGAGGCATGATTATTTCCATTCAATGGCCCCTTCTTGCGGATAGAATAATTTTCATGCTTGTGTCTTCTAGGTGATGTAGCTTGGTTTCATATTTCCATATTATAGTACATAGGTTGAATATATGGGTTTAAAACCAAATCATCTTCATCCCAAATTCTTCTACTTTGCATCAGGAGTGTTAGTTTTACTTCATCCATAGATAGGTAGTGGCTTATATCATCTTCACTCAATAATGGTAACTCAGCTAGCATCCTTAGACTAATATTTTCATTGGGTTCCTTCTTAGGTGGAAATGAACTACCAATCCTTACACAAAAATCTTCCAAGTCGTCTCAAAAGGCTTCTTCATCCTGATCAATTAAATGATGCTCATTTAGAATCTTACCATCAGAAACATGTTAGTCCCATACTTTTGACCTTTTGATGAGGTCATATGATAATTCTTGATTTATTTCACTCACTTCATCTTCATCCTTGGTGAAGAAAGGCATATCTTCTACCCAATTGAGTTCTAGCTCATCTAGTTTTGGAATTTTCATGACATCATTGCCTTTTTGGGACACCTCAATTTCTTTCAAGAAATATTGGTATAATTTCTACCCATGGTCATCTTCTTCAATAGTATCTTATATTCTATTAGTGACTTCATATTAAGTGTCCTCATAGCTATCTTCTAAAGAGAAGTTATATTGTATCTAATCTTGTTTATGGGGATACTCTTCTTGAAGAGTTGTTCCTTCTTCTAGAGTATCTTCAAGTTCACT
Source organism: Torreya grandis (assembly GCA_037957365.1). Lineage (NCBI taxonomy): Eukaryota > Viridiplantae > Streptophyta > Pinopsida > Cupressales > Taxaceae > Torreya > Torreya grandis. Next base: position 1,079,720 of record JARHVA010002265.1, read on the forward strand.
TTCCTCTTTAAATAGAAAATCAAAAGCCTCTATCATGAAACCTTGAGATGTCCTTGTAAATCCAAATGTCCTTGAAATATTGTCTTGGTTAGGCATAATTTTAGTTGTATCTCTTTTACTTTTAGATGTTTCAAAAACATTACAATGATCAACCAAATCTATATCATAAAAATTCATTTGTATGTTTTTAGATGATCTATTATTATTGTTATCATGAAACCTATTTGGAGGCTTACTAAACCTTTGAGAATCATATTTTCTATTAGATCCCTCCCTTATATTTCCCACTTACTTTTGCAATTGAAGTAAGTCAGTGCTCAACCTTTGAACCATTTTTAATATTAAGTCATTTGAGTTTTTTGGTACCTCAGGGTTATGAACTGGGGTATTACTATTAGCTGTGGGCACTAGGGTTCTATGATTTTGTGGATGAAGTCCACTAGTAGTGCCATTTAGGAACCCTAGGTTTTGGCCAGGATATGGATGAGTCAAGGTCAATTGGTTCAAGATATTTAAGGTAGACACACTCTGATTGGCACTATGAATGATATTTACTACTGGTAAATTAGGGTAGACATTTGGGATATCATATGCAAGTTAACATTGAGGCTGCATTTGATCATTGATTATTATAACTTTAGCATAAGGTAATGTTAAGGTTTTTATGACTCCAATAAACCGTTTAAGAAGCATAGAAGTCATGGGATCCAAATAATCCTTGTAAATCTCTAAAGCCAAAGCCACATCAGGTTTATATGGGTATATGGTCTTATTGAGCATCATATACTCACTTGAGTCTCTCTTAATAGTGGTGAATTTTTGATATAGAATGTAGGGACTAATAATTTTACCAAATTTGTCTATGAAAATTTTGTTAAAATCTTCTTAGCTAGCTATGTAATTCTATGAAAGGTTAATGAACCATTCATATCCAACATCTTTGAAATCAAATGGGAATAATCTACATGATACATCCTCATAAATAACATTTATAAGTCTTAATGCATCTTTGAAATATCTAACATATTCTTCAATAGTGACAATGCCATTAGGATTGAAAGAAGGTAAATACCTTTCAAGTTTTCTAGGTAGGTCATGTACCTGACCATGTACATTGATATAAAATCCACCTAATCATGCCATACTTTGATGAGGATCTTACCTATGGTGGCTCCAGCTCCAAATCCTTTTTGAAATATGATGTGTCAGCCTCATCTTTGCAAACAAAAATGATTATACTTGTACATTAAGTAAATTTTACACAAATATATATAAAGATTAGCAAAGGACATCAATCTTTAACTAAATTAGCTCAAATATATTTCCAAATACATCAATATAAATGATCTTTACATGTTTCAATCTGAGATGAACTCAAATTCACAAAGAATTAGTCAATCTTTGGATTAAAATGCTATTACTAACCTTAAACACCTTAGATTTAAGTTATCTTTACCATAATTACGCATGGATCTTCAAAAAATGTCAATATTTATCTAAAGGAAGCACAAATATTGGTTTAAGACCATAAATTTCAATGATATTTACACAAATATGCTAATAGAAATATAAATATGAAAATAATACACTAATCTTTGAACATAATTCACCAAAATGAGCAAATATTCTATAAATTCACAAAGATCTAACTAAGGCCCTCCTTCTAGCACCTTTGAAAGCTCCTCCTGTTGATGCCTAGATGTGTATCATAGGTGCCCAAATTATTTAAGAAACACTTCTCATTTTATAATTCCTAATAACTCAATGCATGAATTGTAGGCTATGATAATCCTATTATCTTTGATGGAATAGAGGTAGAATAATTGATTGTTTCATAATATTTATAATATTTTGTGGTTGGGAGCCACCATGGCCAAATAGTAGATCTATGTAAAATATGTAGTATATTATGCTAAGGATGGTGAATTATTATCAACAACTAATATAAAGACTAATATATGATGGGTATTTATAATGAAAGCTAAACTAGAGTCATCTGGTTAACAAAAGGAGCAAAAGGAAAGGGTATGGTAGAAAGAAGGTGTTTCTAATCTTCAATCTAAACATTATGACAAATTTTAAATTTCATCCAGACATGCATTTAACCAATGTACAACATGAAGTATCATATGCTCAAATCCTATCACACATCAAGTAAGCATCTAAGGAAGGTATGAAAAGATGCAAATAAGAACTAGATTTACTTTAAATATTTCACCCCTACAAGCAAATATCATTAGCCCAAATGAAAGAAGAATAAATAAATTAAAGAAAACCTAAGAACATTAAACTAATATAGCATTAGCATAAATTATCAACTCAACTTTCAAAGATACACATCTAGGATCCATAAAAACCATTCAAATTTGAACGTCAAACCAAAAAACTAAGGAAGCAGCCATAATAGCAAATACAGACAAATAGTGGACAAACTTTTTATAATTCCTTGTTTTTACTACTTGCTCCAAGTTTACAAAGCAATTTTGGTTCTCCAAACACCCTCTCTTCTTACAATTGATAATACTCCATTTATAGAATGTAAGGAATTATGTCAGTTAGTCATATCCAATCACAAAAGTATAGGTGTATAAGATAGGTGTCCTTTCTATTGCATTATAAAACAAATGATCTCTTCTAATGGAATAACCTATAGACAATTTCCTCTTACAAATTTCATGTCTATACAAAAAGAATATCCTATTTTAAAATATCACACAATTATGGTTACAAAAATAATATTCTTATTTCATGTAACTTTAGGATGCACTGACTGATGAAGTCAAGTGGAGCTCCACATATTATTGGGAAATGTTTTTTTGAGATATCAAGGACATGAATTTAGATCAAATTACTCACTAGTGAATCACACTTTGATTTTGGATTGAATTATGCTTGTATTGATGGTACCTCAACTTCTCTAGCTTGATTTAAGGTAATCACAAGGTCAAACTAGGGATTTTCTAAAGGTTTCAACAGTGATTTAATGGAATTAATTCATTAAAATGAATATTTTCATGCCTTAGACTTTACTTGGATCAAGAATTTATACCTTGGCACCACCAAGTCCATTAAATATTTAGTTTAGTTGCTTTCTACTTATGTGGCACCTTCATGGCACTTTTTATCTTATATTGTTCGATGATCCCTACGTGGATTATCATGAGCTATTGATCTAGATCCAAATGATTTAAATGTCATTGGTTATTCACAAGTATTTTACCAAAATGGTGACACTTGTCAGATCTGTGGGTTTTTTTCACTCTACACTCTATTAGTTCTACCCAGTTAGCACATTCTTGACACATGGTGGTCCAGCATCACTCTTAGCTTCATTAAAAAGTCTATATTAATCTTACACAATCAAATCAATTACATATATCATCATTGACCATCAATATATATGGGCTCACCATATTTTGATTTAAAATGGTCAATTTAATAGGTTAAATTTGATGTTTGCATGATCGTAAATGATGTCCTCACAATGGTCAATGACATCCACATGACTGTCATAATTTAAACCCATAATGTTTTATTGATGAACAAAACTTTTATGTTTGTGTGACCGTCAATGACATCCTCACAACCATCACAATTTAAACCCATGTCATTTTCTTACTGAACTTAATTTTGACATTTGTATGAACATCTAAAGATGTCCAAGCGACTATCAAATCAACTTAACTCCCTATGATATTGACACTTATCATTTTCTAATTCACTATGTTCTATAATCATAAATGAAAATAGGACTTAATATATATATATATATATATATATATAACTTTAAACTAGGGTCTTGAAAAAGATCTTAAGACATATTTTTAATCCTAAGGTTTTATTCATATTAATAAATACAAATAAACCTTAGGATAAGTCTAAGATAATATTTTAAAGAGTGCTTGTGTGTGTGCCACTTGGAAACTACTTGGTGATTTTATGCTCTTTATACTATGATCTTATGCATCATTTTATCTATGTACTGGGCTCATATGATGGTGACATTTATCATCTTCTTGCTCATTTGGGGCACCATTGAAGCTTTAACTTATCATGCACCATCGATCAATATTTGTATGCTTTGTTGCATATCATTGATCTTTAATGAGTTATTTGATGTTTAACTAGGGGCCCATAGCTTGAATTTTAAATATCTATTTATCTCCATTAGATCTTGTTCATCTGATTAAATGTGTATCATCTAATTGTGATCTAGGCAATTGGACATGATTGGTTCCTATAGACGATAGGAAATATTAAAGTTAGGGCATGGGAATAATATAAACTTAAACTAAAGTCTTATATCAAGGTTTCTATTCATATTAATAAACACAAATAAATGTTTTAATCTAAAGCCTCAAACTAGGTTTAAAACATATAAAATGACCATAGCAAAAAAAGTTTGATAGAATTTTATGCTTTGGATAAATTGTTCTAGAGGAAATGTTACAAAGAAAATGTATGAAAAAATTAGGCACTTCAAGGAAATTGTCTTGGGGAAAATGTTAGAAATAAATGAAACATTAAAAACATAAGTCCAGAAAGCTATATTTCTCAGACAAAATGTCCAAAAAAATTCCTAAACAAAAATCACAAAAAAGATAAGTCCAAAAACATAAAACCCAACAGTTAGGAACATCACAAAAGGACTTTGCATGTAGCTTAGACCACATGAATAATAAACAAGATGAAGGAGGTCTTGGGACATAAAAGGGGATAATCATGGATTTTTAGACTAAGTTTTGGTTGTGTTAATAAACATGACTAAGCCTTAGCATACAAATCAAACTAAGTCTATAGCATATTTAAAGTATTCCTACATAAAATTTAAATCAAAGCTCTCTCCAATTTTATAAGTACTTTGACTAAATTTAGACCAAGGTCTTAACAATTCAAATGTGAATTCAATTTGATTTTCAATAGACCAAAGGTTAGTAAAATATCAAATTAAATCATGAATCCCGGGATTTTATTCATTATAAGTAGACCTTATTGGACTTACAGCTAGAAAACATAGAGATTTAAAGTTACAAAAGTTAGACAAGGGAAAACCAAAATCATGTACAAATATGCTAACCAAACTAGGTGTGATATTTAAATAAATATACTCTGCAAACACACTAGTGACACTCTAATCAAGTGAATTTTCAATTTTTAGGTACAAATTTGCACAATTTAACATAAGGGTCCCCATTTTTCAAGAATGGGGCTATGTTTACCTCAAAAAATAGGAATAATCAACTTGTGCCTTACTTGTCCCTATTTAATGTTATTTGACATTTATCTAAGCATTAATTTAGTTAGTATGTTGGTCTATGGAGTAACCATGGCCTAGGTAGACTATAAATAGAAGGTCATGGGTAGTTTTTTATCATCATATTGTGAATTTTATTCTTATCGAAGCTTATGGAGGTTTCCCCCTTGAATTAGATTATTTTTTATTCATATATTCTACTATATTTCAGTCATATTGTGATTTATTTCTATAATTCTAATTTATTTCTAAATTAATTTCATTACAAGTGGTATCAGAGCTACGATTTGGGCAATCTTGTGGGCCAAACACTAATTTTAGAGATTTGTTTATATCTTTCAATCCATTATGAATTTTCCTACAATTTTTTTACTCAATTTAGGGAATCAGTCAAGGATATCAAAAAAAATTAGAATTTGGAGGACTAAAAACTAGGGGCCAAGGAAAGGGTATTGTAACTCTAGGTAAAACTCTTCACAAGGAAGATATGGAGTTAGAAAGGGGAGTTACTAGATCATTTTTACCAAGGTTTTATAAGATAGATCACAAAGTAAGCCAGCTTTAATATAATGTGAAATGAATTCAAAGTGAAATCCAATTCATATTTATGTAAATATATATTGGGATAAGTCACCATTACATCACCATTTGATTATAATCACAACTGGTCACAATTTACTTGATGGTTTGATCTTCAAAATTCCATCTCTATGAGAATCTCTTTCTTATTCTTTAGGATTAATATACTCATTTAATTTTACATGTTCCTTATAATCTATATAGACACTTATTTTTAGTCTTTTTATTTCTATTAAAACCAATCACAATCACTCTTACCTCATCTCTTAACACTAGTCTCCTTTGAACAATCAACTCTTTCATTAGTTCTTCCACTAGGCACACCTCTTAGGTCTAAAGGAGAAATTCTTGATATAAGTTTATAGAAATCAATATTATTATATGGAAGAACTTAAATGGTCATCTCATACTTTTTTAATCCCATTTCAATGGATAAAACACTCTTCAACACCGATTTCTACTTTCTAAGCTAACTATGACCTTATAATGCTTATAACCCTTTTTCAGAGGTTTTCACTTGATTTACCATATCTAAGAACTATTTTAAAGAAGTAATAACTTCTATATATTCCCTATATCCACCATGAGGTGTGTGTAAAGTTTCATGATTTTTAATTCCTTTTTTAGCTAGCACTTCCTTTGTTAAAGTCGTCCAAACTAGGCCTAATTAGCCCTATTCCAAACCCTCCATTGTAAAATTCATACCTATCCATACAATTTCAAACCCAAACCACTTTATTCTATTTAAATATGAAAAATCAAGGAAAAACACAAATTTATATTAATTTTTAATGGTTATAACTCTCTAAATGCTAAAACCCTAGTTTTAGGGTTTCTCCCTTTCTACATAAACTGAGAGCCTATAAAATTCCATAACTTGAGTTGTGGACTATTTCAAATGACAAAATTACCACCAAAAGTTTTTTTTTTTTTTACCTTATTCAACTTCCTCCATGGGTGATATTCCTTTTTTCCTTTTCTTTTCTCTCTAAACCATCAAAATGTAGGTTTCTAAGTCTTATTTAGGATTATGATAGCAGGGCCTATACATTCATGAGTTTTATTGATACTTATGAAAGGTTTTCCAACTCCTATATACTCTTTTAATTTTTTACCAACCACACAAACCATTATACTCAATAATCTACCCACTTTATATAGGAAATTTCCTTCCTTCTTATGGTGATTGTGCATATCATGGTAACCTATAGGTCTGTACCAATAACATGGTATATTTGATCAATTTCAAGACTCTTAATATCTTAAGAGTTTCAAGATATCCTTTATTGTTGGAACCATCCTCCAAGACCAAAGACATCGATGGAAACTTTGATAAGATTAAATAAGAGGTCTTAACTTACAAAACAAAGTGATAATGCTCTCAAATAGGCCACTCACTATGACAATAGAACATTTGCTCCTTTGTACCCTACACATTTGGTTTCATTGATTTTGGGGTGAAAATAATTACTTCATAGCCCATGCTCTCACTTTCCAATCCTTATCTCAAAATGCTAATGGTTTATGTCTAAATAATCAAGTGTATACTCTCATTCTTTAATTGTGACAATAGTCTATAAGGGTTTCGATAATGCAATGACCCTTCTCTCTAAGACACTCATTGTGTATAGGTTCTCCAATCATATTAGGTCTTCACCATTAAAAAATATATAATCATCTATATATTAAGACAAATTTACATTCCGTTATCTTGTAGAACAATCAATAAAATACCCTTCTTTATTAATATTAGGACTACAGCCCATGGTCAAAACTTGCACATTACATAACAACAAACAAAGATGTAATCCCTTGGGACTTCTCAAGGGAAATATGGAACTATTGAAATAATTATATACATTTATAGATAATGATTCATAATGAAAATCAACTTATTCAATCATTGAAACATCAAATATTTACATGCTTGAGCCACTATAAGACTCTATCAACCTTCCTTAAGGAATCTTATATAATTTTTTAATTATTAATCTCTCCTCCATCTTCTTAGAGATATTTCTCTCCTTATCCTATCCTCCTAATATATTCAAACTTATGTACAATTCTCTTTTTCACCAACTTCACTTTGGTTTCTTGAGTGGTTACATTTAACCTCTTTTACATAACTACCTCAACATGAGGTTTTGGATAGCATGACTAAACTTAACTCCTCACCTTATGACCATGGACATATATATGACTTATAACACCTCTTATAAGGATTTATGACCCTTAACACCAATATTCACTCTTGCACACCTTTTTTACCTTGCTTGGGTCATTCTTGGTTAATGATAATGTTGATGTGGTTTTTATGCACACAACAGCCATAACGAGGTAGCCTCCAACATTTTATGATCTTAATAGAGGTAAAATCCACTCTAGGGCATGAGTTTTAGGTATGTAGTCTTTGACAACCTATTGATCTAATTTCTAGTAAAGTGTGTAGGTTGTTAACAAGGTTTTTTAGATGGAGGTGTGGTTTTCTAATAGAGTCAATTCCTACATGAGTTGGATGGGTGGTTGGCCTTTATTCTAGAGTGGGTAGGTCTTAATAACAAAACACAAAGAAGGGGTAATTCAGGGTAGAAAATAAATCCTTGAGAATCTTAGGAATTACTTCCTTGGTTGATTTCTAGACAGACCTATGTTTTCTTAAAACTAGTGCCTACCACTAGCAGTAATTGCTCACAAGTAGCTAGGCATGGTTAAAAAGTCTAAGTGAATGGATATGTAGGAAGTCCAATAGCCTCAAACAAAGGTTGATCCTATCAGGGTATTAATTTCACACCCTTTAATAAAGATATTATGGATTGAACTAATGGATTACCTAAGGTAGCTATAGCACACACTTAGAAGTCTACACCAAGAAAACACCAATACACATCCAGAAATATATTTCAAATTAACTTAATTATTTAAACCAATAATCTACCAATATTCAATAGACATTGTACATCTAAGATTATCACATTAATCAAAATATTCAAGAATCTATTCATAACATTAACACACTAAATATTTATTGAAACAAACAACCATAGAAAATAACAACTAATAACACAACATTGGAAAGAAAATACTACAACACTTTACTTGATGACCAAAATGGCTCCTACTCTATATTCCAAAATTCTTTGACAAAAAAAATAAAGTGGGTTGTACAATTGTATTTATAAATCTTATGGAGGGGTCACCTCATCCTCCAAGTATATGCATGTTAGTTACATGTGGCAGTTAGAACATGTAGTTCTAACTACAGTCAAAACCACTTAAGCTAAAGCTATAAATAGACCAATTGAATTTACAAAAGGAATACAATATGTGCATGTATAAGTGAATACACAGTCAATGTGTTATAATAATTTATCTAATATACAAGTAATATATATATATATATATATATATATATGCCACCATGACTTATACACACATACGTCTAAGGTTGCATTGGTTGGAGTGCTACATGTTATTTAGTTAGAGTCAAAGTCAGAGTAGAAACTGAAGGTGTAACTCCACTTCTAGAATATTTCTTCTTCTTCACCTCGTTCTCCTTGTAGACTTTATGTGCCACCTCATGCTACTAAAAAATGATGTCCAAGTTAAGCAATGAAGGTTGGTGGAGTCTCTTAGTTTGTCCTAAGAGTATTGTATGTTCATTTTTTGTTTTCTATAACTTACCCCTAAAAATCTCTACCTCAGTCACCTTATTTCTAACCTTGCTTAACTCTACTTCTATGCTCTCCACTATTAAGCTTTGTATGCTTTACTTGAAGTTATCAGTGGCCTATTGGACAATTTTATCAAAATTGATTATAATAATCAGTTTTCCTATAGAATCCCTTATTTTAGACAATTTTAATTATTTCAAATTTGAAGGAGTTAGGTCTTGTGAGCTTAGTACTTTGGCATCAAGGTTAAAACTACCTTCAACCACTCCTTAGCCTCCTCATGTCTAATGACTACCAAATTTAGGGCATTGGATGCCTCAAATGTAGTCATTAGATCCAAATGGTTGTATAATGAGTTACCTAAGTAGGCAACTAGCATCTTGAGCCTCATATTGTCTTGGGCTAAAGAGCTACAAATTTGATTTACTTGGCCCATGTGAGGCACCATATCTACCTTCATGAATTCCATGGCTTAAAGAGAATTTTAACATTTAGAGGTAGCTTCCCTAACCTCAACTTCTATATTCATAAGAATGTGCATTATACTAGATTACTCCTTAAACTACTCAATTTATGCCCATAATTCTTACAATATCTCCTCTAGCTCTTGGAAAGCTAACTTTGTACCTTCATGGATGGCCACTACTACATTTTTGTGTGCTTGATATATAAGATCTCTTGGCTAACTATTCTACCTCCTAGTTGGGAAGAACACTAGTTTTCACTCTTTAAGAATGATGTTAGCACCCTAATCATCCTCTAATTTTATTTTCTTCACTATTTGGATAGAATCAATTGGGGAGTCAAATAAGGTAGACACATAGGAGATCTCAATGACCTTATAATTTATAATTTCACCCATAAGACACATGACCCAAGGTAGAATATTAAGAGGTAATTCAGAAGTAGTGACAAAAATGTCTTGTTTAGCCTCTTCTTCTTTTCTCTTTTGCTTCTTATTGGCCTTGGTTAAGACATCAGGAAAGTAAGGCCATATTATCTTAGACCAGTCCACTCTTCCAACTTAAGGAAGTGGATGGACTACAATAATGTGAGGTTTTTCCTTCCTCCCCATGCTTGTGCTAGTTATTTTAGTTTTTTTGATATGAGTGAAAGTGGGGAGTAGAAGGGAGAGTTGTGTATATTAGACATATAGTTGGGGAGTGGCCAGAGTAGTCTGCACCTTCTTGGATGCTTTCTTCTTTTTGTGAAGTCTCACAACATAAGTACCAATAGGCATAGAGGGAATGGCTATGAGAAATGGTGTAGTGGTGATAGTGGATGGATCAATGGTGATTATATAAATGGATGGAATGAAGGTAGAGATGAAAGGAAATAATAGGGTGGATGTAGTAGAAGGTGTGGGTGCTTCCCAAAATAAATAGATGTTAAATCAATAATGGAAATTGAAGCCAAAAGAAAGGTAACAAATTCTTGAGTACCTTGAAGTTATAGTTAAATGGGGTCTCCTTGAAGGCTTAGAGCTTTAGCCTCCTCCAACTTAGCCTCCTATTTTGAATCATCTACCAAGTCCTTGATGATTACTTCATATCTTCCCAACTGTTGCAGGCTCAGAGGTATAATGGGTAAGCCTTGAGATGTTTGTGTTGTGGGGTTGCCTATAGGAGTCCTTGGATTCTTGGTGTAAACCAAGGGGGTCTTTCCCTAAATGGGAGAGTCTTGGGAGGAAGATGTTTCTACTTATGTAGTAGCTACCCTAATAATTGAAATAGTAGACACAGTAAGGGTAGTCATAGGGATTTGAATGGTGCTATCAGTAGGCATTTCTTCCTCATCAAATTCCAAAGTAATGGGATCTCTTATTTATCCTCCTCTAAATGCACTTGACTTAGGGAGCATGACTTCCCTCTTGACTATTTTCAACTTTAAATTTAATAGAAGTCCCTAAGATGAGGAAGTTTCTTGCTCTCTAGACTACCCTTTCTAGAATTTTGAATAATACCATACCTTAAAAGGGCTCTTCAGTTATCCAATTCTCTAGTAGAGATAGTAGGCTCTATTTGGATCATTCTTAAATGATCTTCTTATAGCCCAAAAATTTGTGCTTTTCATAGCACTTCTTCATTTGATGTAACATTCAAGAAAAATAAGTCATAACAGTATGGTTGATGGTGGTAAGGCATGTTGAATCCATGAATGTGTTATTGGATATGCCCATGGGGGTCCCAATCTCTTCATGGAATTTTAGGGAAGCCATATCAGTTCTACTTTGTTGTAACATCACCAAGATGTTTTCTCATAGAATATGTCATTCTACCAATTATAATAAGGATCCTAAAAATAAGTCTTTCTTTTGCCTAGCTAAATCTTCCTCAATGTTGTTCCACAACTGGAAAGTAATATCTTTTTCTGCTAGCTTATCAGGCACATACTTGGGGAGACATAGGGGCTCCACCTTATTCCCACTAATCATAATGACTGTAAAGTCTAGGTATAATAATTAATCAACCTTCTTACTCAAATTCTTCAAAATATTCTCCCCAATATGAGGCATGGGAGAGCCATGGATGGCTTGCCACACCTATGGATACACATCTTCATAAATTTTAACCATGTGCTTCTGATAATCATATATGTACATGAATTGATAATAGTCATAGATTTTATTCTTTATGCAATCTATAGCTAGATCCCATAGATTGCCTAAGTCTTTGTAACATGTCCCCATTACTATGTTGACCAAATATGACATCATGAAAAAGTTTCCCATGGGGGTGGAAAGTTTGTCTTTGTGTAGAATATGTTCTCTCAACCTTAAACTAACCACCTCCCCAAAGGCATAAGTGTCATCATGGGATAACATCATATATATTAAAGTAACCCAATCCAAATTTATGAAATGGATGTTAGGCATCCCATATAAATAGTTGATTAAATCCATACCTATTCAAACTCCCATCTTGAATTTGTTTATTGGGATGGCTCCTTTTGGCTTCATTTTTTTTCTATGGGATAGTCTAGCCTAGGAGAAACCATGAAGAGAGTGCCTTTGTAATTAAGGTTCCATATTTTAATTTGACCCAAGTATGTTTTTCATATTATGCATCTAAGATGTTAAGAGATATATACCTTTGAAAGTCATTTTCAGATATACATGCGACTATTGTGTTGCCATAGGAGTGTACGAGGTAGGCATCTTAGGATATGTTACCATTAAAGAATAAATCCTTGAGAAGGTCAATACATGGCATGACCTCTAGTTTTTCTATGGAAAAATGTAATCTTTGTCACTTATAAGCCAATAATTCTCAAATAAAAAACCTTTTAGATAGTATTATTTTATCATCTAATGAAAACATACCACTACATCAAATATGGTGTCTCTAAACTCTATGGAGTCATTGATTATGAATGCATAAGGGGGATTATCTCCTTGGGAAAACCTTGATGAGGAATCCATAGCTATGTGTTAATGACTATGTCTTTCTTAATGTGTTTTGTATTGTCTATACTTGTATATTAATGCAATCAACTTTGATTGTTGATTGTTATATTCTCTTTGAAGTAGACACTAAGGCTCTCATTTTATATTAAAAATTTGGATTCTCTGATCACAAATGATGTCTTCAATGGTTGTGTATCATCTATATAAGATCCTGTATTGAATACCAGTTTGTGCGATATTAAATATGCAATGTTCACTTTTCAAATTTGTTAGTCTAGGTTGGTGTGGATCCTTAGTATTTATCAAATAGGAAATATTTTATCTTTACTAAGTATGTCATTAATTTTAATAGTGTTTCTCATAATAAATCACTTTAAATTTATAACATCCAAAAGGTGCTTTCAAGTTAATGTTTGTGGATAATTCCTTCAAGGGAATTATTTTGGAAAAAATGTCCATGACTATTGTTCCAAAGGACTTGAGTGGAATTTCTAAAGGAATTATTTGAGAAGGATATTTCATGGTTAAAGGGTGACTTCCAAAATTTCTAAAGGGTAGTTTAGAAGGCTAAACAACACCTTTGATCTTTGAAGGGCACTTTCGTATAACTAAGGGTCATTTCAATGATCTTGAAGGGTAAGCTTGACAAGGCTCAAAGGGTATGTGCCTTTAACTCAGAGGGTAGGTTCAATAATTTTGAAAGGCAAGTGCCCTTTGAAATAATTCCTTTAGGGATTTTACATCAAACAAAATGCCAAAACAAAAGGCTAAAGGAAATGGCCATATAACAAAGATCCTGAGATGAAAGTCCTGAAGGGTAGGTCAAAAAGGGCACTTGAATATTTCATAAAGGCTAAAAGGCCCTTTTCAAAATATATAAATGGTATATGGCTATTTGGAAAAGGCAGATGGTTTAGGATAAAGATCCCAGTAAGGTAGGTATAACCAAATTTGAAGGGTATGGGCCTTTTAAAGGAATTATTTTGGGGATTATACATTGAAATAAAAGGTCCAAAATAATAAGTCTAAAGAGGATGGTTTAGGGTAAGATATCCTTTTAAAATGTCTTGAAGGATTTACTTAGGGGGATTTATTTTAGACAAAATTTCTAAAGGAATTTGCAAAGGCATAGAACAAAATTTTGGAAGGAAAGGGCGAAGGAAAATAACAAAAAATACTGAAGGAATTTTGATGGGCAAAAGGCCACAATAATTCTTCCATCAAAAACATGAAATAGACTCCTAAGTTAATTCATACAACATACTTGCCTTCAAATTCCTTGGACTTGTGTGTGTGGAGTGTGAAATTCATTTACTCCTTACTATAATGAATCTTCTAAGGTTTTGATGAGGTTGTATATTTCATTCCAGTATCTATAAAAGCACTAAAATAAAGGGAGCTCAGGCATTGCTCTAATACCAACCAAGCATCTATATCCCTGATAGAGATACCTTGGGCTCCTTCTCTTCTCCTTTCATTGCTTTTCTTTAACCATGATGTGTGGTAAATTGACCTTATTTCATCATGTGAGCCCCTTTTATTTTAATTTTATTTAAATCTTATTTTGCTCTTTTGAACTCATTGATTCTTTGCCCTTTTTTTGTGTGTAGTTTATATTAGTGGAAAAGAGAGAGATAAATAACCCCAATGAGTTGGTATAATTAGAAAACAAACCATTACTAGGACATCCCTACTAGTTAAATCTAGACCCAAAATTATCATTTATAGTAAGAATTATATTGATAAGTGCATTTGATCCAATGAAACAAGAAAACTTTCTATCTTTTTATGAATACTATGAGAGTAACTTCCACATGTCTGATGAAAGTATTTGATTATGATGCCATCCAAAATAACTTCTAATTACCTACCTTCATTATAAAGAACTCAAAACATATAAATATTCCCAAAATGTATACTAATCTCCAAATGTGTTAGACTTTTAATTTTCCCCTTTTTACAAGTCTTACATTCAGTTGTTTTAAATTAATTTTGGTAATAACTAGAGCAAACACAATCCTAGTCATCAAAGAAAAACCAAAAAACAACTAATCTAGAAAATAGGGAACTACTCTAGAAGGCAAAATACTAAAAGCAAGAAAGACTAATCTAAGAAAAACTTTTAAAATCTATTCTAGAAAACATGGAAATCAAATCTAGAAAGCAAGAAATCTACTCTAAAAATCATGAAATATACTTTAGTCCTACATCTAAGCTTATCTAAATCCTCTCAATCAGTAATATCGATAGATGGAATAGATCTAAAGTAATGCTTTAAAAACTATCCATTAACTGGATACATAAGCTCATTACCCTGGAGGTCTTTCAAACAAAATGAGTTATTTCCCATGATCTCTAAAATATGATATGGTCCAATCCATAATGGGACAAACTTTTCATGTTGTCCTTTCTTTTCATGGGTTTTATCCCATAATAACATCATATTTGAAATATTGAATGCTTTGAATTTTGCTCATTTATCAAACCACCTTTTACCTACATCTTAGTTGTCTATAGAGATTCTATTCTTGAATCCTCCATCTCTATTATATCAAGGAGTCTTAATTATTCTTTGTCATTGGGCTCTATGTAGTCTTATATTAATCGATAAGTAGGCAAATTCAATGTGATAGCAAAAATTAGTCTACATCTATATACCAGTAGGTAAGGCAAAGCTTTTAAGGCTTGATTATATCTCATTTGGTCTACCCAAAAAGTGTACTTCAGTATATTGTGTCAGTCTCTAGGCTTGTCCCCTACTGACTTCTTGATTGCCTCAATCAATTTTTTATTCATTGACAGCCAATCGATCCCCCTGAGGGTAGTGGTTAGAAGCTAACCTAATTATAATTTGATTATCATGTGCCCACTTAGTGAATTATACTAATATAAATGTAGGTCTATTATCACATACTCAAGAAATAGTCATGCCAAATCTAGTAGTAATGTGTTCCTCCAAAAAGTGAATCACATCATATGCTCTATTGTTCTTTATGGTAACTACTTCCATCCACCTGGTATAATAATTTATATCTATTAACACAAATTTATTACTGGTATAATAATTTGGGTTGATACCAATGAAGTCTAAACTCCACTGTGCAAATAGCTTTCCCTTAACAATAGGTTGTAAAGTCATGGTTTCATGAACCTCCATTTTGGCCAAGGTTTGACATTCATGGAAAGTCTTGACATGCATGTGATCATCCTTGAAAATGATTGGCCAATAGTATCCCAACCTCAAAATTTTATGGGCGGTGGTATTCCCAATAGGGTGACCACTGCCTATCTTATAATGCAAATTTTTCAGGATCTCCTTAGCCTCTTCTGTAGATACACAACTAAGATATATACCTTCATAGTTCCTCCTATACATAATTCCCTTTTTTATCATGAAATGAGAATCCCTAAGCCTCAAATCCCTCCTCTTTTCTCTATTATATTCAGGAGGACAAGTTCCTATAAGTAAGTACTAAACTATGTCTATATACTACTCACCTTTAGAAACTTGAGCTTGGCATACCTCTTTAATAGTCATTCAGAGATCAGGCTCAATCATGAGATGAATAATGTCTTACCCTCTAAAAATCTTTGTAGACCTAATTTATATATGTTAAACTCCTAGATTTTGGCCATCCACTTCCCTCGATGTTCTCTTAGCTATTTATATGATAGGGTGAGCTTAACAGTAGGGTTTGGGACAATTGCAATGGTTTTATTCCTCAAAATGTAATGTCTAAATTTCTTCACTAATTTAACAAGGGAAAATATTTGCTTGTCAATCATAGATTATTTGAGCTCTACATTCTTTATATTTATACTCATGAAGGCAATCACATGTTCTATCTCATCCTTTTTTTGTGTGATTATAATAGTGATTATGTGTTCAAAAGTAAAGGAATATAGATAAAAATATTTTGTAAAGTCTGGACTAATCAAACCAGAGCTTGTGATATTTCATCCTTGATGTCTTGAAAATATTTTTTGGCTTTAGCTATCCATACTATCTTGGTGTCTTACTTGAGTATGGAATTTAGAGGTTTGATAATTTTTGTAAACCCTAGGATAAACTTCCTAACAAAGTTGATCTTTCCAAAGAATGATTTTAGCTCCTTTTTACTATTTAGTGGTTGAATCTTTGAAATTTCTTGGACGCTATTAGGATCAATGGTGATCCCATCATTAGTCATGATGTTCCAAAATAGTTTGCCTTCTATGATTCTAAAGATGCTTTTCTTTAGATTTAATGAAATGTCAAATCTTTTGCACCGCTCAAATATGGACTGTAGGTGAGTTGTATGGTCCTTTCTATCCTTTGAAAATATTATGAGATCATCCATATAAATAATTATGCATTTCCTAATAAATTTTTAAAGTAATGATCCATATCACATTGAAATGTAGTTCTTGTATTGGTTAAGCTGAATGGCATCCTTTTGTACGCATAAGTTCCCCATTTCATGATAAACGTAGTCTTCATCTAATCTTTAAATTATACTAATACTTGATTGTAACTTTAAAATACATCTAAAATGATATCATTTTAGAACCACATATAATCTGTATTACCTCATCTAGTGATGGTAGAGGGTAATTATCCTTTTCAAAAGCTTTGTTCAGATTTCTAAAATCCATGCATAAATAGATTTTGCCATTCTTATTCCTTACTAGGACTAGATTGGCCACTTAGGTAGAGTGTCATATGGGGAAAATAATTTTGGGTCTCAATAACTTCTCCACTTCTCTCTAAATAAGAGGCTATAGGATGTCATTCATGGGTCTTTGACTTTATCTAAATAGTCTATGATCTTGCTTGAGGGGAATGGTATGGCTGATGACCTAGGGGTCATACACTCTTACATCCTCATATGTCTAGGTGATAACATCCTTATACTAAGATATCAAAGCCCTCATTCATTGTCTTTCTATAGAAGTATAGCTAAAACCAATATTGACATAACATGGATTATGCTCATCTCCTAGATTTTATTTCCTAAAATCTGATTCATTGACCTTGGGTTGCTTGAGCTATTGTGCCTAGGATTCCAAGTCAAATGACCTTTCTATGGAGACTAAGCCAACTAGTATCCGATTCTCCTTAAGCTATAAAATTCCCTCCTTATTTATTTATTTTTGGTAAAGGTGACTGATATCCTTGTCATCAATGATTTAGGACTTAAAATCCCCTAAACTAGTTAAGAACTAGATAATCTGTTGATCATCATTGAAGACCTAAAAAATTTCTACATTATCTAGAATAGAGGGGCAAGGAACCAACTCGTAGAGAATATCTTTACCTGAGACTCTTGTAATGACTTCATATTGGTATTGGCAATAGTGAGTGAATTAATAGCCTAATGTTTCTCTCAGAAGTGCTACGATGTTGAAAGCTTTGAAGCTTTCAATTAAATCCCACACTCTATGCTTATGCCTATTTAAATAAGATAATTTGCACTGGTACTTGTTCCTTATCTGGTGGACTACCAAATCTGAGTCCTCAAACACTTTTATTTGTTTTACATTATTCTTCATTGTAAACTATAGTCCTAATATTAGAGCTTCATACTCAATTTTGTTATTTATATAGATAAACTAAAATTTGTAGGCAGCTAAGAACTTTTTACCTTGGGGATCGATCAACTCAATTCCCACTCTTGATCATTGCCTAGACTTGGCTCCATCAAAATGCATTATCCACATTTGATTTAAACCCTTAGGTTCTAGACTCTACACTAAACTATGAGTAGTAAAAGTATAGATGCCTAATGAGGGAGAATCATATTTTACCTATTCATTCTTGACATTATATTTAGTGATGGGATATTTTATCCTAGGCTCTCCATCAATTTTGATATGATTTGAAAATCCTCTCCATGGTAACCAAATGTGTGAGAAATATATGGAAAGATGCCCATTAAGCATTTTGGACTAGTCTCTACTCAATAATAATCCATAGCCCTCTAATATGTCCAACACTAGGATATTGATGATCATCTAGATTCTTGGTTCTCATGCTACCTGAGTATGTACATGTTCAATTCTCCCACTATTGGTACTATCTTGTCTAGATGAGAAACTAATATTTTTAAAGGACTAGGAGTAAGACCAAGCTTTTTACATATTTAAGTAGGCATAACTATGGTAGATGCTCCAAAATGAACCAAACAATTATGAATATTCTTACTGAATGTTCTAATGGTTAGCAAAAATGGTGGTACTTTGAGATTACTCTTGTAGATGACATTGGTATCAACCACTTTCACTTATTTCATTCTATCTAAAGTTTTCTTAGCTTTTTCCATAGTGGCCTTTCCACTGATAAACTTCCATAGCATCTCCTTTTGTTTAGTGATTTAGGCAACCTCATGAAGTGTGATATTTACCTTGATTTTCTTCATATCTTCAAGGATATTGTACCCTCTATATTTTCTCAATTATTCCTTTCTTGGTAGTAGATCATTCCCTTTTGGAGGAGGTGGATTATTGTCTACTTTTGGATTGGGCATAATTTTTGTAGTGTTCAAAGGAGTCAATATGGTCAAAGGTTGTTTAGATTCTAATGATGATGATGCCGATAATGAATTAGATTCTAATCATAGCCTTACCTTTGATAACCTAGCTGAAACCAACTTATTTGATAATAGTTCCATTTGTACCCTTACCCAAGATGTTCATCACAATCCATTGCCATTATATTATCCCTGATTGATATATTGGGAACAACAAGAATATAGTATACTAATTGATGAGTTCTAGAATGATGAGGCATTTTGTGATTTCTTAGGCCTTAGAGAAAATGTTCCATTGGGAGATCACAAATTAGGATTCTCAATCACATTGGATCCTATAGCCTATTTTGGAGAGTGAGTGAACACCCTGAGCCAAAAATAATTAAGTAAACATTGAGCTCTCAAAGTGAAAACCTCTTTGAGGCAATTTTTGACTAGGGAAAAAGTAAAGATAAAGACTAGTCTAGTGGTGAAAACCTATTTTAGGTGCCATTAGATGATGGTGTTCATTCTTCTTCAAATTTAGATTAGGAGACCACCAATGATGAACTTGCCTACATATCTGAGTTTAATTTTAATCAAAAACAAGTATTTGATCAAATTATCCATGAATTTCTAACTATTTTTGTTATATGTTTAAATATCCCATTAGGAAACTCAGATTCATCATGCCTAAGAGAATTTGAAGAGCAAGCCCTAACAGAGGATCCAAACATAGTCTAATAGTTTAAGTCACTACCTACTATCCTAGAAGATGGTTTGACCCTTCTAGTTGAAGATACAATGGAGGTAAAAATTAGGACTCCATCAGACCTAAAATGGATAAAATTAGGCACATCCCTCACTGAATAATAATGTGACCTCTTTACAAATCTATTGAGAGATTTTGTGGATATATTTGCATGGGCCTATTCTGACATGCTAGGATTAGACCCTACCTTGGTTCTAGACCACCTTGTGGTTAATCTTGATACCAAAATAGTTAAAAAAAAGATCCATAAGATGCATCCTTGCATTTTTTTATTGGTAAAGTAAGAGTTGGAAAAACTCTTAAAATAAGGATGTATATGATCCATTTACTACTCAAAATAGATCTCTAATGTAGTACCTATTAGCAAAAAGCTTAAAGGAATCAAAATTTGTACTAATTTTTGAGACATCCACAAAGCTTGTCCTAAAGATGATTTTCCATTACCTATTACCAACATGATCATCAACTCCATAGTAAGTTATGAAATGATTTCACTCATGGATGGCTTTTCAAGATACAATCAGATCAGAATAGTGCCAAAAGATCAGCATAAGATAACATTCACCACTCCATGGGGAACATTTTGTTATCAGGTGATGTCATCTAGTCTTAAAAATTTTAGAGATACATATCAAAGGGCCATGACTATCGTATTTCATGATATGATGCATGATATTTTTGAAGACTATGTCGATGACATATTAGGAAAATCCAAAACTAGGCCTGACCATCTAGTATTGTTGTACAAGATATTTAAAAGACTACAAGAGTACAAAGTTAGAATAAATCTAAACAAATATGTGTTTGGTTTAACTTTAGGAAAATTACTTGGCTTCATCATGTCTCATAGAGGTGTTGAAGTTGATCCAGCTAAAGTCCATGCTATAACGAAGATGCTACCATCAACCAATTTGAAGCAACTTCATAGTTTACAATGTAAGATCCAATCCATCTGATGCTTCATCTCTCAGTTAGCAGATAAGTGCCATCCATTTATACACCTTTTGAAGAAAGGGGTTGCATTTCACTAGGATGATCATTGTCAAATATATTTTTAATAACTCAAAGATTATCTTGTCAATCCACCTATTTTATTATTTCTTATGCCAAGAAAGCCATTCTTGTTATACCTATCAGCTATTGATCATGCCCTAGGGGCACTCTTGGCTAACCATGATGACAATGGAAAGGATTATGTTGTTTACTACCTAAGTTATACCTTGGTTACATATGAACATAATTATGCACCTATTGAAAAAGCTTGTCTAGCCATGGTTTTCACTGCTTAGAAACTGTGTCATTACATATTGAATAACAAAACCATAGTCATTTCAAAAGTAGATCTGCATAAGTATCTACTATCTAAAATAGCTTTGCAAGGTATAATGGCTAAATGGATCATGCTTCTTAGTGATATTGACATAGATTATGTCAATTAGAAAGCAATCAAAGGATAATTTCTTGCAAATCAACTTGTTGAAGCACCTCTCATGGACACACAGCCACTCAAGTTTCCATTTCTTGATGAATCCATCATGACCATTATTGATACACCCCTTAAGGCACAACCCTAGAAGATATACATTTATGGTTCATTCACTACACATGGATCAGGGGTAAGCCTATTATTTATTACACCATAGGGGGATCTAATCCCTAAATCATTCAGAATCAACTTTCCTTTTACAAACAAAATGGTCAAGTATGAAGCACTTATTATAAGACATCAAAAAGTAGTATAGTGAAATATATCTCATCTTCAAGTTTATGGTGATTCTTAGTTAATCATCAATCAGATCATAATCATTTTCAGACCAAAGATGACAAGCCGGTCCCATATAAAGCCATGGTTGACACTCTTAAAAAGTAAATTACCAACATTCAACTTAACCACATACCAAGGGCTAGTAACAGAATTATAGATGTCATGGCTACTATTGGATCACTAATTAGATAAATAGATAAAGATAGAGAGTATTAGTTCCTCATTGAGAATTTTTCAACCTCAGATCATGAGCCTTCAATCGTTACCATGATTTGTGATATTGTTGGTCCTAATTCTATCTGGTACTTAGACCTTTATAACTACCTTCATAACCAAATTTTACCACATAACCTATCTCAAAAACAAACCAAAGCCTTCATTTATCATTACACTCATATACTTTCCTTGGACCCACTCTTTATTATCATCATTTTGATGGAACTCTTCTTTGTTGTTTAATTTTGATAGAGTTTACATTAGTGTTAAGAGAATTTCATGGAGTATGTAGAGCCCATTCTAGCAGGGCAGTCCTATCCAAAAATCTATTACATATTGGTTATTATTGGCCCATAATGGATTCAAATTCCACTACATATGTAAATAAATGTGACAAATGTCAATGACATGCTAATTTGATTCATGCCCCAGTGAAAGCTCTGAAACTGATGTTGACATCATGGCCATTTTCTACATAAGGACTTGACCTCATTGAAAAGATTAACCCCACTTCATCTAATGGCCATAAACATATCCTTACTACCACTGAATATTTCACTAAGTGGGTTGAAGCTATACCCCTCACTTACATGACTAGAAAGCAAATTTCCAAATTTATCTTCAATTATCTCATCTACCGCTACAGTATCCCCTCTAAAATTATATCTAATAATGGAGGATTATTCAAGAACATATATGTAGACTAGTTACATACTAAATATAACATCACATAATACTTTTCTATAGCATATTAACTTTAAGGTAATGGCCAAGCTGAGGCATCCATTAAAACCATTATCAACATTCTCAAAAATATTGTCAATGATGCCAGTCATGATTGGCACCTTTAAATATTCCCTGGCCTTTGGGCATATTGTACCACTCATCATACCCCCACAAGAGCCACTCCATACTCACTTGTTTATGGTACTAAATCCATCCTTCCCATTGAGGTCAAGTTTCCTTCACTATGCATCTCTTTCAAGCATGTCCTAGATGATCATGACTATCAAGTAGCTTACCTACAAGAGCTAGATCTACTTGATGAAAAATGCATAGCCATGCTCAAAAATCTTCAAGCATATCAAAATCAACTCAAAGGCCACTATAATCAGCATGTTAAGTATAGAACATTTGAACTTCGTGATCTTTTTCTTAAAGAAAACTAAAAGAATACCATGGTCAAGAAGAAACATAAAGGGAAATTCAAACCAAACTGGATAGGGCCTTTCATCATCACTGTAGATTATGGATCAAGAGCATATAGGCTTGCCACACCAAATAGAGAGGAAATTCCAAAGCCAGTGAATATTATTCATCTCAATTGGTACAATGTTTGAATGCTAAGGTGTATTGTCTGTAAGGACTAATTTAGTAATGCCTTTTTATCACTATTCCTCTTTGTACAAATACCATTCTTACCCATCCTCTTTTTCATATCCACTTTCCATTTTTGACCTATCGACCTAGCATATTCTAAAACCTAGCCCATTTAACTTTGGTTTTTGTCATTCATTACATAGTTTCAACATCAAGGCATCTGATCAGTTCATTATTTTATTCAAGAACTTCAGATAGAGATCATATTTTGGGATAGTGTGATAGAATTTTTGGCAGTTGCATCCTTCATTTGTTATTCTTTCTTACGACTAATCTTGTTGCTAATTATAACCACCTTTGGGAAAATTAGTACCTTTTATCTATGTCGTGGTGTCCTAGTTATAACCGCCTATGGGTAAACTAGGGGCAACACTAAGCCTTGACATACCAACTTGCCACTTCCTATGCCATACTATGTCTTTTTACCAACTATGCCTATTTTGTTTGAATTGACTACTGCGCTAGTCATATTCCTTCACTAAAATGGTAGAACTATAGTGACTTGAGGTCCTATTTTGGGACTATGTAGGTAGTGCTCAATACATATTGAGGTCAGCCCAGTCACCCTTTTCTCAATGCTCTCATCATTTTGTGAGTACCCAAAACCATGCTCTCACCACTTTGCAAGTAACCTAAGCCATGCTCCCACTATTTTACAAGCAATCAAAGCCATTCTCTCACCATTTTATGAGCAAATTTAGTTTAAACACTCACTATTTTTCAAGATTGAACCATTTAGTGTCTCATCATTCTCAATTGAGTTGAGATACTTGAAAACACTTCCAAAAACATTCGTAAAAATTATTATAGAAGAACAAAAACATTGACCACTTCTTTGCTCTAAGGATTCTGGGAACCCTTACTAAGTTACAAGTAAATCACTTATCATTTATTTTCCCAATCCTTTTTAGCCTTTTTCTCTTACAAACTTTCCATTTTGAAAGACCATTCCTATTCTTCTATCACATCCATTCTATTTGTTTTCATCAGTTATCACATTCTTCCCATTCCTTGGGAGAACTACATTTGGCCTAAAGTTTTTTATTAGATATTACATCCATGGAATTATGTAGGTAGCATCCACTTGCCTAGTGTATATGCATCCATCTCAGCCACCCTCTTCCTTTTCTTTTATTCCTCCATTCTATTCATTTGTTAAGTTGTCACCTATTTTCTAGGGGCAATGTTCATAGGGTTTCTATTGCTTTGTTTGTTTGTCTATTTTTTCTTATTTTGTTTGTTTGTATGCATGTTTTATTTGCTTTTAACATTGTTGCCTTGATTCAATTTATGTGTGTTCATTGGGTGATTCCTTGTCCATAGTTACACTTGAATCTATCCTTATTCATATGTTTACATTGTCATCATGGTTTTTATCATTGGTGCATTATTTTCTATTGATTATTGGATTACGAGAGTCAATATTTATGCATATTTTGGCCAAGTATTTATGGTGTTATATCATAAATCTTACCATCACATGATAAAACAAACCTCAGCTTCAAGAATTCTATTCATCAATGGTGGCACCTCTTCAGCATTGACATCCTGATTGACTCCCAATCATATCCCAAATAGAGTAATTAACCATGAAAAAATTTCAATGTTTATTAGCTCAAATGAGCATCTCCCTCCTAGTAGGTTGTTCCAATTCATCATTACCCTCTATCTTAAGTTATCATCATCCTTATCCAATTTTATCATGTTTGCCATAATCAAGGTCTAATGAGTATAACTGCCAATGGGCAAATCATTGCACACCATCCCACTTGCTTTTCACAATGATTATAGCCAACTTTGGGCAAAACATTGAGTTGTCACCACTTTACTATTTTTGCCCATACAAGGGCATGTTATTATATTATTTGTTTTTCCTAACTGGGACAGCTCCATCTTCTTAATGATTATAACCACCTTTGGGTAAATCATTGTGTTATCATACCATATTACCACTATCAGGGTGCAATGATTATAACCAGATTTAGGCAAACCATTGTGCACCATCCTACTTTCATTCTCAATGATTTTGACTACTTTTTCAATATCATTATGTTTTCACCCCATCATCTTTCCTTTCTTTGGTCCTTCATTTTGCTTCTTTCTTTTTGAGGGACCATTTGCCAACCTACTTACCATTTCCTCGAGGGGGCATCATATAGTTAGTTTATCATCATTGCAATTATAGGCATACATGATATTTTAATTATTTTATAATATGTTATTATGCTTATAACTTTTAATGCCTTCATAAATAGGGTCAAATTGTAAACACCTAAAACTGGTCACTGATAACCTCTAATCAGTGTTTTGGCTAGTTTCCATCTAAAATGCACAATTTAGATTAAAAACACTAAAACATGTTAAATGATGTGAAAATGACATATTTAAATGTTGATTTTGGCCAGGGTATCCCTAAATGGGGCAATGCAATTTATGGGCCAACTAACTTTGATCAGTTCATTTCAAGTCAAAATGCCAAATTTGCACTTGCATGCTCTGGACTACTCTTTCCTATCAAATATTTTGCACAAGACATGTGCCTTTAATTAATCTTTGACAACATTCTAAATTTTAATATGCATCCAATTCATCTAACATGGACTTCTAATTTAAATCCAGACAAATTTAGTACCAATTACAAGGCATTCTGATCAATTTAGGTAATTTGTGCAAAGTGCTTAATCATGTTTAAGAGATAATTAACCCAAATCAATGCCTAATAAAAAATTCTATGGAGACTTGTTGAATAATTTATTTTGGAAATGAATATTGAATATCTACATCATCAAGTGACCTCATTTCTTGGGAAGACATCCTTAGGCCATAAATTCCATAAATATCAGGATTCATGCCCTATATGTCTCATCAATGCCTTACATGATGCCCTCCATGCCTCTTAATTTCCCCTTCTTCCAATTCCATCATGAGGATAATTAAAAAATTAATTCCAAAAATTGAATTAATCCTCAACCACACATCTCAATCTTGAGATGGATGGTTGAGGTTGATTCTAATAAAATCCAAAAATCTATAAATAGGAGGCCTCACAACATCATTTCAAAGCTTAATTTGTGAAAAGTTATAATTTAGGATTAGTTCCAAAATCTTCATGTAACTAGTGTTATAATTCCAAATTGACTCAAAGCTAAGCCACAAGCCAAAGGTGTCAAGAGGAGATGAAGGTAGCCATACTCCATTGAAGAAGACCTCTTGAAGCACAAGCTGAGCAAGCCACCATTACAAAGGCATTTGGAGCATCCAAGGAAGGTGAAATGAATTCTTGTGTTTTCATTCCTTGCTTTTTAGTTATGCTTGTCATTTGCTTTTGTTAACTAAGCTCTCTCTAGTGTCTAGGCCTAGAGATGTTTTGTTATTAGTGTGTTTATTTCACTTTGTTTTCACATTAGAATTAACACCATACTAACCATCCTCTCTTGAGTCAAATTCCTAGATCACACATCCCATATAAATAGTTGAGTAAAGCCATACCTATTTGAACTCCCATCCTGAATTTGTCTATTGGGATGGCTCCCTTTAGCTTCATTCTTTTCCAGGGGATAGTCTAGCTTAGGGGCAACCATGAAGAGAGTGCCTTTGTAATCTAGGTTTCATCTTTGAATTAGACCCAAGTGTGCTTTTTTTAGTATGCATCTTGGATGCTAAGAGATAGATACCTTTGAAATTCATTCCTAGATATATATATGACCACTATGTTACCATAATAGTGCAAGAGGTAGACATCTTAGGATATCTTACTAGCAAATAATAAATCCCTAAGAAGGTCAATACATGGAGTGATCTCTAGTTTTGATACAATGAAATGTAATCTTTGTCACTTGTAATCCAATAATTCTTGAACAAATAAAATTTCAGATAGTATTGTTTCATCCTCCAATAAAAACATATCAATTGAATCAATTGCATCCCAAAGTTATGAATAATTATGATACTTATCTTCAAATACCCCTACATCAAAGATGGTGTCTCTAAACCCTATGGAGTCCTTGATTTAGAATTCAAAAGGGGGACTAGTTCCTTGGGATTACCTTGGTGATGAATCAATAACTATGTGTCCATGTCTTTATCTTGTTGAACATGTTATGCATTATGTATACATGTATATTAATGTAATCAACTTGGCTCTAGTTTGACTATTGTTCATTATATACTCTTTGAAGTAGACACTAGGGCTCCCAGTTACTGTTAAAAATGTAAATACTTTTATCATAAGATAACTTGAGTGCAAATGACATCTTCAATGGCTATGTATAGTCTTTATAAGATCCTGCATTGAATACTAGTTTGTATAATATTAAATATGCAATGTTCACTTTTCAAATTTATTAGTCTAGGTTGGTGGGGATCTTTAGTATTTATCAAATAGGAAATATTTTATCTTTACTAAGTATGGCATTAATTTCAATATTTTTATCATAACAAAGCACTTTAAAAGTATAACATCCAAAAGGTGATTTCAAGTTAATGTTCATAGATAACTCCTTTGAGAGAATTATTTTGGATAAAATGTTCGTGGCTATTGTTCTAAAGGACCTAAGTGAAATTTATGAAGGAATTATTTTGGAGGGATATTTCATGGTTAAAGGGGGACTTCCAAACTTTTTGAAGGGTAGTTTAGAAGGTTGAAGGGTACCTTTGATCTCTAAATGGCACTTTCATATGGCTAAGGGTCATTTCAATGGTCCTAAATGGTAAGCTCGGCAAGGCTTGAAGTGTATGTGATTTTAACTCAGAGTATAGGTTTAGGAATTCTAAAAGGAAAGTGCCCTTTGGAAGAATTCTTTTAAGATTTTGTGTTAGAGAAAATACCCAAAATAAAAGTCTAAAGGAAATGGCCATATAGCAAAGGTCACAAGATGGAAGTCCCAAAGGGTAGGTCAAAAAGGGCACTCAAATATTTTTTAAAGGCCAAAATGTCCTTTTCAAAATATCCGAAGGGTAAGTGGCCACTTGGAAAAGGGCACATAGTTTAGTATAAATATTTGGTAGGGTAGGTACAACCAAATCCAAAAGGTATGTGCCCTTTAGAGGAATTATTTTTGGGATTCTGCATCATAATAAAAGGTCTAAAACAATAAGTCCAAATGGGATAGTTTAAGGCAAAGGATCCTTTTAAAAGGTACTAAAGGATTTACTTAGGGGGATTTATTTTGAACAAAAAGTTTGAATAAATTGGCAAAGTCATGAAACAAAAGTTCTAAAGGAAAGGGTGAAGGTAAATCACAAAAAAATTCAAAGGAATTTCAATGGGAAAAAGGCCACAATAATTATTTTGAAGGACACTCCAAAAAATATTGAAGTAGGTAAGGATAAAAATGGCACTTGGGAAAGCTCTGAAGGAAATTCTAAAATGCCAAAGGGTAAGCTGTAAAAAATTGAAGGGTATGTGCCCTAAAGGGGGAAAGTGGTTTATTTCAAAAAAGACCGAAGGGTTAGTTGGAAGGGTCCCAAAGGGTAGTTGGAAGGAATTCAAAGGGTCTACTTTGGGGTAAAATTTTCCCAAAGGGTCTACTTTGGGGCAAAATTTTCCTAAAGGGTCTACTTCAAAAAGGCCAAAGGGCACTTCCAAAATTCCTGAAGGGTACTTCCTTATGGTTGAGGCTCATTCCAAAAATTTTGAAGGATAGGTCAAAAAGGATCAAATGGATAATCCATCAAAAATTTATTTTATGGATTTGTATGTGGTCCAAAATATTTTAAGACTAAAGGTTAATAGGCCAAATTATGTTAGAAGAATTATTTTGGACAAGGAACCTATAACAATTTATCTGATAAGATGAGGCTTCTGAAAGAATAATCCTGAAGGAAGTAAAACCAAAAATTTCATAAAACAATATATCTAATAGATAACCTTACACCAAGATTTGAAGGAATTGTCCCAAAAAATCTATCTATAGGTATAATTTAGTCTCATAAATATAATAAACATAATACCAATATCATCTACCAGATAAGTAAAATTCATAGATTTCTAAACTCTGCATAAAACACATGAAAAGGATTCCTCACTAGGATCCTATTTTAAAAAGGTGGGTCCCCAGTTCCTTCTAGAAAAAGGGGGGTGTTAGGTATAATATACAATATTTGAAAATTCAAATTATAATTTTGGATGGAAAACCTCCAATTCAAATTATAAACCATCTCATTGCTTCCTAAGACCCTTAGGACCTTTGTTAGACCTCTTAGCATGTACTGAAATCTTGAATACTAATAATTTGCTAATTTGAATTGATGCTTCTACATCATACTCCATAAGAGGGAGATAAATCAAATGCCACCTTCTTCCTTTTTTTTTAATTATGCTTCACTTGTCTTTATTTTATGTCTTCTTCATGGCTTTTCTCAGGTCCATCTTGTCTAATTTTATTCTTCTTGGTCTTCTTCATTCTATTCCTTACTTTATTATTCCATTTCTTTCTTCTCAACTCTTTCTTTATTTCCATTATCCACATTTCCACTTCTTGTTTAATTAATTAATGAGCCTCCTACTCTTATTCATCCTCTTTCTCTACTACACCTACATATACAACATCATTCACATCCATTTCATGGATGTCATGAGGCCAAATTTCCTCTTTAATCATTTATAGAGATTATATGCTTTGTTTGTTCTACATCTCAGTTGTATTTTGCTTTATATCAGCTTGCTTGTCTTCCTCCATCAGCTTATCTCTTAATTGTTCCATCTTCTTCCTCATGTTATTTTCCTCCTATCTCAGTTGTTATATCATCATATAAACATGTATTTTACTTACCTTTCCTTGATTTCATTTGCTTTTCCTTTCCATGCTTGTTCATGAGTGTTTGTGATTCATCTTCTTCCTTCTTCATTTTCTTGTGATGTTCAACCTTTTCTTATTGTTCCATACCTGCATTATTCATCTCATTTATGCCTAACATTCCTTGTTCAAGAGTCTTGTTCACTAATTCATAGTTGTCATCCTTTAAACCATCCAATCCTTATTTGTTTGATCCTTATTTCAGTTCATTCTTGTGCTTCTCTTGTTAATTTACACCTATATGTAATCCTTTCAATGGACTAAAGTATGTTTCCATCATTTCCAATTCTTCTTAGAACTTGAGTGCATCTATTTCTTCAACATCTTCATCAAACCTTGGTTCACATTGCTATTCACTTGCTTAGAAAACTTTTTCTTTGTCTTCTCCTTGGACTCTCTCATTTGTGAGAGTCATATTAACCTCCTCATTTTACATACCTTGATTCTCAAGCACTCTTTGAGGTGATTCAACCTTATCTTTCTTTGCTACACACTCATTCATCAAGGCAATGGTTTCCACATACAAGAGATCTTCATCATTAGAATAAAATACATATATATCATCACATACCACATTTTAAAACAAATCTTGAAAACACTTATATTATTTTATGCACTCATATGTCTATACCTTCACCTCCTTTACTTGGTTTTCTTTCTCTACCTCTCTTGTTTACTTTGTAGGCTTGCTATCTTCTTCAATTTTCATGCTTGCTTGGGATTCACCTATAATATGATCCATTTGTGCTCTTTCCATGTTCTTTTACACCTATTGTCTATCTTGTACCTTCTTGGGCTGCTGCTTGTTCCTCATTTCATCTCTTTCATGCTTCATAACTTTGTTCTCTACCATGCCAACTTGATGTACTTTGCCTCTTATGACTTGCTTCCATATTTTTGTTTGTTTTATACCTATGTTTTTGCCTTGTTTGACCTCTTGTTTGAAGTTCAACTCTCTATTATCATCACATATTTGTTTCAGCCACTTAGGCCATACATATCTATGCCCTTTTACTCTCCATGGGGGCTACAATTTTTCATTCTTTCTCCCAGTCTGCATATTAGCTTTTTCTTCTTCACATATGCAATCAAAATCAACATTTAAGCATTCATTTACCTCTAATGGTAATTGATGCAAGCTCATATCTTCAATCATGTCTTCATGGGTGACCTTCATGTCTTCTTGGGGAGCCATATCCATGGTTTCAACTACTATACATGGAAATTCATCATCGTATTCCTCATTCTCTTCATTTTTAACATGTGTAATGTCTTCAATATCCATCATCTTGTCTTATATAAGAGACTCTCTTTCTTTATCATCCTCTTGCCACTTGAAGGGTGATTTTCTTAGCCCATAATTCACCAATTTTGAGGCCTTATTCTTGTCCTTCTCTAATTTATTATTCATACTTGCATACACAAACTTTAAATCAAAGTTAGCATACAAAATGAGAGACTGCATAGTCTATTTGAATGTCTTTGGCATAGACATTGTCCATATTCTCTTATTATCTTTACCCTCATGTGCTCTTCTTGGAACTTATATCTTATTCTTTTTTTCTTAAATGATAACCCTCTTCTCTATCTCTCTATCTTGTTTCTCACTTGGAAACATCTCTCTCTTCATGCCTCTTTATGCTGCCTTCTCTCTCTTTTTTTCATTCTTCAAGACACTCATATTGTGCCTTATTTCTCTCACAAGTGACTCTAGTATCCAATTCACACTTCTTCTCACATTGCATCCTATCCATTGGATTTATCTTTCACTTATGAGATTCATCATGATCTTTATCCTTTCTATACCTTACCCCAATTCTCTTCTTATGTCTTCTACTTCTCTTTTTATATCCATCTTGTCTTACTTCTTTATTTTTTAGGCCTATTTATACCTTTCTCTTATCAAGTATATCAGCATTTCCTCTTATACCTCTATTTGTCCTTTCCACTTCTTTTTTCTCTATCTAGGACTTATTATCCTCCTTGACTCTCTTATGTAGTCTTTTATCTTCTCTATTTTGGAGCTTCAATACTCTCTTCAACTTCTCCTTTTCTAGTCTTTTCTTAACTATATTATACTCCTTCTAATAATAATTTTGGGATGTATCTCTTTTATTTATCAATCTTATACTCATATATTCTAAGCTCAATAGATCAGACCTATAACCTTTTTCTCCCACAATACCCTACAAGGTGTCATCTTGTGTATACCTCCTAACACTATGCATTCATCTCAAATAAAAAACTTGTAAAGAATTAAAAACAAAACTCAAATAAATATTCCCATTATTTGATACCAAATCATTTATATATATAGTGGGATAAGTCACCATTACATCATCATCTGATTCTAAACCCAGCTAGTCACAATTTACTTGATGGTTTGATCTTCAAGATTCCATCTCCATGCTAATATCTTTCTTTCTCTTTGGGATTAATAGCCTCATTAAATTTTACCTATGCATTATATTTATATACTTAATTTTTTCTTTGTACCTCTATTAAAACAATCACATTCACTCTTACCTCATCTCTTAACACTAGTCTCCTTTAAACAATCAACTCTTTCACTAGTTCTTCCACTAGGCATACCTCTAAGGTCTCAAGGAGAAATTATTGATCTAAGTTTATATAATTAAATATTACTACATGGAAGAACTTAAATGGTCATCTCATAATTTTCCAATCCCCTTTCAAGGGATCAAACACTCTTCAATACCCATTTCCACTTTCCAAGCTAATTATGACCTTATAAGGCTTATATCCCTTTTTCAGAGGTTTTCACTTGATTTACCAAATATATGCACTATTTTCAATAATTAATCACTTTTCTAAATTCCATATGTCCACCTTGATGTTTTTGTAAATTTTCATGACTTAATTCATTTTATGGTTAGCACTTTGTTAAAGTCCTCTAAATTAGGCCTAATTAGCCTTATTCTAAACCCTCTATTGTCAAATCCATACCTATCAATACAATCTCAAACCCAAACCACTTTATTCTCTTCCCATATGAAAAATTAATTCAAATCATAAAGTTACAATAACTTTTAATGGGTATAACTCTCTAAAATGCTAAAACCCTAGTTCTAGGGTTTCTCCCTTCCTACATAGACCGAGAGCCTATAAAATTCCATAACTTGAGTTGTGGACTATTTAAAATGACCAAATTGACACCAAAAGTTATTTTTTTACCTTATTCAACTTCTTCCATGGGTGAAACACCTTATTTTCTTTTTTTTCTCTCCAAACCATCAAAATGTGTATTTCTAAGTCTTATTTAGGATTGTGACAGTAGGGTATATACATTCATGAGTTTCATTGCTACTTATAAATTTTTTCCCAACTCCCATATACTCCTTACATATGTTACCAACCACATGGACCATTATACTAAACAATCTACCCACTTTATATAAGAAAGGTCCTTCCTTTCTATGGTGATTGTGTATATCATAACAACCTACAATTTTGTACTAGTAACGTGGTGCATCTGATCAATTTTAAGACTCTTCATCTCTTAAGAGTTTCAATATATCCTTTATTTTTTGGAACATCCTCCAAGACCAAATACATCAATAATAAATTTGATAATATTAAGGAAGAGGTCTTAACTTACAAAATAAAGTGACAATGCACTTAAATTAGGTACTCATTATGACAATAGAACCTTTGCTCCTTTATAGCCTACACATTTGGTATCATTACTTATTGGATGAAAATAAGTAATTCATAACCCATTATCTCACTTTACAATCCTTATCTCAACATTTTAATGGTTTATTTCTAAAACAACAAGCGTATACTCTCATTATTTGGTTATGACAACAGTCTGCAGGGGTTTCAAAAATGCAATGGCCCTTCTCTCTGAGACACTCCTTGTATATAGGCTATCCAATATTATTATTTATAAAAAATTATATCATATATAAGCATCTATGTATTAATATTGACTTACATTCCATTTTCTTATAGAATAAACAATCAAATACCCTTCTTTATTAAGACTAGGACTACAGCCCATGGTCAAAACATACATATTCCATAAAAACAAACAAATACATAATCCCTTGGGAATTCTCAAAGGCAATATGAAATTGGTGTAATCATTATATACATTTATAGATAATTATTCATAATCAAAATCAACTTCTTTATTCATTAAAACATCAAATCTTTACATGATTGAGCCACTACAGGACTCTATCAACCTTCCTTAAGGAATCTTATATTTTTTTTTCATTATTAAGCTCTCCTCCATCTTCTTGGATATCTTTATCTCCTTAACTTCTCCTCATACTCTATTAAAACTCATGTACAATTCTCTTTTTCACCAACTTCATGTTGGTTTCTTGAGTGGTTACATCTAACCTCTTTTCCATAACTACCTTAATGTGAGGTTTTGGATAGCATGACTAAACTTAACTCATCACCTTATGACTATGGACATATATATGACTTATAACACCTTTTAAAATTATTTATAACCCTTAACACCAATATTCACTCTTTACCACCTTTTTTACCTTGCTTGGGTCATTCTTGGCTATGATAATATTTGAAAATTCAAATTACAATTTTGGAGAGAAAACCTCCAATTAAAATTCTAAGCCATCTCATGGCTTCATAAAACCTTTAGGACCTTTTCCAGACCTCTTAGCATTTACTTAAACCTTGAATACTAACAATTTGCTAATTTGGTTTGATGCTCCTACATCACATATAATCTGAGGTGAAAGTCATAAAATCTAGTTTGGAAAATATCATGATGGTTTTACAAAATAATCAACCAAATCATCTAGCTATTAAACAAACCCACCATGGTGGATATCCTAACAAACCTAATACAAATCTAAGTACCTACCATAGGGGAACCTATTACCAAAGGTATATATGCATAAATTTTATGGAAAGGTTCCACTCAATTAGATCAACCAAATAGAGAATTTTTTTGATCTTCATCAAATCTTATGTGGACAGAAGATTACCATGACATCCTTACATCTATAACTTTAAAAATTCATTTGGTATCAATGGTTATGTGCTCAAAATAAAAATATGACTCTCAATGTCACCTAGTCAATTTTTATAGAGGAGTTTTAATTACACTATAGCAATAGCATGATAGATAATTACTCAACCAATGAGAAAAATTATGATAGACTGGCTTAGTCAAGTATTATATTCATCATTTTCATAAACTACTTTTTTATGTGGATACAATTTTTTATGAGAACCTGAATGACCTATTTTTGGGTGGCCTCAAGGACCAAATTCAACATGAGGTATGCATGTTTATTCCACTTAAGTTTTATGATTCTATTATCATAACACTTAGGTTAGAGGAAAAATTCATAGCTAATAATAATCATCCATCCACTCACTTCAGTGATTGTAGTATATTGACACCATCATTTCCTCCACCTACTAGATTGACCCTTCAATAAATTGAAGAGAAGCATGTAAAATAATTATGTTTTGAATGTGAAATCAAGTAGATCAAAGGACATAGATGTGTTGAGAATAATTTATTCTACATTCAAGGATCCAATGAAGATGATGAAGGGATGTTGCCTCTAATGATGATGAGGAAGAGATAGAGGAGGTACTTGAATATTCCTAGCCTACAATCTCTTGTCATGCACTTTCAAGTATTATCACTCCTCAAACACTTAATGTAATGGGTTTCCTAAATAAATAGAAGATGATAGTTTTTATTGACTCATGGATCACACAACTTCATCAACCATAAGTTGGTCACTTGATTGAACTATTTCATTTACCTAACACTAGAATTTCATGTCATGATTACAAATGGTGGCATAGTCAATTGTTCATAGAAATGCCATATTATTAAGTTTGTTATGGTCTAGTACAATCTAGATTCTTATATATTTTCTATTCAAATTGGTGGCTAATATATTGTTTTAGTATTCCAATGGCTCACAACCTTGGGTATAATTGAGTTTAACCTCTAGCAATTATTCATGCACTTTCATTCTAAAGGAAGGAAAATTTAACTACATGGATTATGGGGAAAAACTCCATAATTGGTTAGTTCACATCAGATGACAAAGATGATAAAAATGGTTCATAATGAAAAATATAATGATTATGTTCCATATAAGTTCAACCCACAAATCCATCTACACATCTTGATCTACAAATGATTCTTGATGACCACCCATATATTTTTAAGGCCATGCCAAAAGGACTACCACCAAAAAGATAACATGATCATGCCAATAAACTAATTATAGGGATTTAACCACCAAATATCAAACCATATATATATCTATATGCATAAAAGAGTTAAATTGAAAATATATTCCATGAGATGTTGGAGGTAGGGATCATCAAGAATAGCTAGATTGCATATTTATCACTAGTGCTCATGGTGCATAACAAGGATGCCACATAGAGGATGTGCCTAGCTTACAAGGAACTCAATAATTATACCATCAAAGATAAGTTTACTATTCTATTAATTGATTATTTACCTAATGAGTTTCATGGTATTATTTATTTCAAAATTAGATCTTCATTCGAGGTACCATCAAATTAGAGTAAAGGATGAAGATGTTCATAAAACCACCTTTAAAACTCATGAGGGCCATTATGAGTTTTTATTAATGCCCCTTGGTCTTAAAAATGTACCATCTACTTTTTAAATCTTGACAAACATTATTTTTATGCTTTTTTTAAAGAATTTTGTGTTGGTTTTCTTTGACGACATATTGATTTATAGTAAGACATGAGAAGCACACTTGAAACATGTGAAATAAGTGTTGATAGTTTTGAATCAGCATCAACTTTATGAAAATCCATCCAAATTTTATTTTAAAGTATAGGAGGTCGAGTACCTATGTTACATTCTATCTCATGAATATGTCAAAGTTGATCCTCAAAATATCAAAGCTATGTTGGAATGGCCAATGCCCAAAACTCTCAAAAAGCTTTGAGGGTTCCTAGGACTAATAAGTTACTACCAAAGATTTGTAAAATGTTATGGTATCATAGTAGCTCCACTCACTACATTGATAAATAAGTATGACTTCTACTATAATGATGCATCCACTAAAGCATTTGAGCAATGAAAGTAACTATGTGCACCACCCAAATTTTGGCTACTCTACACTTTGCAAAGACGTTCATTATTGAATGTGATGCTTTTAGATTAGGGTTTGAGCAATACTAATGTAGGAAGGAAGACCCATTGCATTTTAAATTCATCAATTCAAAGGTAATAATCTATAAAAACCTATCTACGAGAAATAAATGATGTTTATTTTTCATGTAGTCAAATAATGGAGGCCCTATCTAATGGGTAGACACTTTATCATGTGAGGAACAACATAAATGTGTAAAAAAATGTTGGGTTATTATTTTGAAATCATATACAAGAAAAATAAATATAATATAGTAGCAGATGCATTATATAGATGGGATACATCCATAGAAGCATTACTTTATGCAATGTCCATGTTGAAAGTAGATTGGGTAGATGAATTCAGGTTAGACTGGAAGAAAGACAAGGATACAAAAGTTTTGATTTAGAATATCTAGAAAAAATTTATATCCTTTGAGAAATTTGAATATAAAGGTAATGCCCTATGGTATAATAATAGGTTATACTTGTGTAAATATTGAGAGTTGAAACATAAGATTCTTGTATATTTCCATACATCTCCAATTGTGGGGCACTCTTTATTCTTAAAAACTTATCACATAATCAAGTGAGAAGTATCTTTGGAAGGACTCAAGGGAGATGTAAAAAAAATATGGTAGAATGTTTGATATGCCAATAGAACAAAGGTGAGACTCTTAAGACCTTGGGTATGTTACAACCTTTAAAAATTCCTAGTCAAAGGTGGGAGAAGGTTTTCATGGATTTAATCACAAGGTTTCCTTGTTATGAAGGAAATAATGTTATCTTGGTAATTGTGTGTCAGGGACCTAAAACAACAAACATGCTCTGATTCCACTTGTCAGGGTCTTGGTCCTCAATTAGAGCACAATATATGATTATCTTGTATTAGCAACTAAACATGGAATTATACCAGAATGATAAGTAACTAGAAATATGAAACAACACAAGATATGAGAGACAATACACAATTGTATTAATAATCACTTAGAAGAAAATACAATAAAGAAGATGCCACTTCTTCTCCACCACCTCTCAGAGGCTTCCCACACCTCAAGTAAATAGTAATTCTCTCCTCAAAGCTCTCTCTCTTATGGTCCCAACACACAACTCTAATACAGAGTTGGTGTTCACCTCTCCAACCAGTCAGTAATAACGCTGCCAGTACACCAAATACATAACCATACTCTAAGTAGATCTCCCTGCTCCTGCAATCAACCTGCAATCACTAACAGACCATACTCACCATGTAGATATCTCTACACCCAGAAGAACCCTTATCCTTGCCTCACCAAGTCCTTATGATTCTTCAACCAGTACCCTGGTGGATCTCCTAGTAGAACTTGCACAACCTACAACTCTCCCTGATCATACACACTCAGCACCCCTTTGGAACTAGGAGGAGCTACTCTAGCTCTCTCTACAAGCTCAATGTTTTTCTAGAACACTTTTACAATACAGCCCATGAGCCTATTATATAGATCTCATGCATACAATAATTAGACTTTCTTAATTACAATAATTAGACACATAACTCAAGACTATAATTAGCCTTTAACATGCAAACTCTCAGTTCAACGAACTAACTGTCCGTGTAATGAACAGTTCTAAAACCGCCACAGGCAATTGACATCGGTCCCTGTCTGCCTAGAGGTGACCGACATTGGCCAACCTCCTACCAATGCCAGTTGTCTTTCAATTCATACCTGCCAATGTCGGTTGTCTTCTGCACTATACACTGCCGACGCCGGTCTCCCTGGAACTCAGCAACCTCTTTCATGTTTGCAATAGTTGAATCTTTTAGCTCCATAACCTAACAATCTCCCACTTGGAGATAAATAGTTACAACTGTACTTGTACCTATACCTGTACCTATACCTGTACACCATCTAATTTTTTTCCTAGCTTGTATCCCTCTTTAAGCTCAATCCTGAAGACCAACCACCACACACCATGTGGTGCACTACCTGTCATCCAAGTAACCTGCCACATCTGAACCTACATATCCATGTAGTGAAGACCTTGACCCTTCATAACATGTTAACCTGTTGCTAGTCCCTCTCAGATACCTAAGAATCTACCTTCCCTGAATTGGCTCCAAACTCTCTGACAACTCCCACTGCTTGGGAAAACTCAGGCCTACACTAGACCTCATGTGATTTTGAACACTATTCTAAGCTCAGCTTGAACTATCCAGCCCTTGGTGTGCTTATCGATTCTGCATCCTGCATCTTGAACCTCACCAACACCTTCTTCACATCAGCTCCCACTGGAGACAAAAAATCTCCATGTCTCTGATGCCAAAGAATTTCGCTGCTCCAAATTCCTCATGACATGCCACTGAACTAACCTTACCTTTAGCTCAGCAAAACCCTATATGTACGAACCTGCTAGCATATCACCCACATACAGTAACAGGATAATGTTGTGACCATCATCCACCTGGTAAGTTAAACACAATGGTTTCACTAACATTGACTGAAGCCCTGCTTTGTCATCCACCTGTCAAAACCTATACCACTATTTTACAGCTTCCTCAAGACCATATACCTTGGCCTTCTGTCTCACATATCCATCCACTCTCTTCTTTAACTTGGGAATCCATTCATCTCTCAGTGCTTTCTTCTAGTTGACAACTCCACCAATAAACTCCTATTTAGTTCTTCTCCAAGGACTCACACTCCTCATCCATGCCAAGCTCCCACTATTTTTGGATTCTACCTGCATTGCCTCTTCACATCTTCCTGGTTCTCGACCATTAGTAAGAAACAAGTAAAAAGGTGAACAATGAATATGAGGTCCACTTACCCTTTCAGTCCTCCATATGGGTGTTTGAGACTCCTTGATAGCTTGTTGTCCACCCAACATCCATTCTAGTGACCGATCTTGGCCATCTCCCAATCTTCACCCGACCAACGTCAGTTCCATGTGACTGACCCTGTCTGTCGATGTCAGTTTTTTTACCAACACCAGTGTACCCATTACTGACATCGGTTCTTGTATGATCGACGTTAGTTCTTACTGCCCAACACCACTGACTCTGCTAATCTACACATGATCGACGTCGGTGCCTGTCTATTTGATGTCAGTTCCTCCTGACTGACACCAGTACCTGTGTTCGCCTGTGAGTGATGACTTTTTACCCATGAGCTCCTTTTGGGTCAAAACCCTGTTCAAATTAACATAGCCCTGCTCAGAATAATTTTGTCCCCTCAGCTGATCTCTGTCCGTCATCTCCTCCATGAACACCAAGGCTTTCCATTTCTTAAGTTTGTCAAAGATATATGTCTTCCGCTTAAGAACATACATTCCCTTCTTATATATGTAACCAAGCCTACAAAGCCACATCTCTACAACAGAAGGTGAATCAATAATATAAGTAGATAGATAAAGGATACCTACTTTCTTACCACCATCTAATTCAAGTGCATCCGCTGTGAGAGTTACTGTGCATCTCTCATCACCCAACTTTCCTAAATAAATTAGACTCATCTCCAAGACTGGAACCTACATGACCTTCTTCAACACCTGTGTGTTACCCGTCTGCAATTTCAGCATCACTTCCCCTTTGCCAACAATTTGACAAGGCTCACCAGCTCCTAAATAAATCTCTCCAAAGTCTCCAAAGACATACCCATGAAAAGATGCTCTATTTTGGGCTGCATGGAAAGAGGCAAAAGAATCTGTAAACCAAGATTCTACTTTATCCAGAGCAACCTGTGCAACAACACCTACAACATCTACTTCTACATGCTAATCTTCTACCGACCAATAATCTTCCTTTACCTGCTCTTTCTTTCCATCAATCAGACCATTCATGCTATTCAATTTCTCCATTCATAGCTTACTTTCTTCTACCATTGCTATACTCCCACTCAATCTGAAACCCCTGAGAGTGCCCTATAATCAACAAACACTAACCAGATCTAAACCACCTATTAGTCAACCCAACCAAAAGCTCTGATACCACTTGTCAGGGACCTAGAACAACAAACATGTTCTGATACCACTTGTCAGGATCTTGCTCCTCAATTAGAGCACAATATATGATTACCTCGTATTAGAAACTAAACACGAAATTATACCAGAATGATAAGTAACTAGAAATATGAAACAACACAAGATATGAGAGACAATACACAATTGTATTAATAATCACTCAGAAGAAAATATAATAAAGAAGATGCCACTTCTTCTCCACCACCTCTCAGAGGCTTCCCACACCTCAAGTGAATAGTAATTCTCTCCTCAAAGCTCTCTCTCTTATGGTCCCAACACACAACTCCAATACAGAGTTGGTGTTCACCTCTCCAACCAGTTAATAATAACACTGCCAGTACACCAAGTACACAACTGTACTCCAAGTAGATCTCCCTGCTCCTGCAATTAACTTGCAATCACTAACAGACCATACTCACCATGTAGATATCTCTACACCCAGAAGAACCCTTGTCCTTGCCTCACCAAGTCCTTATGATTTTTCAACTAGTACCCTGGTGGATCTCCTAGTAGAACTTGCACAACC
The DNA here is from genome assembly GCA_037957365.1 of Torreya grandis. NCBI lineage: Eukaryota > Viridiplantae > Streptophyta > Pinopsida > Cupressales > Taxaceae > Torreya > Torreya grandis. Next base: position 1,121,720 of record JARHVA010002265.1, read on the forward strand.
TGCAACTCTCCCTGATCATACACACTCAGCACCCCTTTGGAACTAGGATGAGCTACTCTAGCTCTCTCTACAAGCTCAATGGCTTTCTAGCACACTTTTACAATACAGCCCATGAGTCTATTATATAGATCTCATGCATACAATAATTAGACTTTCTTAATTTCAATAATTAGACACACAACTCAAGACTATAATTAGCCTTTAACATTCAAACTCTCAGTTCAACGAACTAACTGTCTATGCAACGAATAGTTCTAGAACCGCCACAGGTGACCAACATCAGTCCCTGTCTGCCTGGAGGTGACCGACATTGGCCGACCTCCTATCAATGCCTGTTGTCTTTCAATTCACACCTGCCGATGTTGGTTGTCTTTTACACTATACACTACTGACGCCGGTCTCCCTGGAACTCAGCAACCTCCTTCATGTTTGCAACAGTTGAAGCTTTTAGCTCCACAACCTAACATTGTGGATAGATTTATAAAATATGTCCATTTTTTTCCCTCTCACACCTATTTATAGCAAGTATAATAGTGGATATTTTTTTAGAGGTAGTTTTAAAATTGTAGAGAACACCAAAAATAATTGTAAGTGATCATGATCCTATTTTTGCTATTAATATTTGGAATGAACTATTTTCTTATTTGGTTACTATTGGCCAAAATTGGCCTATATATGAAACTTTTGCCTAGATGGATCAGGGCACTCGCTTGAACCCTTCAATAACCTTCTACCCCCATGACTAGTCCCTTTATGGTCTTAAATTATTGATGTAATGTGTTGGGAAACATTTTGGCTAAGTATAGATCCATGTCATCTCAGTAGATATCTCGATGCAAGGCGATCATTTAGAATGATTGTTGTTTTGGCACATTTTTCACTAGTTGGAGGAATCTTCATAGATCTTATGTTAATTGGTAGGTAGTTACTTAGTGCTTGGGTTTTAACGGAAACTTCATAAGTGGTTGAATTTTGTGATTGGAGTGCAAATGGTGCAAGGTGATGGAGTCAAAGGAATGATCAACCAAGGCTCTAGCTCATCACCCAGTGTGCACTCTCCACCCTAGCATGAAGATGCTACTTAGTTCTATAAAGCTAAACTCTAACTAGGATGAAAATAAGTAACATTGGTATAGTGAATCCCTATAAAATTATTTATAGACATAGGAAAGCAACCACCATTAAAATTTAGGACTAGTATGGATGCCTTTAAGGCTCCACATTATAGTGCCCAAGATTTCTTGTGAACCTCTGGGCCTTTAGTAACTTACATGAGAATTTTCTCTATTTCACTTGTTTTGTACTCTATTTATCTAAATAATTTTTAATTAATAATGGTGTTGCCCTTAATTGAGTATTGATCTAGATTATATGGTTTTAATTATGTTCTTTACATGAGAATGGATTGCGTAATGTTTATAATGGTCATATTACTTAGCTTTGAAATATGAATACTAATTTATAGCAATCTTTCAATTCATGATGTTCATGACATCTCTATAATTAATGATGATGCCAACATTTTCTATATAAATACTCTAAGTGTAGGAAAGATCCCATGCCAAGTAATGATATATGTGCTTAAAGTGTGAGCTTAAGCATGAACCCTTAATCTAAAGTATTCCATTAAACTCTCTAAGTGTCTGAATGATGCTAAGCAAAGGAAACTAAAGGCTTATACCCTTGAGATCTTATAACAAGCCTAATATGGGTTTTCACTCCTATGACCAAAGCAATTTCCCTGAATAAGGCTTTATACCTACAGATAATCAAACTCCACCAAGGACAACTTGTGTCAATTAAATTTCCAACACTGATATTGCAATGACTAAGTCCCTTGAAGAATGAGTTATATCATGGCATTACTAGCCTAATACGAACCTTGGTTCTTTCTCTTTTTCACTTTACGTGAGCGAATAAGGCTTGTGCCTTATCTGAATTGATGTCGGTGCAGTCAAGTGAGAAATGTTGAGCATTATAGGATTAGTTTAGGTTTTTACATAGTTGTAACAAGTCTAGAACAAACTTGGACAGCTAGATAAGTACCTGACAAAGCAAATGACTTAATAACCAAATTTTCTACAACATTTTGGTTCTATATTTGTAGATAGATAGTTATATTTCAAAAATTCTAGTTCTTAGTTGTCATCAAGCCTAGAAAATAGAACTCAAGCCTAGACCATTTATTTTGTATCAACTCTGGTGATGTGGTAGTGCCTATTGAGGATGTCATTCCAGATGCACAACTTTATAAAGTCTATCATGCCCCTAAGGACTTGGTGAACATACCTAATTTTCTAACATCTAGATATATAACCTAGAAAATGGTAACTAAAGAGAAGAAATAGCTCATAATTTATGTTTCCCCTTTTCAGCTTATCGATGGGGAGATATATAAACTAGGTTGATATTAAGTCCTACATTTATGTGTCTTATAACATGAAAGGGACTCTATTTTACATGAGTTGCATGAGTGAATAGAAGGAGGCCATTACGTTGGAGACATAATGGTGTGCAAGGTATTACAATTAGGCTTGTGGTAGCCAAGTTTGTTTCAAGATGTAAAATATTACACCAAGACATGTGACATATACTAGTGCATACGTAATCCCAACCACCAGTATGAAATGCCTCTCATCCCCATTCTTTTCCAAGCACCATTCAAGAAGTGGGCCATTGATTTTATTGGGCTAATTCTCCCATAGTAAGGCACATAGGTATAAGATATATTCTGGTAGCCACTGGTTATTTCACTAAGTGGACCAAGGCAACACTAACTAAAAATTGCACATCCACCATAGCCACAAATATCATATGGGAGAAAATCATAAGTCACTATAGGTGCCTAGTTAGTTTGACTAGCAATAGAGACACACACTTCATTAATGAAATTGTGCAGATCCTACTAACCAATTACATGGTGGTACACCATAAGATAATACCTTATGATCCATAAGAGAATGACACATCTAAGGCATTCAACAAGATCCTAGGGACATTCTTCATGAATATATGTGATTTGGTCATAAATATTGGGATGATCGAGTGTCAATAGTATTATGGGCATATTGCACAACCTATAAGTGCCTAAATAAGGCTACACCATTTTAGCTAGTATTTGGCACTAACATAATTTTACTGATGGAGTTATTGGTTCCATCATTGTGTATTACATAAATTGATCATTTAGATGTCCAAAAATCATTGAGTATAAGGCTAGAGGACTTGGAACATTTAGATGAGGTGTGCACCCAAGAAAAGTGGAGCCAGTAGATAGAGAAGGCATGCAAAAAACTTTGGCATGACAAGCATATTAAGCACAAGGTACTAATTGAAAGAGCATTAACTTGTTCTATGACTCCAAGTACCTCAATCACCTAAGTAAGATATAAATAAGGTGGATGGGTCTATATGTCATCCATAACATCTTAGAGACTAGAGTATGCAAGTTACACAAGTTGTTAGGTGAAATACTCCCTAGGCATTTCAATGGCAATCTATTAAAGCCTTATAGGCAGTAGGATGGAGTTTGTTCCATCAAACATTGACTTCTTAATCATGATTCATTTGTATTGTGTTGACCATAATAAAGTTTAGTGCAATCCAAATAGTTACTTATAATTTGGGTTTTTTTTTATTATTATAGTGATGAATAAATAAGTGGCGCTTTGAGGCCCATCAATAAAAATATTTTGGCACTTCCACACATAATTATAGTCAAGTGAGTTGAGCAAAGATGCTTTTGAATCACCTAAGGCTAGATACCTAAGTTATGGGTGCATGAAGTTTGATATATTTAGATAAGAGGCACACAAGATCTTCATGTATAATATTTAGACAACAAGGTTATTTTAGGCCCATAGGATAATTATTTTGGCACTTCCATGAATAATACTATTTGGGTGAGCTGAATGAGGTTAATTTCTAAGAACCTAAGGCCAGACACCTAAGTCTCTAGGTGTATATAACTCATCAAACTTTGACATTATGATAACCAAGTGCTGAAGAGTGGTGCATAGAATACTAGTACACATTTGATGAAAGAGAGGCATATGGGATGGTAGTGTACAATGAATAGAAATCAAGCACACAAGATGATAATGCAAAAGAGATCTAAGGAGATTGAAACACTAGAGGGCTAGCACAAGGGATTTGCATGGGGTAGGATAGGTCAAGAAAAGAGATTAAAGTATAGATAAATAAACCAAGATAGGAAAGTACACTTGAAATGGAAGCACAACAAGAAGAGAAAATGGAATTGAAGAGGCTTAATTATGTGCATGTGAGGCATTGCACCCATGTTATCATAAGGAAGTTGAAGGTCATGCCAAAAAAAAAATTTAAGGAGAAAAATCATCAAGATAAGCTGGTATCCACCCAAAGTGAGGTAGGAAGTGACCATTTGAACTACATGTCACTTCACCAAAAATATCATTAGGATAATTTATTAGGGTGACAATGGAGGCATAAATATATACATTAAATTTTGAGGTGGTAGTGGATTTTCATAGATTTTTTAGATTTGGTAGATCTAAGAAATCTAGGTGCTACCATACCATTACTCACCTAAAATTAAGAAGGTAGCTAAATTTGGGGCATAAAATAGTGACAGGCCAACTAGTTTAGGGTATAAACTTTGATCTAATTTAAACTTTAAGTAAACTAGAGCCAAAACTATGAACCAAATCTGAAGTAAGAAAACACTACTACAGTGAGACCTTGAGTACCCACAAATTCCAAAAGTGAATTATTGAGCAGATAAAGGGATTATGTTCCCTTTGAAATTGGTGTAGAGAAGTGTGGGGCATGAAATGTGAAAAAACTAGGTAGTAAAAAATGGTAGTGATGTTGAGGCCACCATTAATGGTAATTGAATCTTAAGATCTAAAGTTGTAGTTGCAGATCTCATGACTATCAGGAGTGACAACAAAAATTATAGGCTTTGGTAAAGTAAATAGACTGCATTTCAACACCAACCGATTTAGAACAAGGAATAAATGCATGAGTTTTATCCTACCACAAGCATAGACGGATGTCAAGAGGGTATGGATGATAGAATAAGTGACCATGGTGAAGAATAAAACATAATTGGTAGGAATTATCATCACTTAGGTTAATCTGGAGGCACTTGTAAAAATGTCCTATTGAGAGATATAGTTTCTTAAGGAGGTCTTGGTAGTAGAGAGTTGGGAATCCTTCACACACACCTACTAGCTCAAATAATATAACCACTACATCTAAAATAATACATAATATCTAGCTCAAGACTGGGTGGTTGATAGGGGGCAAAGATTAAAGCAAGAGTGGGATTATTTGATGTCTCCATCTGGGATAGATTAGTGACCACTAGTGCAACTCAACTCTATGATTTATCATATTTTGAGAAGCTAGAGGAACTCCTACAATTTTTCCTCTTTCACATCCATGGGGACCACTTCTACTTTTTAGGAAGGCACATGCAATTATCAACAAGACTTATTGGTTGAATCATTAGACTCATAAACTTTGGCACAAACATCTATTGGATGATGAGGGATGATGCAAAATTTGAAAGGGTCATGAAACTCCTGGGGTACTATAAGGGAGTTTTCACATTCCTAATCAAAGACATCAAGGACCTTATGATGAGGGTAGTTGTGCACCTCATGAGTTTAAAACTTTATCTTGGTGTTTGGTGGATCTACATCACCAAGGCCTACCTGTACATCACCTACCATATGGCATAGGGGGTAAAATTTAATATCACAAAGTTAATTATAGAGGAAATGGTGAAGAACATTTTTGAGTATCATACAGCATGGGAGACATTTTCATGGGGGTCGATGTTCATCCTAATTATCATAGAAGAGAATAGAGTGATAGATGGTGATGAGGACAACCTTTAGGTCTTATCAGTGCACAATGAATCCTTAATGATATAATACCAAAACTTCACCTTACCCCTTACCTTCTCCCAGAAGTATAAGACCCAAGTGATGGGGTGGTGTACCCAATATATCAAATATTTTAGGGAAGAATGGCACATCCCAGAGGATCTCCATCAAAATATGTTTGTAATGGAAACCTTCACCATTATAAAACACTTTTGTGTAGTACTCTTAGCACTCATAGACAAAAACTACTCCAATTGGCTAAAGCTCCCTTATGCATTTTCATCCAAATACTTCTGGGATATGATTAGAATAATTCCTAATGCACAGTAGCTAGACATCTTAGTCAAGGACATGGATTTGGAAAAAATTAGGTTGTGGCACCAATACGTACACCTAAGAGGGAAAGTGACCAAGGATGAGGAGGATGACTTGGATCACACTAACATCCATCCCCTCTAGAAGGAAGTCATACTCAGGCACATCCATATGTTATACTATGAGATAAAGTTGAGGAAAAAGGGTGCATGCCCCAAGAATGATGATGACCTCTCCCTCTAAATTAATGATAAAAGGAAGCTGATATTGGTAGTGCTAAATAATTCTGCCTAAAATAAAAAGGGGGAGACACTTGAGGAGATGCAAGAGTGCATCAGATTAAATATTACCTTTAGTGATGAAGCCACCCCCTCAGCCTTAAAGAAGAAGTGCATGACCTTCACACCAAGAATTACTTCACCCAGAAAAAGGGAGAAGAAAAAGAAGTCTAAGTGGCTATTTATAATTCCCATAATAAATTTGGTGGAGATGGAGGTACAAGAGGCACATGAAGAAGTAGAAGTGCAAAAGGAATGTGAAGAGATGGAGGAGGAAGAGGAGGAAGAGAAAGTAGAATAAGTAGGGATGAGAGCTTACATTATCTATGAATAAGTATTAGAAGAAGACCCTAGTGCCACTAAATTTTGGGAGGCTCTCCAAGGTGGAATTGCCACTACATTTGGATAAGCAAATAATCTAGTGCCTACATCATCCAAAGAACTAACTACAAATCCTCTGCAAACTAAGGAGGAAAAGAGAGAAGCATGGAGGAAGTTGGGGATGAACAAGGTAGAGATCTTAAAAGTTATAGTGTTTAAGGAGAAAAAGGATACCATGAGAAAAAGGGCATGACCTAATAGGAGATAGATAAAGTTGAGGAGGAAGGAAGGGCCTTAGCACTAGCCAAATAGAGAAAGGTTGAAAGAAAGAAAGCCCAAGAGGAAAGGGTCAAGAAAGAAAAATAAGAGAATAAGGTTACTATAAGAGTGAAACCAATGAAGGAGAGAGTAGTAGAGGCACATGGCACCCCTACCAGCATAGTAGAAGTTATACCGCATGCATGTCCAAGTAATGAAGGGGAACCTAGAGACCAAAAAGGTGATGTTGGTGATTTAAAATTAAATGGAGAGTGTCGATGAAACCCAAAAAATATATAAGGGCAAATTTGGCATCAAGGAGGAAAAAGGAATGGACTAAAGGGACAAGTCTAAGGAAGAATCCCTACTAGGAAAAGAGGATACCTCAGAGGGAAGCATCAAAGAGAGCATTAGCACTGATGAAGAGGAATAAGAACAAATGGAGTTATACATCATTGAAGAAGAGGGTACTGAGCTAAGTATGAGAGAAAAGGTGTAAAATGGGTGGACTGGTGAAGACTACTATATGTTTGAATGCATAACCCTTGGAGCTACCATAATAAGGAAGCACCAACATCTGTCATTTGATTTTGATAGATATATGGATGAGCCTCATTTTGAGGTGTCATAAAAGTCCATACTAGGCATAGATCAACTGGAATAAGGGCATGATTCCCTTATTATAAACCCCTACACAATCAACTTAGTTAGGTCATCCAATGCACTCATCCAAATGGCATCCAAAGTAGCATGAAAGAACATTGTTAATGATGTTAGAGCTTCAATACGGAAGAATAGCATGTTATAAGTAGAAGAGGAAGTAAAGGCCATGAAGTTAAAATTACAATAATTGGTTGAGCACATAGAGGAAGTCAAGTCATCCCTCCTAGATGGCATCGACACTTTGAATCTTTTAGAGGTCAATAAGGTATGCATGTTAGTAGACTAGATGTTCCAAAGGATGAAGGTAGAGCTAGCATAGGAAGAGGAGGAGGACCTATACACCACAATAAAATAGGAGCTAGCTATAAATATAAAAGAGGTGGAATACCTCTTCATGTAGATTCAAGAGGATGCATATGTAGTTGACATCATCTTCTGTAACTTCTCTAACCAAGTGTCAGTCATAGATGTGTACCTCAAAAAGGCAAAGGGAGAGAAGGACAAGTTGATGGTGTAGGTATACACTATTATCATATCATATCATATCCAAATAATGGGAATGTTAAATACCTTAAGTAAGTATATCAAAGATAAACAATAAATCCTAGAAGAACTCTTTTGTACCTTGTAAACCAATACTTGTGAACAAAGAGAAATCTTGGATGGTGGAGTTGTAAAAGCTAAGGCAAACCTTTAAGCCTTACAAAAGGAATTAGATAAGATGGATTTGCTCATGCTTAGTACCACCTCAATAGATATAGAACACACCATTGAATAACTCAATCTCACCATCAAGGGCTTTGAGGAATTCAGCACTAAGCTAAAGGAGAATGTACCAAAGTTATGTGCACCAACAACACTAAAAGATGAGTCTAGGGTAAACTAGAAATTTTTTATGGGGTAAATATTGGACCCATTTTTATCTAAGTATGGATTTACACTAGTTAAGTAGATATCTTAGTGTGAGGTGACCATTTGGATTGATTTCTATTTTGGCACCTTTTACACTAGTTAGAGGAATCTTCATAGATATTGCACTAGTTAGTAGGTAGTTACTTGGCACCCAAGTTTTAAGGGAATCTTCATAAGTGGTTGCATGTGGTGACTGGAGAGAAAATGGTGAAAGTTGATGGAGCCAGTGGAATGATCAACCAAGGCTCCAACTTATCACCTAATGTGTGCCCTCCATCCTGACATGAATATGTTACTTAGTACTGTAAATCCAAGCTTGAACCAGGATGAAAAGAAATAAATTTGATATAGTAAATCCCTATAAGATTGGTTCCATGCATAGCAAAGAAATTTATATTGAAATTTAGGACTAGTATGGATGACTTTAAGGCTCCAAATTATAGTACCCAAGCTCGCATGTGAGCCTCTAGGCCTTTAGTAGTTTAGATGAGCATTTTCTCTATTTCACTTGTTGTATACTCTATTTATTTATATAATGTTTAATGAAGAATGGTGTTACCCTTAATTGAGTATTGATCTAGATTATATGGTTATAATTATGTTCTTTGCATGAGAATGGATTATGAAATGTTTAAAATGGTCATAATTATTATCTTTGATATATGAATATTAAGTTAAAATAAGATTTTGATTCATGATGTTCATAACATCTCTATAATTAATGATGATGCTAGTATTTTCTATAGAAATACTCTAAGTGTAGGAAAAACCCCATGCCAAGTAATGATATATGTGCTTAAATTGAAACCCTAAGGATGAACCCTTAATCTAAAGTATTCCATTGAACCCTCCAAGTGCCTGAATGATGCTAAGCTAAGGAAACCAAAATCTTGCACCCTTGACATCCTAGAACAAGCCTAATATGGGTTTTCACTCCTATGACCAAAGTAAGTTCCTTGAATAAGTATTTTCACCTAAATATAATCAAACTCCACCAAGGATAGCTTGTGCCAATGAACTTGCCAACACTGTTGTTGCAAAGATTGAGTCCCTTGAAGAATGAGTTGCACCATGGCATGACTAGCCCAATACGGGGCCCATTTCTTTCTTTGTTGTGCTTCAGGTGAGTGTATAATGCTTACACCTTATGTGAATTGATGCTGACATATTTGATTGACAAATACTAATCACTACAAGATTATTTTAGGTTTACACCTAGTTTTAACAAGTCTAAAACTTACTTGGACAGCTAGATAAGTGCCTGACAAAGAAAATGACTTGACAATTGACTTTTCCACAACATAGTCTAGTATTATGGGAGGTCCAAGTATGGTGTGAGAATCTAAGTATAGTTTTGGTTGAGTTAGTGATCCAATGGTGAAAGGAGAAGACAACACACATGACACTAAAACATGGCATTTATAATTTTTTGAAACACTTTAAGCAAACTTTAAGGTGAATTTGGTGATAAATTTTAAGGAAAGGGCCTAGAGTCAGGTCTAGAACTACAAGTGAAGGATCCACTATGTTTTGTGGATGTTTGAAAATTCATGGGCATGAAGGAGGTTTTAAAAAAGTCTCAGATTCTAATGAGGCCTAGAGAAGTTATTATGCCCAAAGGACCCCCAAAAGTGCATTAGATGACTTAAGGGTCCTCAAAATAGAATTTTCAAGTGAAAAAATAATTTTTTTAGGAATTCAAATTGGTTTCAACTTCTTATCACCTCCATATGGTGTGTTTTACCCTTTTATACATGTTCAAGGTCATTTTAAGTCATTTGGAGTGGAGTTTGGGAGCAAAAGGATGCATTTTAGAGCCTTTTGGAGCTTTCATAAAATAGTCTTATGATATTTTGATTGATGCAAGGGCTCATATATCTAATAAATGCATCCATGGTGTCCTTTATATCCCATTATATGCCTTGGAAATTATATTCCATCATAATAACTAGTAGAGGTAAGGAAAACCTATTGGTTGTAAACTAAGCATGAAATAGGTTTTCTACCATTTATAGAGGTCCAGGTATTTTAGAAGGTTTATATAAGGAAGGAAATATAATTTACATACTAAAAAATATTTCTCAAGTATTATATTTCATAGGTAGACTTATATTTTCTCATGCTAAGTAAAAACCATTTTGGGTGGTTTGGGACAGTTCTAGGAAAGCCTCAAGTTTTCACTTGGTATGGTCAGGAGAGAAAGAGTTAGGATAGAAGCTTTTGGGAAGTGATAAGGAGGTTAATTGCCTTAAACTTTATGTCATTGTTTATCTAAATAATTTCCCTATATTCATGAACAATTGATAATAGTTTAGGGGTGTTTAGATGGCCTACTCATCCAAATAGGGTCTAGGTTTTCCCTTGTTTACTCACTTCATAATTAAATGATAAAAAATGGTTTTAGGGGTGTTATTGAAGGGTAAAATAAGACATACTCTAATTGGTTTCATTATATAACTCCTTAAAGGAAGGTCATTATGGAATAAAACCTATGTTCTTATTTTTCCTTATGAAATGGCCATTTAATCAGTTTTAGAGCAGAACTTGGGTTTGAGGGCTAATGTACCTCACCCTTTGTATGCCACATAAATAATAGTCAAGTGATATTTCTCAAAAATCATTAGTGGTTCATCAAAGTATTGGTAGGCCAAATAGTCATTTCTTGAATTTATATGCACAATTAGCTAAGTGAGGTATGTGAGGTCCTAAAGAGTCTCATAGCAATGTTATGAAGAGTTCAAATGGGGTTAAACACATTCTTGTTGCATGATCAATAAAGCAAAGAGCCCTTTCAAATGATAACATATGGAGTGTGATAGTCATATGAGACATCCATACATAGTCAGTCCATTAATGTACATCTATAGGTGCCATAAATAAGAATATCATGTTGGAATAAGGACAATTTATCTTGTCTTCAACCTTGTAATGTTGTGGATTCCACTTGAAAATGTGGAGAGACTATAAAGCTTATTGAATGCCCATTCACCATGCATATATTTCATGATTTATCTCACTTTAATGCCTATAGTTGCATCAACACCTTCAAGAGGCTGAGAACATTGATTTGGAAACATTGAAACTTGTTTTAAGATATTCATGATGGGAAACATCAATTTGAGGTCTTTGGAGATGCCTTGAAGGTCTAATATAGGGTCACACTCTATGCATAGTCTATATGCCACCTTAACTACCTTATATGTTTTTGTGTGTGACTTTATAGGCTACCAAAGGGACCTAAACATGGCCATGAAGGATTTTAACATATTTAGAGGTTCCTATAAAGGTTGTGGAGGTTAGAGATACCTTGGCAGTCAAGAAGGTAGCCATTGGAGACTGAATGATTTTTTGTTAGTTTTGGATGCCAATAAGGATTTTACACCTTAGAGAGGTATTAAAATGGTATAATATGATGTTATAAATGTATATTTTCCTATGGGAGTGATCACATTTAGGGTTTTCATGCAAAATTTTGAAGAAAGACAAGTTTTGGCATGAAGGAAGCAAGCGGGCAACTCAAGGTAAATTGTGGTAAAAAGGGTCTATAAGATAAATTACACATATAAATGACTTTAAAATTGGTAAAATTTATCCTCATGACATTTTTTATTCATCCATCATCTTTTTAAGGTCATATGATGAGTGTAAGTGCTCGTTATTTATACACAATCCCCCTTATGTCTCATAATGGTCACTATTCATACAAACATACTTTTTGGAGTTTTAAGGTCTATTTGAGTATTATAGGATTAGGTAAGTATTTTATAATCATGTTAAGTTTTTTTTTAATCCTCTTAAAAATATTTCAAGAGTTTTCACACTTCAAACTTCATGAAAACCCCACAGGTAGGCTCAAAACCCTAGAGGCGATCTCTAAGGGATAAAGAGCCAAGTTAGTTTTTAATAATTTTAAAAGGTGTCATGAGGTGTTTTATGTGCCATAAAGATGATTTAAATAAAATAATATCATTTTAAAGATTCAAATTGGTCCTTTGGAGGAATTTGAGCTTTTCAGGCATAAGACACCTAGTTTTAACCCTTCTTCAATTGCTCATATCTTTCATACCATGAAGATTTAGGCCAAATGCTTCTATTATGTTTTTATTACCCATATTTACTTGAAATTATGGATTGAGATTGGTTAAGGGCCTTATTTTTATGAAAAAATTTAAGAGTGTAACCATGTCTATAATGCTTGTAAATCCTACAGGCAATCATCTTTGCATGCGTATCTTTCCATACCTTTCACAAGGGAACCCAATATTTTTAGGGATGTTGAATGGGTCTATGTAATATATATCCATTTTAATAATTTGTATAATGGGTGTTTTCAGTTCATGAATAATCGACTTGAAGGTGAGCTTGTAAAAGTGCTTTTTGACTAATTTTGGGTTTTTGGACTCATAAGTCCATAAAATGGGCTAGAATAACTTGTAACCACATATAATGTGTATATTACTCTTTCAAGCTCTTGAATAACCTATTTTTTGGAATAATATGGCACATTTGGATGCCTAAGAGGACCAAAATGGATCAAAAATGCTTATTTGTGTAGGTCTTCAAAGAAATAAATAGTCTAAAGCCATGGAAGAAGTCTAATGTGGATAAAACACCATTATATGGCACTTTTATTTATTTAAAAGAGTTTCTATGGTGTTTTGTTGAGCTAAAGGGTCAAAAACCTAGTTATTGACATATTTGTACTTTATTACAAGTTTAATGGTGATTTCCACCATTGATACAGGTCTTTAAGGTTTTCCAAATCTTAATTTACTTCCTCACACACATGCCATGGATGTTTAGAAGTATTCTATAGGTCCATAAGTGGTCTTCAGGGTGTTAAATGGCCTTATGAGTAATTTTTAGGGTAGCTGGTTGAAGGTGGCTTAGGCTTGTGACCTCCATCAATGGGGTCTATGAGAGTTATAGGTATCATGGAGTTTATTTCGAGTTGAAGGATAAAATTCAAGTTGAAAATATAAAATAGCCTTAAAAAGCAAACATGAAACTTAACCTCCATTGTTAGTTAAGCAAAAAATGCTAAGTCAACTGACTTTTACCTAACACCTTCTAGAAAAGCAAGTGGAAGGGGGGAATAGAAGTCCAAGGAGGAGAGTTTGGAGGTTGAGAGAGGAAAGTCGAGCATTCATTTTGTTTTCAAAATATTTAGAGACTTTTCCTTCTTAGTGGATTATGGCATCATCATCCTCAACAAGTTCTTATCTTCTAGTGTGTTTCTAAGCCAATGAGAGGGCCTGAAGGCTTTTGGAGCTAATGAAGGTTAATTTTTTGAGGTTATTTATAATTAATCCTAATGTATTTGAGACTTTACGTAAGTGGTTATATCTCATTTATTTAATTATGTTTGCTTACTTCTTCTCTCTCTCTCTTCCCCTTTTCTCCTATATCTTCTATTCCCCCCCCCCCCAATTTTTGTAAGATATTATCATTTGACAATGAAAAACCCTATAAAAATTTGAAATAAATACCTTTTAAATCAATAAAGATCATTTTTCACCTATCTCTTGCCTCTAAATTATGTTTATCAAGCTTGTGCATGATGGTCTTGTGAAGAAGTGTTCTTCCATGTCCATTGTCCTTCTTTCTTGCCTATTTTTAGGTTTTTTCAAGTTAGTTACAAGTTTTTACTTGATCTATATCCATAATTATATGATTTGTGTGAATTTTTAAATTCCTTTTTGCTTCGTGTATTGTTTGGTGAGCCTAGTTTATGAAACACTTATGCAAATTAGCTAGTTTGTGATGTTATGTGAGAAAGAATTATCCTATGTTAAATTATTGTTTATTTCATGCTTATGTGAGTGTTAATAAATTTGGTGTATCACCCTTTTAGTGTTTTTAGTCATTTTATGCCCTCTCTCTATCCCTTTTTCAATTAAAAGTATTAGTTTAGGTGATCTACCAAGAGGAATCTGGCCTTCTCTAGAGATTCAACCTCACTATAGGATACCCACATCCTGAGGTTACTCCATTATTATATCTGAGAGTAAGATATCCTAAAAACACTCCCATAAGGGTGAAATTCTACAGCACAATAGTTTTTATCATGCTTTATGGGACTACGTTATTCACTGAATGAAGAGTTTTGGTGTTCTCTTCATCTAATCAGTGTTTAGAGGCATGTGTACAAACACCAATGGTGACTCCAAGTATTTATTAGCTGATACAAGTAGACCAAATGTGTAATCATTATTATTTTGTATGTATTATCACTTACTTGATCAAAATTAATTTTATTTGTTCCCTTATCCTTCATATCAGTTTAGTAATGTTTATGGCTTCACCCCAAGTGGTTTTCAAGCTTAAGTGTATCAGCCTTGTCAGAGTTTGTCTCTCTTTAGTCAATTAGAAAAGAGTCTTAGAGAGATAAGACTTGATTTTTAAAGATAATTGAGATAGATTGATAGAGTGGAAGAGTGTTATAAGTATTAAGAAAATATTGAATATCAAGCTTTTGTTCAGGAGCAAGAGTTGAGGTTTTAAGAAGAGTGTTTGGTTAGGCAAGACCAAGCTAGGAAATAAAATAACTATCAGTTATTCTTAAAAATGAGAGAAACCAATCCTATACCCCAATTTCCCTCTCCTACCCTTGTTTATGCTCAAATCTAGCCCCATAGTCCACCTTGTCAAAGCTCATCTTTGTCAAGAGTTAATAAAATCATTCTAGACCATGGGAGATTGATCATGAAGGTGAATGTTGAGGTATTTCTTAGAAAATAATTCCCCATCCATGCCATGAATAGGAAAAAATACTTATTGAAATATTTTTTGAGTGTGTGGACAACCATTGAGGAGGGAGATTATTTAGACTTTGATAAGAACCAAGTAAAGGAATAGATACTCTTAATATAGGATATGTTGACTCATTAGAAGGATGATTATGTCAAAACCAAACCAATTAATTTTCCCTCTCCTACCCCTTTGCCCATTCCCACTCAAGATTTCTAAACCATCTCAACTTAGACACCCTCCTATAGCTTCAACCCTGATTATGTCATGCCATCTCTAATTAAATCACCCTCTCCTATACCCATTCAAGAACAAGATGAGATTGTTTTACCCTACACATTTCCATCATGGAAATCATTTAAGAAAGGCATTGAGAATAAGGAAGAGTTATTAGTTGTGGTGGTCCAAGAACTAGTTCAAGAGAAGTAGGAGTTAGTGGTTAAAGAGAATAATAAATAGGTGTTAGCTCAGTACAATGATATTTCCCTGTAATAGTTATAAGACTCTTTATCCCTCCCTTGAGAGACACTAAAGAGACCACTCAAAGTATCTAGTTGGAAGGACACTCTCTTAAGCTACAAGCAAGGTAAACTTATTTACCCTCCCACCATCTCCCTCTTGGAGAAAGACCTTATTTTATGAAGGATAGAGGAGGATATTTTAGTCATAGGTGAGCCATAATGGGAAAATACAAGTATCTATGATGAATATGTCATGATAGGTAGACCACTTTATTCAAAGGAGGAAAAATCAGGTTTGGACTAGCCTTCATGGCATGGCTTTGACACTAATGAACTAGAGCCTGAAGAGGACAATCCTCAAGTTGAATATGGGGGAAACCTTGAATGGACTAATAATTGTCTATTCAACATAGATGAAAAAGAGGATCAAAACCAGGTACCAGAGGTTGGTCCACTTCAAGATGAGGTGTCAAATAAAGATAGCCCTGATAAGTTGGAGCTAGAAGAGGGCAAATCAGACCTTGAGTAAGACAAGTGTGATGTTGTAGACCTCAGATGGTCAAATAAACCCTCATTTATAGTTGAAAAACAAAATGAAATCTTGAGTGATTTTGATGAATGAGACATCTCAAGTGCTCAAGTGATACATTTTGAGAAGCATACCAATGTAGAGCCTCAAAATCATGATGAGTTAGACCTTGCTTACAATGATGAGCCTTGCTTATATAGAGAGGAATAAAACCAATCTAACTACCATATATTGGGTCTTGCTGAATTTGGGACTATATCTCCTACAAGACAAGAGGAATATGCCTTTTGGGATGAACTAAAACTCTTTTTCCTAAGCCTAGATAGCCAACCTTCACATACAAAAGAGTCATCAAGTGAAAATTTGACAAGTGTTCCTATAACCCATCATGAAGTGA
This sequence comes from Torreya grandis, assembly GCA_037957365.1. NCBI lineage: Eukaryota > Viridiplantae > Streptophyta > Pinopsida > Cupressales > Taxaceae > Torreya > Torreya grandis. Next base: position 1,138,477 of record JARHVA010002265.1, read on the forward strand.
AATTTGAGAAATTTACCAAATATAAATACTAGAATTAATCAAGTCTTGAACCAATAAGGTATTTTGTCTACATTGGAGACATGTTTGTCCCTTTTCATCTATTGGATAGCATGTCAAAAGGATTGGCAATCAAGTATCCTAGTTTACCAGTTTTGGTGCCTCAAAAGCAAGGTATTCTTCATCCTTATCCATTACAAGTGAATGATGCTAAATGTTTCCCATTTGACCTAGGAGGAAGATACTTTTAATTTACAACCTTTTACATAATAGAGTAGATTTTATTATTTTCTTTTAAGTGCCTTGTGCACATCTTTTCAATTGTTGTGTTTCCCTCCCCTAAGTGCTTTAGGAACAATGAGTGTTTTATTATTGTTGTTTTTGTTACTTCAAGAGGAGGTTTTCAGAAGTGGATATCCTTGTATCATTTTCACATAAATTGGGAACAAAGACTTGTGACCCCATATGCCCAATGGACTAGACAAGGTAACAAATTTATTGCATAGTGGGCATGCAATTCCAGGAGGTATCCATAAATATTGGCCTACATACAAAAAAATTCCTAGATAGATCATGCCACTCTGTTGAACCCTTTAGTAACCTTCTACCCCCATGGCAAGTCCCTTTGTGGTCCTAAATTAATGATGTAGTGCAGTATTTTGGGAGATCCTAGTGTGGTGTGAGAAGTTGAGCAAAGTTTTGGTTGAGTGAGTGATCCAATGGTGAAAGGATAATAAAACACTCATGACCCTAAAACATGTCATTTGAAAGCTTTTGAAACACTTTAAGAAAGCTTTAAGGTGAATTTGATGATTTTGAGGAAAGGGCCTAAAAATAGGTCTACAATTACAAGTGAAGCATCCATTAGGTTTTGAGGGTGTTTGAGAATTTAGGGGAATGAAAGAGGTTTTCACAAAGTCTCAAAGATTATAATGATCCAAAAGAGGCCTAGAGAAGCCATTATGCCCAAAATACCCCCAAAAGTAAATTAGATGACTTAAGGGTCCTCAAAATAGAATTTTCAAGTGAAAAAGTAAATTTTTGAGGAATTAAAATTGGTTTTAACTTCCTCCCACATCCATATGGAATTTTTCACCCATTTAGACATTTTCAAGGTCATTTAAAGTCTTTTGGAGTGGAAAAGAGGAGTTTGGGAGCAAAAGGATGCACTATGGATCCTTTAGGAGATTTGGTAGAATAGATTTTTGGAGATTTTGCTTAATGTACAAGCTTAGATGTCATATTAATGCATCCATGGTGTCCCTTATATCCCATTATAGGCCTCTGAAATTAGATTCCATCATAATAACTATTAGAGGTAAGGAAAACCTATTGGCTACAAACTAGGCATGAAACAAGTTTTTGACCATTAATGGAGGTCTAAGTATTTTATAAGATTTATAGAAAGAAGGAAAGGTAATTTAAATCCTAAAAAATCTTTCCAAAGTTTTATATTTCATAGGCAAACTTTTGGTTCTTCATGTTAAGGAAAAACCATTTTGACCAGTTTGGGATAGCTCTAGTAAAGCCTCAACTTTTCACTCAGTGCAGTCAAGTGAGAGAGAGTTAGGCCATAATATTTAAGTGATAAGGACCCTAATGGAATTACAATTTATGTACTTTGTAGTTTTTTTCATCTCCTCATATTTATGAACAATTGATAATAGTTCATGGGTGTCTAGATAGCTTGCTCATCCAAATAGGGTCTAGGATTTCCCTTATTTCTTCACTTCCAAATTCAATGAGAAAGAATGGTTTTAGGGGTGTTGTTTCAAGGTCAAATAAGACCTATTAAAATTGGTTTCATTATCTAACTCCTTATAGGAATTTAGTTATGTCATAAAACCTATTTTCTTTGTTATCCTTGTGAAATGGCCATTTAATCAATTTTAGAGCATAACCTGGGTTTGAGGGTTAATGTACATCATCCTTCTTATTCCAGATTATAAAAATTCAAGTGATATTTCTCCAAAGTACTAAATTGTTCATAAAAGCCTTGGTAGGCCAAATGATCATTTCTTGTATTTCCATGCATAGTCATTTGAGTGAGGTGTGTGAAGTCTTGAAGAGTCTCATAGTAATGTTATGAAGAGTTTAAATGGGGTTAAACACATTATTGTTGCATGATCAATCAAGAAAAGAGCCCTTTCAAATGATAAAATATGGACTATGATAGTAATATGAAACATCTATACATAGTCAATCCATTAATGCACATATATAGGTGTCATAAAGAAGAATCTCACATTGGAACAAGGACAATTTATCTTGCCTTAAGCCTTGCAATGTTATGGATTCCACTTGAAAATGTGGATGGAGTATAAAGCTTATTGAATGCCCATTCATTATGCATATAGTTCATGTCTGATCTCACTATCCTACCTACAGCTGCATAAACACCTTCAAGAGGTTGAAAACATTGATTTGGAAACATTAAAACTTGTTTTAAGATCTTCATGGTGGGAAACATCAATTTGAGGTCTTTGGAGATGCCTTGAAGGTCTAGTATAAGGTCACATTCTATGCACAGTCTGTATGCCACATTCATTGCCTTATATGTTTTTTTGTGTGCCTCTACGAGCTAAAAAAGGGACTTGAGCATGGTCATGAAATATTTTAACATATTTTGAGTTTTCTATGAAGGTTGTGGAAGTTAGAGATATCTTGGCAGTCAAGAAGGCAACCATTGGAAACCAATGAAGTTTTATCATTTATGGATGCCAAGAAGGAGTTTAGGCATTGGATATGTCTTAAAATGGTATAATATGATGTTTTAAACCTATATTTTCCTATGGTAGTGATCATATTTAGGGGTTTCATGTAAAAATTTGAATAAAGACAAGTTTTAGTTTGAAAGAAGCATGCAGGCAGCTCAAGGTAAATTGTAGTAAAAAGGGTCTATATGAAAAATTACACATTAAAATGAATTTAAACTTGGTAATATTGGTCATAATTACCTATTATATCCATAAATCATATTTTTAGGGTCATATGATGAGTGGAAGTGCCTGTTGTTTATACATAGTCCGCCCTATGTCTCATAATGGTCACTATTCATGTAAGCATACTTTTTGGAGATTGAAGGTGTGTTTGAGTTTTATAGGACTATTTAAGTATTTTATAATCATTTTAAGTTGTTTTTAATCCTCTTAAACACATTTCAAGAGTTTTCACACTCCAAACTTCATGCAAACCCCATAGATAGTCTCAAAGGCATAAAGAGCCAAGTTAGTTTTTTATCATTTCAAAAGGTGTCATGAGGTGTTTTAGGTGCCATGAATATTATTTAAAGAAAATAATATCACTATAAATGGTCAAATTAGTCCTTTTGAGGAATTTGATATTTTCAGGCATAGGACACGTAGTTTTAGACCTTCTACAGATGCTCATATCTTTCATACCATGAAGAGTTGGGACAAGTGATTCTAGTATTATTTGTCTACCCCTATATGATTTAAATTCATTATGGATTGAGTTTGTTTAAGGTCACTATTTTTATGAAAAAAATTTAAGAGTGTAAGCATGTCCAAAATGCTTCCAAACCCTATAGGCAATCATCTTTACATGTGTATATTTTCATTACTTCTATATGGGAGCCCTATATTTTTAGGGATATTTAAGGGGTATATTTAATAGATATCCATGGAAAAAAGTGGTAGAATGTGTGTCTTCATTTAATGAATAATCATCTTGAAGGTGAGCTTGTTTGAGCTTGCAAAGGTGCTTTTTGACCAATTTTGGGTTTTTAGACTCATAAGTCCGTAAAATGGCCTATAATTACTTGGTAACCACCTAAAATTTGTATAAGACTCTCTTAAATTCTTGAACAACCTATTTTTTATAATAATTTGGCATGTTTAGATGCCAAAGAGGCCCAAAATGGCTCAAAAATGCTTATTTGTATAGGTATTCAAAGAGAGAAATGGTCTAAATCCATGGAAGAAGCCTAACAGGGCCTAAAACACCATTATATGGCACTTTTATCTCTTCATAATAGTTTTTATGGTGTCTTGTTGAGCGAAAGGGTCAAAACCCCAATTTTTAACACATTTGTACATTGTTGCAAGTTTAATGGTGATTTCCACCATTATTACAAGTCTTTAAGGTTTTCCAAATCTTTATTTTCTTCCTCACACACATGCCATGGATGTCTATAAGTATTATATAAGTCCAGAAGTGGTCTTCAAGGTTCCAAATGGCCTTGGGAGCAATTTTTAGGGAAGTTGGTTAGAGGTGGCTCAAGTTGTGACCTCCATCAATGGATTCTATGAGATTTAAAAGTATCATGGAGTTTATTATAGGTTGGAAGAGAAAATTCAAGTTGAAAATATAAAAAATCCTCAAAAAGCAAACATGAAACTTCACCTCCATATTCAGTTAAGCAAAAAATGCTAAGTCAATTGACTTTTCCCTAACACATTCTAGAAGAGCAAGTGGAAGGGGGGCATAGAAGTCCAAGGAGGAGAGTTTAGAGGTTGATAAAGTCAAGTGGAGAATTTATTGGGTTTTATAAATCTTTGGATACATTTCCTTCTTAGTGGATCATGACATCATCATCCTCAACAAGTTCTTGTCTTCTAGTGTGTTTCTAAGCTAATGAGAGGGCTTGAAGGATTTTAGAGATAATATAGTTTTATTTTTTGAGGAATGATTAGTTATAATTAACCCAAATGTGGTTGAGACTCTATGGAAGTGGTTATGTCTCAAATATTGAATTTTTTTTGCTTGCTTCTTCTCTCTCTCTTCCCCTTTTCTCCTATATCTCCCATTTCTCCCCCATTTTTGTAAGATATTCTTATTTGACAAAGAGAAACCCTATAAAAAATTTTACTAAAGACCTTTTGAATTAATAAAGATCATTTTTCACCTATCTCTTACCTCTAAATTATGTCTAGCAAGCTTGTGCATGATGGTCTTGTGAAGAAGTGTTCTTCCATGTCCATTATCCTTCATTCTTGCCTATTTTTAGGTGTTTTTAAGTTAGTTTTAGGTCTAAAATTGAGCTCTTTCCACTATTAATTTATGTTTGGTGTGAATTTTTAAATTCCTTTTTGCTTCATGTATTTTTTGGTGATCCTATTTTATGAAAAATGTATGCAAATCAGCTAGTTTGTGAGGTTGTGTGAGCAAGAATTATATTTTGATGAATTAGTGTTTATTTCATGCTTATGTGAGTGCCAATAAATTGGTGTATCACTCTTTTAGTGTTTTTATTCATCTTATACCCTCTCTCTATCCCTTTTCTAAGCATAAATAGTAGTTTAGGTGATCTACCAAGAGGATGTTGTCCTTCTTCAGAGGTTCAACCTCACTACAAGATACCCACAGCCTAAAGTTGCTCTAATATTGTAGTTGGGAGTAAGACAGCCTAAAAAACTCTCCCATAAGGATGAAATTCTATGCCACAATAGGTACTCAGCTAGCTCATAGCTCATATTACCACCCCTAATATGATGGACAAATAGAATTGGTCAATAAATGTTTAGAAGGGTATTTCCATTATTTTATATCAGATAAGTAGGAATGTTGGGTTAAATGGCTACCACTTGTAGAATGATGGTATGACACATATTTCTATACTTATTATAAAATGTCCCCATTTTTTGCACTATATGGTTATCATCTACCTTCCATCACTTATTCCTTAAGGGTGTAAACCAAGGTTTAAGATGTGGAGGATCACATTCGCCATCAATAAGAGGTTTTGACTGGCTTGAGAGAGAATTTTGCCTTGGCACAAAATAAGATGAAGTAAAAAGTAGATCAACACCGTAGTGAGTGACATTTTGACATGGGTGATTGGGTCTTTATACATTTGTATCCTTATAATAAAATGTCCTTGAAACAATATAAAAAGGATAAAAAACTTGCTCCTAAGTATTATGGCCCTTATTAAGTTCTACATAAAATCAGAAGTGTGGCTTACAAGTTGGACTTGCTTCATTCATCTAGCATACACCCATTATTTCACATTTCTTACTTGAATAAGGTCATTAAACATAAAGTTTCAGCCTAGATAGAGCTATCATAACTAGATGAATAAGGATGAGTCATTTTGGAACTAGAGAAGATCCTAAAGACACATACTAAGAGGTTGAGAACTAGAGAGATTAAGTAATATCCGATGAAGTGTAAGAACTTGAAAAGTGAGGATGTAACTTGGGAGGGTGAATATTTTTTATAACAACATCCAGAGTTGTTTAACATTGAGGAAAATGTTGGTTTGAATTGGAAGGGCATGTTATTCCCCTAACCTATCATAATTGGGATAATAATAACCAACTTGTGGCTTACTTGTCCCACTTTTATGTTATTTCACATTTCTCTATACATTCATTTGGTTAGTAGGTCAGCCTATGGAGTAACCATGACCTAGTTAGACTATAAATAGAAGGTCATGGGTAGTTCTTTATCATCATTTTGTGAATTTTGCTCTTATTTAAGTTGTTTAGGTTTTCTCCTTAAAGTGGCTTGTCTTTTATTCATATATTCTAAAATATTTTAGTCATATTGTGATCTATTCTTATCATTATAATTTATTGTTGAGTTAATTTCATTACATAATATGTGGATATAATATCAATTTCCTTTCATTTCAAAGAGTTTTTAGTATGATTATGTTACTCAATAGTTTGGGTTCATCCAAGATATTCCCCCAATGCCTTACACATGAATGAAGAGTAGTAAGGCCATTATTAGAGTAGTAGTGAGTCCAATGTGTTGACTTGGCTTCTTGACTAATAAGGTAATAATATCTATTGGTTCCACTAATAGTAAATGATGATGGTTAGTGCACTACAACATATACGTAGTGGTGGTATCACTCGATGAGATGTATTATTTCTAGTTGAAATAGGTGATCTTCATATTTTTACCATACACATGGTAGAGGGGATAGATATGGATGAGATGGAGATGGAGGTATTCAATATGGTGGATATGGAGTTGGAATATCACCTCCACCATATCATGTGCCCTAGTTTACACCATAGCTTATTGATGTGGATGCCGTTGCTACCACAATTGTTTTTAGTGTTGTGTCTGAGTATGAGTATTTTCATGAGTGTTTACATTTTACTTTAATTGATTATTTATACTCTTATATTTTGTTTCTAATGTACTCATTTAATTCATGTTTCAGGGGATACATATTGGTTTATGATGGTAGATGGGACCATCAGTAATTTTACATGGAATTTACCTTATGATATAGTTGGTGATGGCTTAGTTGATTAGGCTGACCATATTTCCAAAGAACATGCATCATTGTTTGATCCTTATTCCATTACTTTCATGACATATATGGTAGTCACCATAAAGAGGTGATTTTTAGGTAGAACTTGATAGATGGCTTTCACCCATACCTAAGTTTGACCTATCGATGGATTTGATTGATCTATTTTGTATTTTATAATCTTAACATACATTTTCTATGGTTTGGATAGGATTTATTAAGAGATGCATTAGATGATATAGGTCATATCTCAATCACAAGGAATTGTAGGACCAGATGGAGCTTCTACTTTGTAAGTTATAGATCTAGCCATCGGTGATAGTTCAATTGATGATGGTGATCTCATCATTCATTTAATTTTTTGTTTTACTATAAACATGACTTTTTGACACATATATATGATATTTTTTTGCATGTGTTTATCTTTTTTGAATTATTATTGTATACACTTTAATTTACACCTTATGAGTTTCTTAATTTGATTTATTTCAATGGAATATCACAAAAATATGAATATATGATGCATTTATAATGTTCTTTATATATTAACATTCATGATTATTATTATTGCTTATATAATAATTTTACTCAAAACTAGTTTCCCCAACCTTTTGTAAAAATAAAGTCATTGTAATTTGGTTAGAGAATCTATTATTGAATAATTCGAAATGGTTTTGATTCTTGTTGCTATAATACTCTTTTAAGTTGTACTTTTGGTTGATCCATATATACGTGATTAAATTTTTGCTCCATATTTGTTTTAGATAAGATATAGATACACTTCTACCTTGTTATTACTTAACCTCTATAACCATGTATTTTTTAGTGTCACCTCTATTGAGAGATTTAATAACCAATGGTTCCCAAGTAGGAATATCTTGGGATAATTTGGTCGTGGTATAATTTAAACTAGAAGAAGGGATTATTCTAGTGTTTTATTTCTTCAAAGGCTAGTATGCCATCCATTCCTTGGTAGGAATGCCTTGGGATGTCTCAGTATTCTTATAATAATTAATATAAGAAGTTGGAGAGTAATACCTTGTTGTTTTGTGATAAATCCTATATCAACAAGTTATGTAAACTTTTCTCATAATTCATAACAATCATTATCACGATGTATATTAATACTATGATAAGTTCAAAATGGTTGATCCTTTATCTTATGAACAATTGATTTAGATGATCTTAATTATAAGGAAGATTAATCATCTTATTATCCAATAATATATGGAATATATTATATGTTCAATCCTAATAAAGTGATCAAACTGAAGTGATTACCTCTTAGTAGAGGTAGATACCTTTATTGTAGTTGCCACTCTTTAAACTAATAATTTTCCTTTATGTAAAACCTTTGTTGATTGTTCCTTTCTATGATATTTTATCTTAGGATAAATAATATGTTATTTCTTGTTAACCTTATTGGTAAAAACCTCTTTTACCAATTTTTTCTCATTGTAGCAATCTTTGACAATACTTTTTTCTTATAGAGAAGATGAAGTGAATTATACATTTTGAGTGGTAATGTGTTGCTTTGGTGAAGGTGGTATTAATTTTTTATTCCTTAACATCTATAACCATGTATTTTTTAGTATCACCTCTATCTAGAGCTTGAATAACCAATGGTTCCCAAGTTGGAATATATTGGGATAATTTGGTCGTGGTATAATTTAAACTAGAAGAAGGGATTATTCTAGTGTTTTATTTCTTCAAAGGCTAGTATGGAATTCATTCCTTGGTAGAAATGCCTTGGGATTTCTCAATATTATTATGATAATTAATATAAGAAGTGGGAGAGTAATACCTTGTTGTCTTGTTATCAAATGTGATAAATCGTCTATCAACAAGTTATGTAAACTTTTGTCATAATTCATAACAATCATTATCACGATGTATATTAATACTATGATAAGTTAAAAATGGTTGATCCTTTATCTTATCAAACCTTTGATTTATATGATATTAATTATAAGGAAGATTAATCATCTTATTATCCAATAATATAAGGAAGATACTATGTGTTCAATCCTAATAAAGTGATCAAACTAAAGTGGTTTCCTCTTAGTAGAAGAAGATACCTTTATTGTAGTTGCCACTCTATAAACTAATAATTTTCATTTATGTAAAACCTTTGTTTATTGTTCCTTTCTATGATATTTTATCATAGGATAAATAAGAGGCTCTTTCTTGTTAACCGTATTGGTAAAAACCTCTTTTGTCAATTTGTTCTCATTGTAGAAATCTTTGACAATACTTTTTTCTTATAGAGAAGATGAATTGGATTATACATTTTTAGTGGTAATGTGTTGCTTTGGTGAATGTGGTATTAATTCACTTTTATTATTACCATATAGATCACATGTATAGTGATGCACATTCATATATAATTTTTTGAAAAAATTGTAAGGATTATGCATTGTTCTTTCTCTAAGTGGAGAAAGAAGACCCTTACTAGATATAAATTATATTTCCAAATATAAGGATTGATATGTCAAAGAATGTAAATATTTTTTGAATCTTATAATGTAATCTCAAATAGATTCATCATGGCCTTACTTTAAGTCTTGTAAATATTGCAATATTAGTTTAGGCATTCCATGCTTGTGATAATCTGATAAGATATGTCTTCATGTATTTGTAAAGTGGGTAAATAACCATTAGGAAGACTATAGAACCAATCCCAGGAATCTTATGTTAGACTCATATGGAAATATTTTTACAATATGTGTATGTCCTTAGCCCAATACCCAAAAGAGTGTATGTATTATGCTAAATGGTTATCAAGATCTCTATGACCATAAAATAAGGGAAGCATAGAAGTGAAAAACTCTTATGGGTATGGATACTCAAATATGTTTCATGTAAGAGGTTGATATTTAATGATATTATCATGAAATTATCAAAGTTTTAAATTAAGATCCAATGATTACTTTCAAGGTATCCTATAACTGCACATAGGCACAATATGGCTAGTAATAATAATGGTTTTTTGGAAATGTGTACTCATAGGTTGTAATTTATCATCTATTTGAAACATGGATATGATGGAATCATCACTACTATCATTTCAATTTCTAAGATTACTTTGGAAGACATTATCATTGCATATTGTAGCATTTGTATCACATGAAATTTATAAAGAATAAATAAAAATTGTAGCATTTTAAAGATCAAAAAAACTTTCATGTATGATTTGACTATCACATTATTTTTTAGGAGAGGACATATTTTATTCATGTACATATATTTGCATTTATAGAGAGAGTATATGTAACACATGTTTTTATAGATAGATAATGAGAATGATATTTTACTTTTGTACCAATTACAATATTTAAAGAGAGAGGATACTCGTATTTTACTTTTAGACCATTTTCACTATCTAGAGAGACAAAAGAATCACATTCTACTTTTGTATCATTTAAACTATCTAGAGATATAAAATGAGAATCACATTCTAGTTTTATATCTTTACACTATCTATAAATAGAAATAGAATCACAATATACTTTTGTATTATTTACATTATATAGAGAGAGAAAAGAAGAATCACTTTCTAATTTTGTATCATTTTCATTATATAGAGAGACAATGAGAATCACGTTATACTTTTGTATCATTTGACCTATCTAGAGAGAAGAGAAGAATAACATTCTACTTTTTTATCATTTGCATTGTTGAGAGAGATAAAAGGAGAATAAGATTCTAATTTTGTATCATTTGCATCATTTATATCATGAAAATTATCTATACATGTAAGATTAGTGTTATCATAACCTTGATTTATGAATTGTTCATTATTCTTATGATTTTTTTTCTTATAATACTTAATGCTATGAATTTTAGTAGTAAACTATAAAGATAAGTGAGTTTTATTCTCAAAAAAAAAGTCTTTAGATTAAAACTCATGCAACATATGAGGAATGGTGATATATTCACTATTATTATATTCCTCTTGTTATAATGTATGATTAACAAAGTCTAAATAATAATTATGGGAGCTAGGCTCTTCTACTTTAGAAGTACTATATTTAGTATATTCCTCACTATATACTTCTTCATAATTATAATCGTAGTCACTGCCTTCACAATCATATTCCTCATATACATCATGAGCATTGTAAATCACATAATGATCATCATTATTCCATAATTAGAGTAATCATAGGGTATAACACTACTAGAAAATATAAAATCTAAAGGATGGGGACTATTAAGGTCTTTAGTGTAGGTAGACATGTTGAAGTTACCAAAACTTAGGATGGAAATAAATAAAAGGATAAGACCTACTCCCAAAACACACTCCCACATAGATAGATAAAATAAACTAATAGAATAAAATCTAACTATATATTAGTACAATATACATAAAATACAAATTTACAACTATGATTCAAACATACAAATTTGAATATCGTCAAAAATGAGTACAAAGGGATAGAGAGAAACTCATCTTCTTTATCACACTTCTATAATTTATACAAGTATGTTTTGCATTAATGATATGTGAAAGGGATAGTATTATGTTCATTCTTTAAATTATATTATGTCTCTATCTTGGTCGATATTGACTATAGAAAATGGGTATATAATACTTGTTATAAATAAGGGTTATTAAGACTAGGATACTCAAGAGTGAGATAACATATTCCTAAAAGCAATCCAATTAAATAATTCATTTTGTGATATTCAATTTAAGTGTTAAATTATGACAAATAATAAATATATAAGGTACAATGACAAATGGTATTTTGATTACATAATTATAAATAATAAATAATACTTAGTTTATGTGATGAAGCACAAATAGATCTGAGATGTATAGGTGTGTAAATAGGTTATTTTATGTTTAAGAACCAATCATCAAATTCTAAGATTTTTTTTTTTGTTGCCTAGACACTTGTATCAACTTGTGGACACTTGCATCAACACTACTCTCTAAATCTCAACACAAATGTCTAGTACAAAATTTTCAATATATCAAGATGTGACCACCTAGGTATTTCTATGTTTTATGTCATCTTTTGACTATGTATCTATATCTCATGCATAGATTCCATATCATAGTTTATATTTAAAACCCTAGGTCTTCACCTTAGGTTAGGTTACCTTGATAAAAATGGGTTAATGGGATCACAATTTAAATCTAACCTCAAAGACTCCTCTGTCAATGAGTTGTACTATATAGACAATACTCCAAGGAGGGCTCGGTATTATGTAGTTCTCCCCAATGTGTGGGAATATGTGTATGCATGGGTGAAATATACTATATGAATATGCACATAGTGACCCATCTTACAACTTGAAAAATATGGCTCATGGGTTGCCTTTTAAGTGTTTCAGACCTATATTATGATTGTTTCTATGATTTATATGCAAATAAGGTATAATATCTTAATTTTGTGCTTTAAAATTCAATATTATGTCTAAGCTTGAGAGGTTATTGTTTGATATTTTCTAGATGAATAATCAGTAGTATTTAACTTGTATTTACACTAGCTCTTTTGAAATAATACTCATGTAAGAATTAATGGCATTCTTATTTTGACCCATACACATCAAAATACTTTAAAATTTGAGGGTTTGTAGGGTAAGGACACTTGTGTCAGAGTAGAGATAGTAGCATTGATGTTATTATCTTATCATGAATGAAACTATCCAAGAATGAGGAAATTTGTTGAGGTTTTATTACTGATAGTGAAGGATATATATTATATTTTTGGCATTATATGGTTACAAGTGATCTAAATAATTAGAGTAATCAATTTTGGAATAAGAAATAATTAATTTTACCTAGTGAGGTGGTGAATGTGATCCTTTTGGATGCAAGGTCAAATTGAAGGGTAGAGCCTTGCGATATATTTTTCAAATGTATAAGACTAGTTTAACATATAAATCTAGATTTAAGCATCCACATTCCCTATACCACCCCCTACCCATTAATATAATAATGCATAATTATTAAATTACTAGGTTAAATGAAATAAATCATATTGTTGTGTGTACAAAACAACTTGTCTTTAATTGAGCCCAATTGAATTTTGGTGTATGTTAATGACCTGCAACCTAGATCATGTTATAGGTTTAATTAGTACATATAATATAAAACTGAATAATTTTAAAATACTTGAAATAAAGAGAGTAATGAAGGATTACACATGTGTGTCAATCCAACCATGTTACCCCCTGGTAGTTTGTCTTGGTAGAGTTGCTTCATAGCTAAAGCATTGGAAAGAGGTTCACAACTAAACCTTAGAGATGTGAAGAGGGTAATTAGAGAGTAATCATGTCCCCAATATAGTATAAGGATGAATTATGCCAAGTTTATTAATAACACAAAATCTCAATCAAAAAACTTAAGTATATCAATATCTCATGTAAGCAATCTAGCCAATTTAGCCAATCTCACTCGAGTCAAATGATATAACCATATCAACCCATAATAATAGAATCATAGTGCCAAGTTCATCAAGGGTGAATAATATATATTTCACTAATAAAAAAGAGCCAACTATTACAATACATAAAAATCTAAAACTATGCATCTTGGTAAGGTCAGTGCATAAATATATGTATAATATAAAAGTATATCTATAATTTGGTGCATGACATCTTGAATAGGTCTCAAGCTGAAGTATATATCAAAATATAACCTCTATTTTATATCATGTGTATAATATGTATCACAAATCTGAAAATATATGTCCCTAATATATGCACAATACATAGAATTATGTCCTAAATGTATATATGAATCATGTAAATTATGTAAACTAAAAGAAAATTTGAAAATTCTATTAATTATATGTATGTGAAGTCATGTATTTTATGACATGCCCCCACTGATATTCCCTCTCTTTTTAGGTGATGGGATTGTAAAATTGGCAATCACCTTATCTCAAAAAGATAACACAATTATTTTGTATGTGAATCATATAGTAAAATAATCATATAGTAGTGTCATATCAAAGTAAATATATCAATGAAGCTTGTAGTGTGTATACATAACAAGCCCTAAAATGCATGATATGAATCATGGAAACACCTAGAAGATAAAAAACTCAAAAAACAATCAAGCACATGTACAATAGTACTCAAATGTCACAAAAAAATAAATCCAAAGAGACTGCAAATAAGGGACATGTTCAAGTGTCATATATTCAAGAGGAGGACATAAACGTCCACATAAAAAACAAACAAACAACAATCAAGGCATTATGGATAACAATCAAATTATCATGTTCAAATGTTATAAAATCAAGACAAAGAATCAAACAAGAAGTACACTCAAGTAAGTTAATGTAAATAGATGAAATAATGAGATATAAGCAACTATCATAATCATGTGATATTACTCTCTACATACATGTGTTAACAACATGTCATGTATAATAAATTATTGAATACACTATGTAAGATAAAAACATGAGTATAGGCATGTGTTAGATATATAATCTTAGTAAAATAATGGAAAATGATTATAAAATAATATAACCTATGTCAATCATGATCATATAAAATCAAGATGCCCCAAATGTAATGTATCACACTAGAAGAGGAAAGGTCCAACATCTACATGATTGAGATATTATGGGTCCAATATATGCATTTATCACACTCAAATACTCATGAAACATATATGTGTATAGATATGATACAGTATTTATTAAAATAAAGTAAATAACATATGAAAAATATAGAAAACATGTGAGATGCTAAATATTTTTGGTATTTTTTAATTATTTGAATTTTTTTGTATTTTCTAAAAAGATTGATCTTTTGGAATTTTTAAATTTTTAAAATTTTGAATATTATTAAATGTGCCATGGACAAGGTAAAAGTGATAATACAATCCAAATATGTCATCAAAAGGATATCTCTATGAAGGCCCCATATCATGTGTCATAACCCTCAATTATGTTTCCATATTCATCCTACATATTAGCTATCATTCTAATCATATTTTTCATAACCATAGTTAGCATATAAAAGGACAAACTTCTTAGGTTGTTCTTGAGCTTATGATACACCATTTTGAGCATCTGTATATGAAAAATTCATTATACCATAGATTGGAGTTTCCTTATTTAAATTTTTGTTGCTTGAGTATGTTCATCATTATCAAAATGTTGCATCTCATTATGGACTAGATAAGAGTCATGTATCTTTGTTTGAACACTAGGATAAGATGTAATATGTGCCTTGACTTACTTATTTGAGGATGAAAGCATAGATTTTATAGTATTGGCCTTAACTATTTTTTCTTCTGTGTATGAAATAGATATGATTTTTAGATCCTTAGCAACCATATTTGTATCATTTTATTTTTTTGGCATGTCTTACTTTTAAAATTCCTTTGTTAAAAACCCTCTTTTTAGAATGCTTGTTTTTTTTATCTTGAGTTTTATTTTTCAATTTTTTTTCTCTTTTTGTAACATTTTATTTTGAACATTTTCTTACTCTACTTTTTTCATTTTCAACTATTTTTGCTCTGAATTATCCTTTAGTACCCATACTTGTTATTTTTTCACTTATTGTTTCAGAGAGATACTCATAATATGAATGGGTTGATTGATTGATGTATCTATTATCGGATCACCACTATCTTTGAGACTTTGTATTTTTTTATTTAATGCAAAACAACATTATGTATGAAGCCCATGCATTCTATGATAAGCACAATAGTATTTTAATTTCCTTATAAGATGTAGAGGAGGTAATTGAATCACTTTGTTTTGAAGCATTTCTCTTAAGATTTCACTTGAAATCTTTTTGTTCACTTTTTAAATCACTATTTGTAGATGAATTCTCTTTGAGATTCTTATTTTGATATAAAACCTTGGTGGGTTTAACATTACTAGATTAAAATGCAAGCACATGATTAACGCTAGCACATTTTATATTATGTAGGTACATAATCTGATTTTCTAATGATGTGATCCTTGAATTGAAATATTAATTTTTATTTTGTAACTCTTCTATTAATGTGTTCATATTAATGGTTTGATATCTTAGTGATTCATAAGCACAAGCCCTAGGTACTTCATATTGAATGTGAATACACACATTATTTAAAGGATATGTGGGAGGTGGAGGGGTTTTAGGAAGGAAATATTGATTACCTTCATTTGAAACCATAGGATGGGCCACCTTACCCCTTAGAGAAGTGATAACATAGAGTTGGTTAAAGGGATGGCAGATATCACCTTATTTAGGGTTATGAGGAATAGATTCATTATTATTAAAATAAGAGTTGTAAATGGAGATTAAATTTTGATACTATTTTGAAATAATTTTCATATTGACCAATTTGGTTACTCCATTTGATTATATATTTGATTGATTTAGTAGTGGATGAAAAATAACAAACAAGTATTGCCATCATATATTGTGCAATTAAATAAGTAATCAATGTATCCATATTAAACATGATTGATTAATTTTTAATAAATGTAAATCTTATTTTTACAATATTTTTAGTTTAGAAATTAAAAATCTAAAAATCAAGAAACCCTAGGTCAAACTAGGTTTTTGCACAAGGAGGCATAAAGGTCTGGTTCACTAAAATTTTAGCCCTTTTTGGAATTAAGTGTTATAAGGAATAGGATATTCATGAGTGAGATAACTTATTCATAATATCATGCAAATTAAATAATTAAATTTATGATATTTAATTTTAGTGTTGAATTACAAAAAATACTAAATATATAAAGTATAACGCCAAATAGTGTTTTGATTGCATAATCATGAAGAATAAATAATACGTAGCTTATGCAATGATGTGTAGATATATCTAATATGTATAGGTGTGGAAATAGGTTGTCTAGTGTTCAATAACCAATAATCAAATTCTTGAAATATTATTTTTATTTGTCTATACTTTTTCATTGACATGTGGACATTTATGTTGACACTACTATCTGAATCTATGCAACTATCATGTATGAAATGTTTGTTGTATCAATATATAACCACCTAGGTATTTGAGGGTTTTACCTTTAATTTTATGTGTATATATATCATGCACATGATTTTTATCATTATTTATAGTTTAAAACCTATTTCTTCACTTTAATTTAAGTTACCTTGATAAAAATAGGCAAGTGCGCTCATGGTGTCAAGCTGACCTCAAAGACCCCTCTATCAATGAATGTTGCCTACATATCTAATACTCTAAGGAGGACCTCAAACTTATGTAGTTTTCTCATATGTGTGTAAATGTGTGTGCGCAAGGGTGTAATATACTATATGAAGCTACATGTAGTGATCTAGCTTGAAACTTGATAAATATGGCTCATGAGTTACCTTTTGAGTGATTCAGACCTGTAATATGACTGCTCCTATGATTTATATGTAAATATGGATCAATAGGGTATAATAGCTTAGTTTTATTATTTGAAATTTAATATTATGTCTAATATTGATGTTGGAATAAAAATTATTGATAGGTGGGGGTGAATCAATCTTTAAAAAATTTCATTCAATCCATTTAAACATACATGAACCATTCTAACAAGCATGTACATCTTAGCAAGCATAAGCATCAAATCATAAGAGCATTAAACCCATGAACATAGAATATACTTGGGAAAATATTAGAGGGAATAAAACCCAATGATGATTAAAATTTACTATATTCCTATAAGATAAACACCAATCTTTAGTGAAGCAAACACTTCACATGGAGCACCAACCCTAACTAGTTAATCACTAACTTAGCTAGGCTTTAGTAAGCACCCACTTACAAGGAGACACTAACCCCGTACATGACTCAGCACCAACTCAAACACATAATACACTTGATCACCTTGATAAACCCTTATTTCACATAAAATATATTATGATCTTCTTCCTCAGCTCTTCACACACTTTTATACCTCTCAAACTGGCTTCTAGACTTATTCGCTCAACTAACCCACTTCATGGCTTAATAAGGTCTTCTGACCTTGATCCTCATATGAAAAACCTATATTATATATTCATGACACTTATCTTATGTTCCACATGACCTTCTTCTGATTTCCAGTGATGTATATCATTTACTTGTTCTCTACATTTTCTAAGCATACCAAATAGGCCTAATTAGCCTTGCTTTTATACAAGACACTTGATCATATCATTCTTAGTTGGCCACACATTATTATCTTATTAGTCCATCCATATAATATGTCTTACCATACTAAAATAAAATTCTTTAATCATGAATCAACTAATATGTTAGGTCGGCAATAGCTCAATTAGCCCTTCTTTCTCTTTTAGGTCTTATGGAGACCTAATAGGCCTTTTTAACAACACATTACCCTTTGATATTTCTTGAAGCATATTCAAACACATCACATGGAATGAAGACATCATATTCCAATATAATATACCTTATACAACTTAAATTTATGTCCATAACACCTTTTAGTTCCAACCACCATTTGAACCCTTTCTCAAAACACTATTCATAAAAGCCCTGTGCATACACAAAAAATCCGTCTTGAACAACTTAGGCATAAACTCAATTTTTCCAAAAAAATATGGAAAAAAATAAATATTCAAAAAACTCATGACCTTAGGGTCATCATAAGCTTTAACTCAGGGCATATAGACTCAAACTCTTCTTTGTAAGATGCTCACCTAAAACTCCCAACTGACTTCAAAACACAGTCAAAGAAACATGAACTTAATACACCTAATTGTATGTATTAAAGGGCTTTAAATGCATGAAAAATATCTTATACCATCCTTATAATAACCTAAACCAATCATATCATGATCTCTAATGAAAACTCTCAGTCTTGCAGACCAATCTATTGATCTTCTCTCTCATAGACTCTACTTAGTTAGATAAGCCATTTGGGCTTCAATGTTCCAACCTCTTACACTAACTTTCAAGCTTTTTAAAATCATGTATAGATTATTCAAGTCATAAATAACATCATAATTCAATTTAATCCATCAATTTTACATTAAAACACATCAAGAATCATCTTCTCACTTTTACCTAATTTTCTTATTATCTGTACCATTAAGTTTGTTAGCGACTGGTTATCTTGGATCACCAACTTTGCATACCTAAGATTTGGAACCTATATATAAACCTTCATGGACAAAAATTATAAGTCTCTCACTTTAAATTTCATCTATTTAGCAAATCTGACTTGGTTAACTTTGTATTTTATAGCAAATCTCTAAAAAAATAAGCACTTTCTTGTAGGGTCTGTTCACTCACCTAAGAAACCAATCACACTTAGAGGTGCCTAGAAGATTTTATTACAACCTCCAATCACTTAATTATCCATACCAAAAAAAATTGATCTCTTTAGAATAACATATTCAACATCAGCTCATTAGTAGGGTTCTTTGAGGGTTTAGACTAACTTTCAATCTTAATGATCATTTATAAAGCTTAGTTCTTATTTTCAAAACCAATTCTTGAAACTTTGAGATATAACCCTTATTTATCTACCATGAAAATCTTATATTATCCTTAAAATTCTATACATGGCAACTAGCACTTGAAAAACCTTATTGGGTAGACAACTCTTCATTATGTGCACTTAAAAAATCTTAAAACACTTTTTCAAGCTTTTTTTTTTAAACCATGACTTAAAACTCTGTGCACATGCTTAAAACAACATTAATCACCTTTTTCAATGATTACCTACTCACCCATGTCATGAAAATTGATCTTTATACTATTTTAGAATTTTTTATGTTTTTTTAATGTGATCTAATTAACTACTAAAAATAGAGTAAATGTAGGGTTTAGAGTTACCTGGTGATGAAGGTTGGCTATGCACCATTGATCAAGATTTGTGAGAACTCCTCTTTGGATGGGGAGGAATGACCTACAATTCACCATACTTAAATAAAAAATGTATTAATAGATAAATGAGTGGGTTGCCTAGTAAGAAACTAATCCCAAGAAAACACTCAAAGAGAAAACATTCTTGCACACTTCAAAATATTAACATAGTTTAACCAATTTTTTAAAATAAATGAAATGTACTAACTTTAAATAGCTTTTGCACATATAGGATTAGCATACATCAATGATAACAACTAGAATTATCCATGGCTTTTGTACACTTCAAATTTTTAAATTAATATAACTAAGAAAATAAAACCTCAATGACCCAAAGATGGAAGGAAATAACAGCAATACAGTTGCATGACAATAAAAAATTATTTATTCTTGTATTTGAAAAAATTTATAACCCTTTATAATGTGTAATTACATGAATATATATACTTGGTGAGGGGTCACCTCATCCTCCAAGTCCATGCAAACTCATAGTTACATTACATAATTAGAACCTTAGTTCTATTTTTAGCATCAAAATTATATGAGTACATGCTCACAGATAACTACAACTACGTCAAAATAAGTTATCTTGTATGATGCAATACAATATTTACATACAAATAGTTTAGGCAACTTTTACATTTATGTACTAAGTGTATGTAAAATATAAGTGTAAGGATTAGTACTACCCACATGACTATATACAAAATTAGCCTTAAACTAAAGGTTTATTAGGTAATTGCATGGCATTGCTAATTATCAAAAGCATTGAATTTATAGCTTGTGTTAAACTAGAAGTTGAAGCATCATCTTTCTTCTTTTATTCCAACACTTGAAAGTGGTTGTCGCCAATGTCATGTTGGTACCTAATAATGTCCATATTCAATAATGGAGGTCAGTGCACCCTGTAAACTTATTTAATAATCCTTGTATACTTAGTCTTATTATTTATAAATTTAATTATAAATATTTCTATCTTCATGACCTTTTTCCTTACAAAATTTATCTCAACTCCTATTTCTTCCAATTTCATCCCTTATAAGTTTTGCTTAATGTTGGTTGAAGCCTGTTGAAGGAGATGATCAAAATTTTCCTTGATAATGAGTCTACTCATGGAGTCCCTTGCCTAAAAGAGATTTAATTCTTTCAGAACCTACAAAATGAGGGTTTAGTACTCTACATATTTAGGCATTATTGCCTCAACTACTATGCTCTATTCTTTAGCTTCTCATGTCCTAATGACTAGCAAATTGAGGGCATTGCTAGCCTCCAATTGTGTCATCAAATTAAGATGAGTATATGCCTTACTAGTTTTATAAAGAATAAGGAATTTCAAATTATTTTCTTCATGTTTCATATAATTAAACAATTTGGTGGTTTTAACTATATGATGTTCCAACTCTACCCTCATTACAGTAATAATCTCTAGGATTTCATAAAATATAGATGTATTTTTCACATCTATATCTATCTATATGGGAATGTGTATAGTTTGTTCTTATTCCATTATTTGTTCTAATTCTTGCTCAAGTTCCTTTCTATCCATTTTAGTTCCTTCAAAAATCTCAACCCGAGCATCCTTGTGGGTTTAAAAATAGGATTTGAAATCCTAAATGTATAAGGACTGCCCCAATTTTATGTTCTTTACTTTAGACAAGGTAAATAAATCTTGTCTTTCTTATAAAATTACCCCTCTTCTAGTATCATCCTTCAATTTCCTCTTATTTACCCTTTTTACACTTCCTATATATTTTTCAAATATAGAGCTTACTATGGGTAACTCTGTAATTATAAGATTAGGCCTTTGAGAAGCCTCTGATTGCATATTTTTTCCCCACTATGGGAGGACTAATTGGGTTATATTTGTGGGTTGATTACCTTGGACTATAGTCTCACCCAATAGTTCTCCTGAGGATTACTTTAAAGTTTCTTCAAGTAATAGATCAGGAAGTGAAAGCCAAATTATTTTAGACTAATCCACTCCAACATACTAAGGTAGTCGATGGATTGTATAGACCAGCTACTTCTTTTTAGCCTTCTTCACTATTACCATCATAGTATCCTAAGAAAAACTAGGGGGAGCCACTGATAAACCTAATTGAGTAGATGAAACATGAAGATGAGGGCTTGCTACTACTCCCCTGCCTATCTTTTTCTTAGTCTTTGGTGGATTTGGGATAGTGGTGGAAGAAACCATAGTAGAAACAACAAGAATGGACATAGGAGATGCAATAGGAGGATGTGAAATATTTAGGGGAGTAATAACAGCAAGGTTAGAATAAGTAACCTCTACCTTTGGAATAAGAAGAGTTGGTTGGGCACTTGGATGAGAATAAACAACCTCTATCTTAAGTACCAAAAGGGGAGGGGGACCACTAGGACTGAGGGACATAGAATCAAATGAACTAATAGTAAAAGGAGAAACATAAGACATAACAAGATTAGTGGAAACTTAAGGGGTTGCTTACTCACCTAATGTTTCCTCATGTACTAGTGTTTTTCCCTTAGTATCTTAGATGTTTGGAATCTTATCTATTTAAAGTTCCTCCTACTCATCCATGGATTCACCTCTAGCTTCCTCTCCTAATGTCCCTTCTATTAATGGTGCCTCAATATTAGGAATTTATGGAAGGGGCTAAGCCCTCAACTTCCTTTTGTAACAAATAGATATTTTCCTAGATTTTTAAGGTGCCTCTTATGTGGTTATGGTTGATGTAACCACAATATTAGCCTCTGGGATTGATGTATAAATTGGTTGGATATGCCCCTCTAAATTTAAAGAATCAATATAAATGGGGTTAGCATATGCTCCCCCAAGTGAAGTGTCAGGCACTCATGGCTCCTTATTTATGATTTTAGTACTACAAGGGGTGTTTCTGATGGTTTCCATTGATATTTTGATAATGAAGAGGGCATGTTGACCCAAAATTTTGAGTTATCCCATACCCTAGTGGGTGAGAGTCTAGTTTTTTCATCTATAATTGAGATAGAAGGTTGCCCTTAAATGATTTTCAAAAGGTTTTCGACCAATCTAATTGTTTGTGATTGTTCCTTGACTTGGGCATCATCCTTAGAATTGAGAAATAATCATTCATGATCATAAAGATCATGTTTGTAGGGAATTCCAAGTCCCTTTATGTTTTTATATACTTGTCCATGTGGATCCCAGCCCCTATGTGGTAGAATGGATAGTGAGTAGTACTCCCTATACCTATCATCTTCATAAAAGTACTTGTGATTCAATAGCACATTCTCTTAATCATGAGGTGAGATATGTGAAATGTGATCTTCTTATTATACATATATTCATCTATCCCCCACCATAATTGGTAGTCAATTTTTTGCTCTACTAGTTTATCAGGCACATATTTGGGTAGGAGTAGTGGTGTTACCTTATGGCTTGTAACCATAATCACAGTGTAGTCTAGGTATGACTAGTAATATGCTTTGATCATCAATGTATTTTTAATAATTTTGGATATCCTAGGTAGTGGGGACTCATAGATGGAAATCCATACCTGAGGGTAGATATCCTTTGTAATGCATATGATGTTCTAGGTACATTCATACATGTGAATGAACTAATAAGAATCACATATATGATTCTTGATAAAGTATGGATCTGGGCTTCAGAGTGACCCATTATAAACATAAATTATGCTAAGCATAGAAGCAGTGTCAATAAGGTAGGACATCATGTAAAAATAGCCTCCCTAGGGCCTCTTATCTTTATGTAACACATGTTCTCTTAGCCTTACATTTATTACTTCTCCCAAAGTGAATGTCAACTCTAAGGTTGTCAGTAAGTCCAATAATGAAATCCACTTAAGGTGGAATAATTCGATATTGGGATATTTATATAACATATTTAGGAGGCATCCCAATATAGATTCCCATCCTAAAGTTGGTCATCGATACCAACTGCTTATTTTTCAAATTGATGATCTCCCTAAGAACCATTTAAATGTTTAATGTGTTTTCAATGGAATTTTCCTTCTTTCACGAGACTAGCCTATGTAAATTATATGTAGAATTTTTATTGGGGAGAGATATATACATTTTAAATACATCTCAAGATGCATGTTATGATTATCTTGTGCTCCAAATGGTGTAAGAACACACCTCCAATCAACCTAGCAAACAAAATTTCTCGTAGGAGGTTAATGTATGGCATGACCTCTAACTTTACCATAATGAAGTGTATTTATTGGCATTTGAAGGGGAGGAGGTATGTAGCCAATTTTCATTGAGATGGATTCAAGCTCTCTTCATGGGTGTGCATTTCATCCTAGAGAATCACCTCCCATAATGTTGAATATTTTTTATAGTCATTATTGAATATTATGGGGTCAAAAAATGTGTCTTTGTACTCAGTCAAATCTTTGATATAATATATTGACAGGGGCAAGATTCCTTGAAATGTCTTAGACAAGGATGCCATTACTAATTAACTATGTTGACAACATTCTAGTTTGAAAGTTAGTAGTTTGGCTCTCCTAGGTGTACTATATGCTCAAAACATTGGTAGTTGGGGCTTGTTAGTAGGGAGGTAAGTGAATTCGAAGTTATCTTGTGATCAATGAGCACATTGTTCATCTATAATGCTTTTATATAGCTCTGGCATTCATTTATAATTCATGTGCCATTAACTCCAACATCTATAACTTTGATTTTTTTTTCAATTCAAACTTTTCCACTTCATTTGGCAGGTATTATGCCACATAGTCATGGTTGATGTTTAATAGAAGTACCAAATCATTACCTCTTAATAAGTATTGTTTCATCACTTCTATCACTTTGGTTTATTATGTCATAGGGACTCTTGATAGTCAGGAGTCAGGATATAGTATTAAAACATTTTTTTTCAAGGAGAACAAAACTCCTAAATAAAAGTCCCAAACACTTTTTCTAAAGAACAAAATGAGTAGGACAAAATCCCTGAACAATTTCCATAAAGACCCAAATGAGTCGAACACTTTTTCTGAACAAAATTTTTTAAGACCAAAATGTTGAACATTTCCTCTAAATATTTTTTTTGAATAAATTCTTTGAATGCCTAAAAATGTTGAAAACCAAAATTCTAAAAAATAGTCTAAACATGTCATTCAAATAAATGTTATGAACAAATTCATTGAAGACTAATTTCATGCTTAGTAATTTTGCCAAATATTTTTGCTGAACAAATTCTCTAAAGACCAAAATGAGTCAAAGTGTAAGAATTCTAAAAATTTAGTTCCCAAAGAGTAAATGGCAAAGACATATATGGAAAAAAGATGCAAAGGCCCAATACACAAATAGAAACTCTAAACAATTGTCCTGAGTAAAAACTATGAAGAGTAAATTCATGCCATAGTTTATATAGGTGTGAAGTGATAAAAACTATTGAAGATAGGCTTCTAAACAAAAGTTTTGAAGACCAAATCCCATAAATCACAGTTTAAAACAAATTCATTGAACAAATTCACTGAAGACCAAAATGAATGGAGATATGTACATGCACAAGTTCTGAAGAGCATTAATAAGTTAATCCACATAAATAAAACATTTTCATACTTACTGAATAGTTAGGGTATTTCAACACATAAAATCTTTCATTTTAGAAGACATTCAAGCTAGGCCTAGTCCTTTTTCATAAAGATAGTGAGCCTTTATTCTAAAAAATAATAATGGGGGTATGTTGGGTACAATAGTAGTTGTGTATTTAAATATCTATATATCTAAGTCAAATTGTATATCTTTTTGAACCTATGCATCTAAATACTTATATAGTTACATAGACTTATGTATCTAAATAGTTGTATCTGAGTGAACCCATATATCTGAGTCAAATTGTATATATGTGAACTTATGCATTTGAATATATATGTATCTATGTAGACCTATGTATCAGAATAGATGTATTTGAGGGAACCTATTTATCTAAATCTTTGTACCTGAGTGAACTTGTGTGTCTAAAGCAAATTATGTATTCTCCCCTTTTTTATGAGAGAGGTGAGAATAAGGTGAGGGTGTATAACCAAAAGTGGTAATTATTAGATATGTTGGTGTTAATTATCGGGTGTGATTTGTTTTAAGTTTGAATAGTTTTCTATTATGATAGATTTGATTGTTGAAATTGGTAATGAGATAAACATTTTTTTCTATATTGAGTTTATTATGGTAATATCCTATTTCTCATTTCATAGAGTTAAATGTGATCAGGATATTGGTTTAACCAATATAGGGTGAGGCTCATCAATGTCAAGTCCCATGTGCAATAAATAGTCCATAAATTAGAGTTATATTTCTCCAAATATAATGATAACAAGATGCTGGTATTAGTTGGTGAAATTGGCACACAAGGTCAACCTTAGTAGGGTGGCATTTGATAAATGTGACTTAAATAGGTTATTTGATTAGTTTGTCAATTCATGAAAAGTATTTCAGTTGAGAATAATTATTTGTCTTAGCTATAGAATATGTCGAGGAGATGAGAAGCAACTTTGACCTGATATGAAGAGGTGGAGGCACTTATCCTAACTAGGGAGGCAGTTTCCCTTGTAAGAAGCATGTACTTTTTCTTGTTATTGTCATTTGTAATGCATTTTTTACTATTTTTATTGAAAATCTAGTAGTTTTAGGGCTTATTTTAGAAAAGCAGTGATATTGTCCTTATATTGGTGCTATTATCTAGGACCTGGCACTAATGTCCTAGATATGGCACTATTGTCTAGCGTTATTCTCTTGTATGTAGTTTTAATGTCTAGTAGGCCTAATTTTCAATGATTATTATTACTAGCTAGTTTTTTATGCCTATTATTATCTATTGGTTTTATATTTTACATTATTGATGCTATATCTGGTTATATTTTTACAAGTTGATGCATGTATGAGATATTTCTAGACTAGTTGAATGATGAATACCTTATGGGGCCTACCCCTAACTAATACTAAGATGGTTATGATAGAAAGAGTAGGTTTGATTCTTGTGTCATTACTAGATATGATGCCCTAAGATAAACACATGATTACTATACTATGTAAGAGATGGGATGAAGATACCTACACATTCTGGTTACCTACTAGGGATATGATTATTACCCTAGAGGACGTGTACAGGATCTTATGGCTACCTATTTATTTACAAAGAGACATATTATAGGAGGATATAGGTGATCAAGATATACAATGGGATAATAGGTATTTTTTTGTTATGGATATAGGAACTCATCATATAAGGAGCCATAGTGATGTATTATTATCACTGATTGTCACTATTGATGTTCTGTAGTTACATAAGTTCTTAGCTATTTTATTGGATTCATTTGTGGTGATAGATAGGTGTGTGGCATCCATATCCTATAAGATGCATGAGATAGTGTAGGATATATAGGAGCATATTATTATATACTCATGTAGTTAGAGTATGCTAGCCCACCTATATTAGGATTTATATTATTTTATGCAGGAGATGTGTGGCAGAGGTATTGGATCATCTACATTGTTATATTGTTGGGCATATGAGCACATAGTGGTAAGTAGGTCAGTGTTTCCTTTATTATATGATTGGGCCCACCTATATTCATTTATAGAGAGGTGGATTGGGATGACCCATATGACCAAGATGAGAAAAATGTAGTGTTGACATGTGTTAAATAGTTTGATAGCCAAAGACATTATCTAGAGGCCTTATAGTGGCTATGAGGGATGGCCTGAGTATGTTTCTCATCTTATATGGGTTTGAGTGATTTGTTGGCCACATGACCATTGGGTAAATGTGTATGAGTGGTTTTAGTATGAGTAGGTGACATGAAAATTTAGTGTTATTTAGGATGTACCCCAAGCACCACTAGTGTGGTTGAGTACTTCTTGGGCTCTAGTGAGGCCAGGTACTAGGCTTAGGTTGTCAACTATGAAGTTATCCCTAATTCTATTGACAAAGTAGGATCTTATGATGGACATACTAGATGTGGATGATGTAGGAGTCACTGATGGCTATCATCTTTGTGGAGAGATCATAGATGGGCACCTCTATTTATGAGAGGTGAGATTATTGTAGAGGACGTACTAGATGTGGAGCCCCTTAGGGTTATTGATCGTAAGTTATTATTGTATTTTTTTTACATTCTATTTATTTGGTTATTCATTTATTTGGTTAGTCATCTAATTTATTTCATGGGTGTGTGCATGTTTAGGTGATTATGACTATTGGGAGACTATTATCAAGTATGCACTCCACATACTAACACAACATATTTTTGATGATGTTATGGAGGATGGATTAATTTAGAGGGCCACTGATGTTTCTAGTGTTCATGCCCATTTTTTTGATATAATGGTGATAGCTATCGTGGCATACATATGAGCAACTATGGATAGAGATGAGGCATATGAAGAGTTACATAGAGGGACCATACCCGCACCTGATGCTCTCAGTGGAGCTAGTATTCAAATAGTGGATTGAAACATACATATATAATGAGAGCATATAAAGTTTATGGTTGAGATAGGTATGTATCATAAGAGAGAGAGTAGATGCAATCATCGATCGAGATCACAAAGGGAGAGTGGAGCTTCCATTTCTATCTTGGATATGTCTGAGAGTGAGAGTGAGGGGGATGGTCCTAATGGACACATGTCCATATTATCAAGTGATGTAATATGCTTTTATTGAAACTATATTTTGAGTTATATAGATGTTTTTATTTTTATATTGGCAATATGTATATTGGTATCTAGATTTGGTTATATTGTGCATGTTTATATGTGTTTAGTTGTTTTGATTATTTTAAAAGGTCATATTGGTATATGGTATTTTTATAAGAAGAAATAATGAATTTTTTATTTTTTTATATATATTTAGGTATACATGTTTAGTGGACTATGAATTTTATTTTTTGGTATAGGTTTTACAGGTGTTTCATAAGATATCTAAATGTAGAATCATGAGGCTGTAGTATGAACTATCTGAACCCAGATGGCATGGTGGACCAACAACCATATTGTTCATGTTGGTTGGTGTAGAAGTGGACTCTAGCACTAAAATTTCATGTGATACACTACTATTGGTTAGGTGTGTATACTCTATATCAAATATCTTGATTGGTTTTTGTGCTAAAACTATACTCTAAGTTTTGTGATCTCTAGAAAATATCTTGAATGCCTGCTAGACTTTATTTTGGTGTTTGTGATCTCTTGTAAATATCTTGATCAGTGTGTGAACTAAAATTATTCCCTCATCTCTATGGTTATTTCTTAATATCTTGATTGGTGTACTAAATAATGGTGTGTTTTGATCTCTATATTTATTTCTAAATATCTTGATTGGTGTGCAAATTCATGTTATACTCTGATCTCTATGAACTGGCTACCATCTCTATTGAATCTATAGTGCATGAAATTACTCATAAATAGGTGTCTTAGAGACCACATGTCTTATATGATGAGTAACCAATGGATCCTCAAATATAAAATTCTAGGATACCTTGATCGTAGAAGAGTGTGATTTAAGAGACTATAAATTGAGATCTCGGTACCCCTATGTGAATTTTATAATGCCTCAATTGGCATACTATTCAATGTAGTCTTAGAGTGCATAACAATGATTGTTTGAATGTCTATTTATCTTATGAAAATTGTAATATGGCTTGTTTTTTACCTTGTATAATTCATGTGTTGGATGATGATTAGTAGGAAGAAGTGTGATTGTATCCTTATCTAATAATGTAAGCAAGATGTCATAAAGTCTATCCCTATTTGAAAACTATATAACCCCTTTGTGTGTGTCATATTCTCTACTCATTATAGGAGGTTCTTTGTGAAATGGATTTTTTCCCTTGTTGAGTATCGTTATTAGTTGTTTCTATTCCTCTAGTTTCTTAATTAGAAGTCTAATAGGTTCTTGTACCATGTTAGTTGATAGGGGATCTGAGAAACCTACATCCAAATCTATCTCTAAATGTGTAACCACTAGTCCCAATTATACCTTTTAGTAATTTAGCTAAATTACATAGATTTTGGAATGATTTTGATGTGTGATATAATAATTTATCCTTTAGACGAAAATTAGGCCTATGGCAAAGATGTATTGTACCTATAAATCTATTGGTTAGATATCAACTGATGCAAACATGATTTGAATCTTAAAATGTATTCAATTATTGGTTTCGTCTCACTTTGGTGTAATGAAGGTAACCTCTCATGTGTGACTTGAGGTCCCTTATTTTATATCTAGTGCCTAAGAAATACTACGTATAACTTCTCATATGTATGTAGTGACTGACTAGGGATTGTATGTTGGAACCAATTGAGTGATTCCTCATCTAGGGACCTTGGTAATAATTTTAGTAGAGTAAACTTATTTGTGACATGTGCCATCAATTTTTCATAATCTTGAAGGTGAAATTATGGGTTTCCATGCCCATAACATGTAGGTAACACTAGTATCTGAAAGTTGGGTGGCAACCTTGTAGTGAAGATTTTACATGGAATAGAATTACCATGTATAACATTAGCATTGACCTGAGATTATTATGCTTTGTTCTCCAATGTGAGATGGTGTACTTATTATTACAAAGCACCCACAACATGCATCAATTAAATTAACACTTGTGATGGTATATTATCATCATCAAGGGGTTCACTTAATGCTTGAATTTTGATATTTATCTTAGCCATTGATATATTACATTCAGAACCTTTTTAGAGAGGATTGGTTTTCTCTTTGTAACCTCTGGAGGTGTGATAGCTGGGAGCTGGTTAGAAGGAAATGAGCTATCACCCTTACTTATTTTTAGTTTTATAAATAATTTCTACTATATTAAGGGGGATTAAGGGAGATTCATTGGTATCTCTTGTTTTTTTAATTCATAGAGAAGTATCACATGTTAATCTAATAGAAGTTACAGTATTATCATGTGAATGTAAGTTATGTAAACTATGAGCATATGAAAAAGTGTGTGTGTTTTTTAACATGTAACCTAAAATTTATTAGAATAATAGAAATGGGTGAAGTGGGAGGAGAACTAGAAGGTGTAAACTCCATGTCTTCTTCATCATAATCACAGTAATCATCATTATCCAAAGGTTCATCAAAATCAGAATTTAATTCACTTGTAGAAGTAAGAGTATAAGAAGTATCATTTACATGCTCACTAATAAAGAGTCTAGAATAAGATTTTAAATTTTTAAAACTATGCAATGTATCATCATGTGTAGATGTAATTCAATGGATTTATTCACTAGCTCTGTGTGGAATGTATGAATGGTTATTACTTTTAATCTTGGATCCAAGGTTAGAAGAAGTAGCAATCATGTTTTCATTTTGCATATTATGACATGTAGGATAAGAGTTAGATACATTTGTATTATCAATATGTTGTAAATAATCATTACATTGAGCTTTGAATGTAAAATAAGGTGATAAAATAATTTTGTCCACCTTAGTTTGTGCATTGGTAAAAGGTGTAATATCATTGGTACATGCTTTTTTGAATTTGACTAAGAAGGGTAAAGAAGATGCATTGATATTTTCTACTTTACTTGAATCATGAAAAAGTGGATTTCATGTATTTCACTTATATTTATTTAATTTGAATAAGGAGGTAGTGAAAATAGTTGAAAATCTAGGATCACATTGAAACAAAGCATGACCAACAAGAGTTTATTTTGGCATTATATTATTAGTTTAATTTTGAGGTGTAAGAGAAGAGGGAGAGGAAAGAGAAGAAGATGTATCTAATATATCTTCATCATCATGTTCATGGTAATCCTCATATCCATCATTATAACAATAGTCATCATCATCATTATAATTTTTTTCTTAATAATGTTTTAATGTATAATCTTTAAAATTTGTCCATTCATACCGATGAGATGTGGGTGAGTTAGTAAAGCAACTTGGTTTCTACAAGAACCAACTAGGTTCAAATGTTATATGGTATTGAAGGCATTTTTTGGTTGTTCATTGGTATTAAGCTAGTTTTGGCCATTGATGGTATTCTCAAGCTAGTTGTGGCCATTATTGATAATCTTGGTACTCATGTACTTAGGGATCTGGGCCCCTGATTATGTCCTAGACTGGTTGGAGATCCATTAAAAATCATAATGGAAAGGGACCCATTGAACCTTGGTATTGATCCCAAAAAAAATTGTTTGTTCATTATTATAATTATGAGAATTTTTAAAAATTCATTAATTGGGTGAGGGGTAGAAGACTTCTTAGATGTCATTTTAAACTTGGCAAAGAAGATAATTTAAATAATTATTAGCAAGCACACACTATTTATAATGTAATATAACATAATTATATGTGAAACTATGATAAATAGGTAACCTAATGTATATAATAAATTAGGATTGTAAGTGAAACCCTAACTACTAGTATTTGGATGTATAGGGACCTAGTATGTGGATCTAGGGTTTGGATGAGGGTTGTTTTGAAAAAAATTAAATTACATTAAATTAATAAAACCCTAATATAATATGAATTTTATTGATCTATTTTATGCCAAAAATCAATTAAAAAATATAAATTTGTAACCCTAATTTGATGCACAAAATTTGGAAGAAAGTAAACCCTAGGCAAAACTAGGATTTTTAGCAATATTTGAAGTAAATCGGGTTCACCAAATGTTTTAACCTTTTATGAATTATCATGTAAAAATCCTATGTTTTTAAAGGTTTTATTATAAAAATAATCTAGAATGAAAATTGGAAATAATTGATTTGACAAACCTTTCTAAAAATAGCAAAATTAGAGAGAAAGTGCACTTATCTAGAATAAAACAGGTATTTCTATAGATTAGGAGATTAAAACAAGATGGAGAAATAGGTAGAAACCTTTCATTATGTGATTATGGAAAAAATATAGTCTCAGACAGTAACACTAATATTAGGATAGTAGCACCATATGGCACTAGTGTCCCTCTAGGAGTTGTCTAGAACTTTTAGGGAAGCTATGAGAGGTTCTAGGGGTCCTGTATGTGGTTTTATGTTTTTTGAGATCTTGATTATGTCACTATTTTAGATAAATATCTTATAAAACCCTAATGATTACCTACACACATAAAATTATAACTAGATCAAATACATAAGAGAATATAAAATTTGGGTTATTAGATGTTATGATCATGTGGATCAGACCCCCTATTACTGTGGCCATTGCCTACATTAACCCCAATGCTAGGGGTATAAAATTGCATGTAGTATCCCTTAGGGAATGTGAATAATTTATGCCCTTCTTTGATCAAGCATGTAATGCCTATATGTGATAGTTGAATAGTATGCGGAGTATTGAGCTATATTATTGATTGATTTTATATAATTATGTGCCAAAATAGTAAGTGCTAGATGTAAAATTCCTTTTAGGATTTTATAGATAAGGAACTTTGATTTGAATATAATACCTTTTTCATTGGCTGAAAAGTGATAAAAGAGAGATAAAAATATAAGAGAAGGCTCAAGGTAGGGTTAGGACCCAAACACGAGAGAAAATGACCATCAGACACTAGAGCCATAATTGGACACTAGTACCCCATGGTGCTACTATCTTTAAAATGGTAATAGTGTCCTGAGGCCTAAAAATAGACCTTAGACCAAGTAAGATAGGCCAAGGGACCCTTTGACTAAGAGGAGGTGACTTAGGACCACTAGGGTGCAATAAATAGGGAGGATAAGACATAAAAAATATCAAAAGGCCTAAAATGACCATGTGAATAAGGATTATATTCATCACTAACACTTTATATGAAAGAGAAATAAAAGGCATAATAATCATAGTTGCTTAACCAAATTAGGATGTATATAGTAGGCTAGCATTTTTCTAAGTTATGTAAGAAGATGTAGGGAAATAGATGTATTATGCTCATAAGAACTAAGACAAAGACCAATGTAACATGTTGATTGTGAGAACTCTTTCTATATATAGTGATAAGGAAATGTAATAATGGGTAAATGTGATGTGTTATATTTGAAAGTTTATGTATTTTGTAAACTAACCAACTGAAAAAACATAAAACAAAACCTCCACTATGCTAGTGGACATGTAACATATGAAAATTTAATGCAGGTGGGAATGGAATGATATGTGAGAATTTAGATTTATAAATGTTTTATATTTGAAGATTTCATGGACATATCAAACTCTTACCCCTTTAAAGTGCACAATCGATAAGCTCCATTATTGAAATATTTTATTACTAAGTAGTAGCCCAACCAATTGGGTCTAAATGTTTAACCTTTTCCTTCCTTTTTGTCAATCCAAATAATGAGGTCCCTAATGAAAATTAGGTGCTCATATACCTTTTTTTGTATTATCCACACATGTAGTTAGCGTAAGATATGTGATTGATGGTGTAATGATTTGATGCTCATCTAAGAGTTCTAAAGTAGTTAGATACCCTTCTCTATATTGTTGCTCATCAAGGAGGCCTCAAATAGAGATGTGAAGGCTAGGTATTTCCACCTCTAAAGGTTGAATAACCTTAGACATATATACCAATAAATATGGGGTTGTACCCATGGGTGTTTTAATAGTTGTTATATAAACCTAGAGTGTTGGGTAGAGTTGTAGATATCAATCCCATTTAGATTCTTTGATAGATTTGACCAGGATCGACTTCAAGGTTTTGTTGGTGGCTTTGACCTAGCCATTATCCTATGGATAATATATGAAATATAAGTAGTGTGATATATTAAATTTATTGCATAGTTCATGAACCTTGGAGCTCTTAAAATAGGACCCATTGTTGGTGATGAAGACCTTTGAGACCCCAAATCGATAAAAGATCTGGTTGAAGATAAAATTTACAATGATAGATCTGGTCACTATGTCAAGGGCATCACTTCTACCCTTTTGGTAAAATACTTGATTGTTGTGATGATGAAGTGGTGACTATTTGAAGAAGTAAGGGAGAGTTTACCTATTAAATATAGTCCCTAGGTATAAAAGGGCCATGGAGTGATGATGGGCTATAATGTATTAGGGGAACATGTATATTATGGGAAAAACATTCACACTTATCGCATTTATATACATACTCTATGGCATCATGTTTTAGAATGGGCCAAAAATATCCCATCCTATCAATTTTTTGAGTGGTTATATAGCCACCAAAGTGTCCACCACACACACCACTATGACAATAAAAGAGGACATTTTATGACTCCTCTTGGTTGACACATCAAAGTAACATGCCATCGAAGGCTTTACAATAAAATAATGTGTCTATGATAGCATACTTAAACATGATGACATGAAGGCATCTCTTATAATGTGAATTGGTGATATCAAGGTAATTTTGATCGACCATGTAATTCATGATGTCCACATACCAAGGGGAAGAATTGATGGTAAGATTTTTTATGTAGCATATCACTTCATCAAAGAAATCAGTATTGATGAGGTCGTTAACCTCTAGAGGGGAGTTATGCAACAAATCAATGATGATCTATCCCTTAATGGATTTTTGGTTAATATAATCCAATTCAAACTCACTTAAGAGTATAATGAACTGTATATATTTTTGAGAGAGAGCTAATTTGGTCAGGAAAGTCTGTAGGGCTTGATATCTCATGACAACTCTCAGTTATTGATTAAGCATATAGTTTTATAGTTGCTTGGTTGTAAAAACTAGTGTTAAGCATTCCTTTTATGCCTAAGTATATCATGTCTCATAATTAACAAGGGTTTAGCTAATGAAATAGATCACATGTTCCTTATCTATGTCATTTTATTGAGCCAACATGCATGCGATGGATGCCTCAGTCATTCTTATATAAAATAAAAAAGGCCTATCTGACTTAGGTACCATGAGTATAAGAGGAGACATAATAAATTATTTTACCACCTTGAATGCTTATTGATAATCCCATATCAAATTTAGGTTGCTTATTTTTTTGAGTAGTTTTTTGATGGGGTGAATAGCATAGGCAAAGTTAGGGATGAATCGTCAGATAGTTACCAACTTACCTAAAAATGTTCTAATGCTAGATTTATTCATGGGAGGATTCATTTATAAGATCACTCAAATCTTGACAAGGTTAATATCAATCCCACATTGGGAGATAATTTACCCTAGGAGTTTTCCACTAGTGGCCCCAAACATGCACTTCTCTATATTATGAGTGACTTCATATTTTATTAACCGCATGAGGATTATACGTAACACTCCTAAATTATCTTCACATCACCTTGCTTTTCCAAGTATGTTATCTATGTATAATTATACTATTTTATTGATGATGTCATGGAAAATGTGGGTCATGGCCCTTTGATATGTTGTCCCTAAGTTTTTTAGGTAGAAAGGCATTACAACATAGCAAAAGGTTCCTCAAGATGTAGTCAATGAGGTCTTTGTTGACCAAATTTGACCCTGTAGGTCAAATTGGGACCCCTATAGGAAAAAAATTGATATTTATAGGATTATATGGGGTTTAATATTTTTTCATGAGGTATTTCATACCTTATTTAGTGTGATTTCATGTTATATTAGCCTTGGTCTTGGTCATTTTCAATATTTATGTCCTTTTGAGTCATGTTAGTGGTCATAAATGTAAGTGGCATGGTTTTCAAGGTGTCAAAGTGTCCTATTATATTTTAAAACATCCAATAAGTTATATTCCATATCAATAATGTTAGTTCATCTAAAACTTGTAGGTTATCTAACTAAAAATCAAGAAATCAAATGAAAAAGGAAGAGTTGGGCACTTGTACGGCCCATGAGGGAAGGTGACAAGTGGGAGAAGGTCATGGAATGTCTCTTAATATTAATTAGACTAAATTACACATTTTAAATGATCTAGAAGTTCCAAATTTTATCTAAAACTATTCTACTCCTTTTTTGCCTTTTTAGACACATAAAAATGGTCAGTAGGTTTATGTTTGGTACGCATAGTTGAAGAGGTTCTAGGTCAAATGATTTTGGTAGGTGGTATTACACTCAGAGAGATTAATTTACATAATAAGATTGCAAGGATTGGTTAACCATGCTTTATGAACCATCTCTAACAAGTTGATTGTGATTTTTGCTCACTATTTCCTACACTCTATAGGTTTTAATCCATTTTAGACAAGTCCATACAATCTAGTTGGTGATGTTGACTCCAGAGGATGTTGGATATCTTCTAAAATTATCTTCATTCTTGGTTTCATGTTTCATGGTGTTTTTATGGGCAAGTTATCTCATGTTATAGGAATTTGTCACCATTACAAAGCTTTAGTCAAGTTCTTCCTTGTTGTAGAATGTTGGTCATGTATAGAGGTCTCATGTGTATATAATATGGTGTCCCATAGGTTTGAAGGCCATATGATCACCTCTTTCCAGTTTGGTTTCATCACACCATGTTTTAAGAAACTTTCAATCTTGTCATTCCTCATAGTCAACTCTTCACTCAACCCCACTTATAGTCACATGTATATAGCTTGTTTAGCTTGTTCATAGAATTTTAATGAAGGTGTATCAATTTCTTCAAGTCATCAAGAGCTGATAAGATTTAATTTTATGTTTGGGTAAAGTGCAAGTTTAGTTTCAAGCTCATTCATCACACTAAATAGTCACTAGTTATCCATGTCTATTCTATAACAGGTGCTTGCAAGAAGTTTTCACATTAGAATATATGTTTTGGAGCTTGTCTTAAGATATCCTTAATTTAAATCAAGAATTAGAGGTATTTAAAATGATTTTTAATTGTTTATGAGGCCATCCATCCACATATTTTACTTCATTCCATGCTCACTACCTACATATAGCTTATACACAACTACAAGAGCCTCCTTGATGATGTCATGCTAAGATGGAAAGTTGGATAGGTGTTTCAATCTTTTAAGATTTTTAAGAATGCATTTGAACACTTGGTTAAAGCATAAAAGTGATCATAAACCTACACACCTTACATACTTCCCAAGTTTTCTTTATTTCTTGTATGTGAAGATACTCACCTATAGGTGACATTATAGATCCTTGAGGGTACCTATATAGAATATTGGAGAATGGTACGGTTATCTTTCAAATCCTAACATGTGGGAAAGCTCAAGGTAGACCTATTTGAAGCATCAAATGGGCAAGTGAAGGTGTAACTATCTTTAGGGATAGAGTGACTATTCTCAGGGATCAAATCCCCAAAAGTGCAAAGCAAAGGTCTGAGGATTTTTTCAAGGTCATATTACAATTGCTCCAAAGACTTTTGATGCATCTTAATGGTTTTGGCTTATAGCCCCTACATAGGATAAAAGCTCTAAAAAATTTTGAGGGTAGACATCTAAGGGAATATTATTATTGGAATGCCTAAATTTACCATGTGAACACTGAATTCCTTCACTATTATCTACAGGTTTGAACTCCAAGGTGACTCTAACACCCAAAGTTGCACATGGACCATACTTTCATGATTGAAAGGTTTTAGGTATATGAAAAGATGCATGACCTTATATAATTATGAATGGATTGGATATACATCCATCATGATTATATAATTTTAAATAGGCTCTTATTATATGAAAATCATGTAGAGAGGGAGCTCTAATGTTGCAATATACAGCCTACATCCTAAACATTGCACATAGTCTATCCCCTAGTAGTCTGCCTTGGAATTTGAAGGAGTTTGGGGGTCAAAAAACTTGAGCAAGGGATGAAAATTTGTGGATAAGGTATTTACAACATGTATAATCTCATCCAATAATTATTTGGTCTGAGAAAATATGGGAAGTACCCTTTGTTTTGTCTCAGACAGAGGGTACTTCCCTTGAGAGCAAACCCTACAGTTTAGAGGAAAGTATATAAGGAGATGAGACCAAAAGATAAAGATACATTTTAAGAAGGCTTGGAATGTTTAAGGACATCCAAACCAACATGATAAACATCTCATATATGTGAGAAGCCTTATAGGTAGGTTTATACCATCAAAAGTATAGACAGGCTTATGAGGCATGGTTATGCCTAGAATCCAAATAAGAGGTCATTTCCACTTCTAGATCTTGGTGAGAATTATAACTGATTATAACATGTGTTTAGTGTGAATTTAGACATTTCCAATCTCTTATTATGTATACAAAACACAAATAAGTCCATCTTTGACTCAAGGACAACATTAGACCTATGCAAAGTGGAGAATCAAGCTCAATAGAGCAACTTTGGAAGTTCACATATCCTTGGAGGTTGTACATGGGGATATAAAGAGTTTGGGGAAGTTGATTAATGTCTTAAAATATTCTCTATTGAAATTTTTTGGTAGTTCCAATGTCAAATCTGCATGAATAAATCTTAAGAGGGTAAAATAGGCCTAAACCCTTGCTAAACCATTAAAAAGACCCGATTGGGAAAATGAAGTTGAAGGGTTATCCAAGTGGGGTGAAATGACCATGAAATTTCTTAAACCTTTTATAAGACTCAATCAGGATCCCTACCATTAGGATTAGTTGTATGGAATTTGTACGGATAGGGTACAGAACTACATCCTTTGATTATTTTGTGCATTATATAGGTTTTAGAAGGTTTCAAGAGATGAAATCAAGTTTGGGAGGAAGATAGAGACTTATTATAACTACACATGTAAATTTCATGCCTTATAAAAACTCCTAAGTGTTCAAACAAAAGCTCTCATCTTCACCAATTAGAACTAGCATAGTGAACATGGTGGTGAGAAATGTGAAAACTTCAAGTGGAAGTGATTTTAAGGTGTGTCTAATGCCTCTAAGGCCATGGAGAGTCTTGAAAAATGTCATCCACTCCATTTTTAAAATTTTCATGGAAAACTTATGCCTTTTTGGAATCCAAGTATGCAAGGTGTGTGAAAGAGGAGTTTTTTTTTACTGTAGGTAGTGATGTCTCACTTCTAGAAGTTTCTAGATGACTAGGAATGAAACCAATGCATGTAGAATCATGTTTGAAATCCTTACCTCTAAATCCAATAATCATACCTATCCCTATCTAGTTTTTTTATGTTCAAACAAGGGTGAATGATGAAGGTAATTTCCTTGTGCAATATGAGAACTCCTATGCCACATTTCAAGAGTTTCATGACTTGGGCTGACACTTATGTTTCTTAAATTTGCATGATCAGTTTGACTTTCCCTTATCATGCATAATTAAATCATTTTCTTAGATTTACAAGTGTTCTTATGACCTTTGGACTTATCTCTTCTCCTCTCTTTAGTTTTATAAGAACTAACCATTTTTGTCTTTATAAATTATGCTCCACCTGAGTATGGTGAATCCCTACTCATTTGCATACCATGGATCAATAAAGACTAATAATTTTTACCTCTTCCATGACTATTCATATTATGTTCACTTGGATGATTGATTTTACTTAGTGATGACTTGTTGTTTCCTTAGCATTGTTGTTTCCTTAGCATTATTGTTTCATTCTCTCACCTATCTATAGTTGGAAAGATTCTTCTTACAAGTCATGTGAATTTTTATATTGATATGTCAAGGTTGAGTGAGTTAGTCTATTCAAACAGTGTCATCTTAGGCCTCTTGTTTAGTCCTCCTACCCTAAAAAATCATCACAACCTCATAATGAAATATTGACATGAGAAGATGTAGATTAGAGAAGTGTATGTTTGGTTAGTCCTTTGTTATCATGTGTAACATGCAATTGGTTGGTATTTATCAACTAATTTGGTGTATCACCTCCTTTCAGAGAGTTTAATTTTAGTTTTCTCTCCCTTTTCCCTCACAATCATAGGTGTAGTAGTGATTTACAAGTGGTACATTAAGGGATTTAGCCCTATTTAGAGATTAACCTCATTCTTAGGCTACCCACAACCTAGAGGTGTTTCAATTATGCCACTTGGATGAGGAGAGTTGAAACATCTCCTCAAAGGGTGAAAATCCAAGTGACAATAGTCTTACTTTGATCTTTGTCAAAGATATGAATTTGTTTGTATCCCAAGAATCCATCCATGAGTGATAGTAGTTTATATCCCATAGT
The DNA here is from genome assembly GCA_037957365.1 of Torreya grandis. Classification (NCBI taxonomy): domain Eukaryota; kingdom Viridiplantae; phylum Streptophyta; class Pinopsida; order Cupressales; family Taxaceae; genus Torreya; species Torreya grandis. The sequence goes on from JARHVA010002265.1 coordinate 1,179,414, forward strand.
AGCATCAATAATGACATCAATGGATGGGAGCGGGAAGTCATATTTTGGGAATGCCTTATTCATGTCTTGAAAGTGTATGCATATTTTGATTTTATCATTCTTTTTTAGAATGGGGACAATTTTGGATATGCACTTGGATTAGTCAATGGGCTTAATGAATTTGCCTTTAAAAATCTTGATGACTTCCTGTACCATTAATGTGACCTTAGGATTGATGGGTTTGAGTTTTAGCTTAATAGGCTTTGTGTCAAATGTCTTGATTACATTATGGATGACTATATTAGGATTTATGCCTATCATGTTGATGTATAAGAAGGTGAAGACTTTGGAAAGTTTTGTAAGGAGTTTTTTGTGGTCCTCTATCTCCTATTTAGAGAGTGAGGACCCTAGCTTGAGGATTCTAGGGTTCTCTTTCATTCTGATATTAATGTTTATAGTTTCCTTGATGAGGGACATGTTTCCTTCTTCAAATAAATCAAGAGTTGGGGGCATGTCCATATCTTTTCCCTCAGTATTGAAGACATCATGTTCATCATCAGAGGAGAGATAATCCTCCACATGGTAGAGGATTTATCAAACTCAGCTCTGACTACCAAGTTAGGATAACAGGTGAGTGAGAATCCCCTCTTGTGATGGAATGAGTGGATGTCATTATAGGATTATAATACTTAGAGGATGGCCTCATCATTTTCAACTATATACAAGACAAGGGGGACCTCATCTCATCTAACATGGGTGATTGTTTGGTCTTTAGGATCTTTACTTATGAGAGAATCTACCTTGATTAAGACTATAAAATATGATTCTATGATCATTGGATGGGGGATAAACATGATGATGAGGTAGCCATGGAGTTGGCAAGTTGGTTGCTTTCTCTAGGGACTACTTCAATGGAGTAAAAATCAAATTCCTTGGTGACCTCACAAATAATGGTTTTATATAACTGGAGGTGTTTGGATTTGGTTTGTTAGACTTCAAAAATGTGATTTACCACTAGTTGGGAATATCCCTAAATTTTTAATTTTTAGACACCTAAGCGCTTTATGATGATCATACCAAATAGTAAAGCATTATATTTGGCTCCATTTTTTGTGCACTCAAAGTCTAGTTTCAACCCAAAGGGCATAACTCACCCCTTAAGGGAATAAAAATGACTCATGCCCTAGTGCCTAGGTGGTACTTGGCCCCGTCATAGTGAAGGGTCCACTTATCATGTGTATAATAGGGTGGCATCTTGGTTTTCTGATATTTCAACCATGTGGATATTGGGTCTAGTGATAGGTTGATCCTATCTAGTTTTATTTATAATTTTTGCTTCCTTTTTGGCTCCTAAATATATGACCCTTTTCATCCGATTCTTTTGAACTCCCAACTAAGGAGCCACATCCATGTTTGGTGTCCAAAAGTAGAGGCTTTGACATCATAATTGCCTATCATCATGGATTAGTTGTGTTGAATGGGATGGCTTTGTAGGTTACCTTGTTGTTAGACTTGAGTAATGTGTGTTTGGTGTTTAGGAAAAGGGTTGTGATATATTTATAGGTTTTGGTTCTATGAATCAACGGGACCATTTGGAAGTGATTAGGTGTTTGCATGCATGCCTCCTAGGAAAATATTCATAAGATTCTAATCCTCTAATAGCCATTGTATGAACTTGTCATATTTTTAGTAGCCTCAAGTGTCATGGCCTATGACTCTATGGAAAAGGCAATAGATGTTGGGGTCATAATCCCTAGGTCGTATACTTTCCCTTGTTGTTTGAATCTTTATTGATTATTATATTTATAGTAACTTGGTTATAAAATATGGGTGTCATTTGCCTTATTGGTATTGGTTTTGGTTTTGGTTTTGATAGTGCATGTTATGAGGTGATGGTCAATTGAAATCAATCATTTGAATGTAAGTATAGTGGCTCTAGTTCTTGACCCTAGTGTTGTTAGAATTATTGGTATTATTTATAGGTGGACATTGACTATTATTTATGAGGTTTTATTTTTTGGCTTAATTGATGATGCCATCAATGGTAGCATTCCTATTTTGGTTCAATATCTTAGGACCTTGGTTGTTCACATTATTTGGGTTTGGGTTCATATTTTGAGATACCCCATTGTTTTGGTTGGGTGTGATGATGTTCAAGTTGGCCCCATAAGTTTGTCGACCACTGTTGATGGTTACTTGGTCAATGCACAATCCACTATTGAGGGCCCCTTCATATGATCGGTATGGGAACTTATGGATGTCTTCCCTTGTTTACTTATTGAGGGAGTGGAGGAAAAGATTGCAAAATTATTGTTGGTCTATGTTGGGTGTGCTAGTAGAGGAATATAGGACCTAGTGCCATATTATGATGAAATGGGTAGTTTATTCATTATGTTATTATTTGATATACAATAACTCTCATATGCAAGTCTTTAGGATGTTTTTTCATGTCGAATGCCTTGATGAATTCAACCATAAGTTGGAAAAAATATTATAGATCCCTCAAGGAGATGGTAGTACCAATCAAGTTTTATCCCCTCAAGGATCTTAGGGAAGATATTTGATACAACCCCATCCTAAGGTAGGATCTCTTTGATGGTGGTAGTGTAGTATTTTACATGTGCATTAAGAACCCCTTCCTTTTAAATTTAAGAAGATCTAGTAGGGGATGTGGAATAAGGACTCCTCGTATATTCATATCGAGGGGCTCTTTGAGGTATTCGACATAGGTTCCCATGTTGTTAAAATATATTTTCATCATGGTGAGGCTATAATGAGAAGGTGGGGTAGTGTATGGGTTGGCATGATAGCCACCAAGAGGTGTGTAAGACGCTTGATAAGGTGATATGGAGTAAGCCAAGGAATAATTAGTTGGTTGATTGGATTTTGAATATATGTGGAAGTATGGAGGGACATTGTGAGATGTAAGAGGCATTGTGTCTTGTTGTGGTAAAGTGTATGTGGTGTATTGTGGTGAGGTGCATGTGGCTTGTTGTGGTGAGGTATATGTGGCTTTTTGTTTTGGTATATAGGTGGTTTGAATATATTTTGGTGTTGTATAGGGTGGGATATACCCCATCTATGAAGGGGGTTTATATGTGAAAGGTGCATAGCCTGGAGGTGTGGATAATAGTGGATTATTTACCATAAGTATGTTTTATAGTGGTGAAGCATACATGTATACACCACCTATTGGATTATAACCAAGTACTTGGTAGGGTGGATGATTTTTGGATACACTAGGGTTGGGGGGCCCATAACTGATAATATCTTTGAGGGGTTGGTGAGGGACATGGATCTATGGTGGTACTTGTTCTTGAAATGGTGTGAACATGTAGGTTTGTTTTTGTGGTGTGGGGTAAGTTTTTGTTTGAATGGGATGAGAAGAGGGATGAGTGGCCACATGAGGGTTTTGGCATATCCCTTGACTCAGTGCTTGTTGATAGTTTTTTAGGTCATAGATATGAACTACTAGGGTGCTAATGAGTTGGTTCAGACTAGTGTTGGTATTGGATCCATGGATATCTAATGTAGGAGTGGATGTGTGAAATTAGGCCACATGAAGGAGTTGTTTTGGGGTGGGATCTCTAAGAGTAGTGTCAGTAGTGTTCATTGGTGGGTTGGAAGCATCTTGATTCCTACTGGGAGGATACATAGTAGCTTGCATGTGGTTGACCTCATCTTATAAGTGATGGATCCTTCCTAAGTAGTGATCATATTTGGTGATACTTTTTGTGTCTAGGCTTTGTAATTTGATAGATGGCCTCATGGCCATACAAAGAGTGGTTATGCCTCCACCCATAAGTTTCATGGTGTTGGAGTTAGGATGGTCACTTGTGGTTTCAGATACATGGTGTATCTCTTGGATAATAACCTCACTCTTTGTCTCAGTTTAGGGAGTATTCATATGATTGGTATTTTATGTTAGTGTTAAAGGTTGGGTTATTCCAACTCATCAACAAATGTTTGCTAGAGCTAAGATGGCTTCTCTTATAGCCCTCGAGGTCAAGAGATCCATTAATATCTTGCACAAACATATTCTGGGGGTATATGAATACCCTCAAAATAAATGGAAGGAAGGGAGATGAAGAAGAGAAAAGGTAGAAAAAGAAGAAAAGGATGTGCAAAGGACAAATTTGTTTCATAACAAGTTCACCAATTTATATGCATGTAAATTATCACATGTTAATTTATGCACTTGATTCCCTGATGTTTAGTCAATGCAGCCAACGTAATGGATAGGCTAGGGGTTTGATTAATTATTGGTGGAGTAGGATTTGGGATAAGTAGTGTTAATGGGTTATCGTGATGGAACCAAAAGATCTCAATAATGTCTTAGTGTCAGTTGAGAGTATAGATCTGTGTCGAAACAAAGATCTAAGGCCCTTCAGTCTCTAATATCATAATAAGGTGGAGTTTTTAGTTAATGTTAGGCTCTAAGAATTAGGTACATTGGGTTTAATGACTCACAGGAGAATATCTACTCTATTAGATTAAATTTGCCTGACCAATGTCATCCACCAAGTGTGAATGATATAAAACAAGGCTAGACCCAAGGAGAATAAGATGGGATAGATGGGTGACTAAGCTTGGGTGATGTTGTATTGATGTCTCCTATTTTGTGGGAGAATAATGATGGGTGGATCAAGGATGTGCTCTTGTTATTCTAAGGCAACTAAGGACTCTATGATGAGGTATGGAATTAGACTGGATCAAAAGACCTCACATCTCAACTCAATACTAATGTCAGACTATACGATGATGGTAGGACTTGGTGCTCTAACTCTAATGAATAAAACATGTGGGATAAAACCTTGTGTTTCATAAAGGGTAATCTGAAAGAGACTAAGCAAAATCCAAGAAAAAACATATGAGCTTGTTAAGGCAATATCTTGTAAAGTGTGCTTGTTGGAATTTTGAATCAAGGCTTGGTATGTGGATGCTTGTGCGGATGTAAAAGGATTTTGGTAGATGTGTTCATTTTCATATATTTTTCAAGGCTTTCGGTATGGCTTGCGTTAAATAACAAAGCTTTTGATACTTTTTTTATTTGTTGTTTTTGGATTTTTCTTGGTTTTTGTCAAATAATTACTTGCTTACTGAAAATAAAGTATTGAAAGTAAAGGATAGAAAAACTAAAAGAAAATGAAATAAAAACTCTCTTTTTTATTATTTTCAATGTTTTGAGATGCATGTAATGGAAGAAATAAGAAACCTATGCTATTATACAAGATGTTGATTTTTCCTATATCTATCTATATGCAAACTAGATGTAATGTTTTTCTTTGTTTTGATTATTTTGTATGAAGTAGACTAAGTATGTAAATTAAATCAATTCAATGTGAGAGGAGATTTAATCTAAAATAGAATCAACAAAGCGATTTCCACTAATTTTCTTGTTCATAAACAAACTAGGCCAATTTTTAAACCTTTTTCATTTGTCATAAATAAACTTTTTGAATGTATTTCTAAAATAGGAACAAGATATGAAAATTGTGATTTTTTGCTTTAAGAGAGGAAAATATCAATGTTTTTAACTCTTCAAAACAAACAGGGCCAGCGATCGACCACTCTTAAATATGCACCTATGATTATCTATGTTTCCTATATTTGTTTATATGGTTGTTTAGAATGCAACAGACTTGTTTAGATCTTAAAAAGAAAAGTTAAGTTGGCTAGAAATAGAGATTTGTCAAGGTCTTTTTTAGGATTACTGATTTGAAAGGAAACTAAATTATTGAAATACAAACATAAGCCAAAAATAAATATATTTTTGTAGTAAAGACAAATGAACAAAAATAGATCTATTTCACTATCAAATTTGATTCATTTCTCTTTTGTGGAAAAATAATCTAATCACAATAACAAGCTATACTAAATCTAATCTAATAGAGAAAAATAAATGCTAAAAATTAAAAGAAACCTAAACTTGATTTTGGAATAAATCAGTTAAAGTGCATGTAGTGTGTTGATAGGAGAATCTTTAGTATGTTAACTCTGCATGCTCTTGAACAAGTTCTGGAAACTCTCTAGTTGGAAGATAGATAAACTCTAAGATAAGATTAAAAAAAAAAGGGAGACACAATCCATAAATGGAGAGAAGTTAAATTAGGGTTGGTTAATGCCTTGCCTTGTAAACTCTGATTTGTTTTCACCAAGAACACTTCTGCACTTGCAGTTGTGTAGTCAATTTGAAAATAATAAAGGTTGAATCTTCTGGCAATTGTAGCAAGGTTTTGGATATAAAATTCTTCTCAATAATAACTTCTAATAGTAATTTTTTACATATGAAATTAGGCCGAGATTGACCTTCTTATAGAAAGAGAATGGAATTTACATGGAGGAGTTCAAGTAAGTGTGATGATGAGTTCGGCTTGATATGAACTGAACAAGGATAAAATTTGGAAAGTGAGTGAGTTGGGCATGATTGGGAGCGAACACAAGGTGATAATAACAAGAAATGCAAAGCTAGTTATGCAAAATGTGTGAGAACTTAAGTTATGGGAGGTAATATTGGAAGGCATTTTCACTATGACAAAACCACCATTTTATATAGGGGGTGGTTACAAAATCACCATTTAATATGACATAACTGCCACATATAATTATAAGACTGCTTCTATTTTAATGCATAATTGCCTCCATATGTCAAAACTACCTCCTATATTGCAAAATCATCATGGTGGTTGTGCAAAATAAGGGGCAGTTCCAAAAAAAGAAGAGTAGTTCTATCACTTGCGGTGGTGTTTTTGTCACACATTGCAGTTTTTTAAAAATAAATTAGAAACAACATAGAAAGGTCTGAGCCAAAGGGACTAAAAGGGGTCAAGGGAGGAATAGGAAAACATAAGGAGATAATAAAGATAGAGTGTTCCCTATGAAGCACAAAATGAGAAGTCATTACATCGTCATCAAATTTATATCAGAAATGTCACACCATGTAAATTTTGGGTGCATACAATTCCGCTAAGGTGAACCGAAAAGAGATAAAACCTTATTTATATCCAACATGATTATATCAAAGGAGCATGCTTGAATTGCAAATCCTTAACAAGTATTCTAAATTTTCAAAAGCAAATTCTAAGATAAAATTCTGAAGTATGAGCAATTATTTTCCCCTTTAGAATAATCACAGGAAGCTCCTAAAGGTTTACATTTTTAAACAAGAGGCCCAATAACAAAAATTGGACCATATCTAGATTTGTGTTTATGAAAATGGCAATCTACAGCCAACCCTTCTTTTTGAGTTAAGACAAAAATCACACGCACAACTAGTCTTAAATAACTGAATAATAAACATTTCAAATGAATAAAAATAATAATAATTTCAAAAGATAAAGTATCATGTTGCCTTCACAAATTCATAGCGGTTAAAAATATATACTCATAAATGTTTGATATCAATGGAAGACAAGGTTTCAGTAACAATTCACATATATTAGTCAATGCACAAAACTTTTATCACTAATGACTTAATATAAAAGCTTATACCTAGAAAACCTAACATGTGACCAAATCAGTGATTGCATAAAACATAATTGCAATTAGAGAAAATCACTTCTCTTGATTTATAAATAATACATTACCAATGACTAAGGATTTTTCAATCACTACATAGTCATGATTTTAGACAACTATCCACATAGATATAAAACCACTTGTAGAGGTCAATATGTCATATTTATTCATCAAGGGAAACCAAAAAAAAACTAGAAGGATTCCAAACACAGCCAAAATTTATATTATGTTATATAATTAATAATTATAGTTTTTAGCATCTCAAATTATCATATCAATCATTTGATGGAAAGCTAGAGATATGAATCAACAAAAAAAAGTAGCTATCATTTTCACAATGTATAAATGGTTACGTTTTCACATTTTTCTCATAATTCGTGAACTAAGTTGGTATGAATTTAACATGCATGTTCTTGACTTACCCTGAAAACAACCCATTAAACATCTCAAAAACCTAGATAAAAAATAAGGATATATTCATTTTTTTATCATATTAAAAAGACTACTAAAAAAATTAGGAACCACTTTTAAGGAACCCACAACATAAGAGAAATATAAATTACAAGATTATTATGGGTTAAATTATTACATACCTAAACAACTTGAAATTGACCATAAAAATGCAAGTGATTAAATAGTAATTGTTGGCCTTAATTGACAAACCCTAGATCTCCATGTATTAACAAAAAAAAATTATCCCCGTCACACAACCAACTCACACAGTCCTAGCGTTTGTTCATAAGGTAGTAAAACAACTTTAAATCCACCATAACATTTTCAAAAAAATGCATTTAGATAATATGCAATCATTCTTTAACAAATAGACATTCATATCATGCCCTAAAGAAAAAAATCAAGCTCTAACTGACAAACCTTAGGTCTACCCATATATATCCATCCATAACCTTGTGCAAAAGCACATGAGTAAGGATACATGCAACAGGGTATTGTGTGATTAAAATAAATTAAATAACCCACATAGTTACAATGCAACATACTTAAAGAGATTGAGAAATATAGTTTGAGAAGAGTACTTGCCTGAAATGTCAAAGATTCCACATTTTCTTCTTGCTCTCCTTTGTCTTCCTCCTACCTCTGCCATTCCAAATTGAGTTGATTTGTTTTCTTCAAGTCCCATTTTAACCTAAATTATCTGTAAGCTTCACACCAGCTAAGTAGTGGCTCATAAATGCATAATGTACTCATCATAATGGCACTTACATATAACATCAGTTCTTTTTCTCATAATTTTATCCATGGTGCTGAATGAAACCCTAACCTTTTGTCATTGCTTCTAAAATGTAGTCCGCATTCAAGCACAAAAGACCAAAATCAATCAACAAAGCCAAATGATTTGCCTATGATCTAATTTTTAGATATTTTAAAATAAAATGATTTACTTGACTAAGGATAAGATTAATAATTGTTTATTCATGACTTTAGACCTACATCTAAGATCATCACCAAGTGAACTAAAACTATCAACAAGACCTTTTTGCCAAACATTGCCAACCAACAAAAAGAATGATTTAATTAACAACTTTTAATAAGGTCTAACAAATCAAGATATTTCTCATGACCTTGACCAAGTCCAAGGTCATTTAAATAACGAAAATAACAAACCTCTTTACTATCAAAAGCCAAGTCTCAGTGAAGGCTTTGGCATATTCAACTCAAACAACCAAGAATTAATATAGCATGCTAAAAATCATCAAGCATAACAATGTTATTTACAATCTGCATAAGGCATCATAAGATGAATGATTTCATAGTGATTACAACTAATAGGTCTACATCATGAACCTTTTTATTAACATATAATCAGTGTGCACAATTGGCTATAAGCTAATGATGGCCACAAAACTTAAAAGATCAATTTATGCACGAAACATGGAAGTCACAATAAAGCATTTTAGTGTTGCTTACTATCTTTCAAACTTTCACAAAAAAATATTAGAGCTTAAGGGTTTTGCATTGCTTATTAGAGATACATTCACACCCACTTACAAACATTCAATTATGCTTATTCAAACACATGAATTCAAATGCATCTGGCATTATATAGAGTGATGTTTTCCCTTCAAGTTGACAATGTGTTTTATCATGCATTCACATGTGATAATCAATTGTGAAACTTGCTAAAAACTTCATGGTAATGCATACAAACATCCATGATAACCGATTCTATGTTGGAAGAAAAATTACTCAGGGGGGACTTACTTAAGCAATCATATATCAATTAGATCAGCATATACATCTTAGAAAGTATAGACATCAATCCTCAAGATTATGAAACATATGAACACAAATTATATGTGGGAAACCCTCAAGGGGAATAAAACCCACTGAAACATAGCTTTGGAAAATTTTCCTATAAGACCATGAATCAATTTTAGTTGAGCGCCAACCTAACAAGGAGGACCAACCCCTAAATTTATCAAGTACTAACTTGACTTTAGCAAGCACCAACTTGCTAGGAGGCTACAACCCCCTTGTTGATCAAGCACCCACTCAATCAAAACTTAGATCATTTCTACATTTCTCTCGTTTCCCTCTCACAACTGATGATGGTCTTCCTTTTCTCTATCACACTACAATCTTCCTCTCCCACAAGTAAAGACTATCCTTTACCTACTTCGCTCAAATAGCCCTTATATGGCTTGAGACTGTCATGAAACCCTGTAGATGTCTATGAATGATTCATATAATTTATTTGATATGTTTCAACACCTATGTAAGATCACATAATCCTCTTCTTTTTTTCTTCACATCTACACACTCTACACCCTTGCATTAGGCCTAAAAATACCTAGTATATATACAAGACTTTTCTTGTCCATATCCCTCTTGGTCAGCCAAGAAATATTATCCCATTATATCAGCCATGGAATGGATCTTATAAAACTTTGTAGACAAGAATAAAATGTGATTTGAGTCCCTTTAGGTCTTACCTTTCTCAAATAGGCCATATTTCTCCTTTAGGTCTCATGGAGACTTAATCTTATTAGGCCTAATTAGTACACGTTAATCTTTGATCCTTTTGGAGAAAATTCAAACACTTTGTATGGAAGGATAACATCATATGTCATCCCAATATACCTCTTATAATAGAATCAAGGCTTTGTATCACTTTTTAGGTTAAACCACTACTTGGAACACATCAATAGCATAGTTAATATTAGCCCTGTATATACCCAAAAAGTCTGTCAACAACAATTGAAGATTAAACATAAATTTTCCAAAAAAATATGGAAATAAAACATATATTAAAAACCTTCATGACCTTAGGTTTATCACCAACTTCATTGGACACTTTAACACAGAGCTTAAAGCATCAAACTCACTTCTGCAACATGACCACTCATAACTGCCTGAATGCTCCAAAACCCAATCATGAACAATTGACCACCAACATCTATACAAGGACATTTCATGACTCTTGATTCACTCATATTAACTTTATAGACCTTAATAACATATTCATATGCATTACACTCTTCAACTCTAGGCAAATCTTCTCACACTCATCTTTGTTAGATGACTACTTAGAATTGTCAAAAACTTCAAAACACAATCATGAAAACAATGACTTAGAACATATATACAATCACTATCATGAACTTCCAATGGGTTTATATGATCCTTAAGCATCTTCAAATCAACTTACAACAAATATATTATATGCTTAAATAGCAATATTGGTCTTACAGACCAATCTCATGTCTTCAATGTATACAGACCTCACTGTGTTATACAAGTCAGTTTGAGAGCACCTTTTTTGCTTATATATAAGCATCTCCAACTATTGTATCTAATATGGATATGTGCTACATGTCTTAATCAAAAACCCTATGCAATTTTATTCATACCTAATCCATGGCAACACATCCCTAATCTCATTCCAACTTCTGCCTGTTTTTCTGACTGTCTTCCTCACTAGGCCTTTTTAGCAATAGGTCAACTTCCATGACCGGTTTAGCATATTTGAAGTCTAGAACTTGCTCAAAAACAATCATGGTCATAATACATAAGTCTCAAGATTCAGACTCCAACCACTTAACAACTTTGACTCGGTCAACTCTACTTGTAAAAGTAAATTTATGAGAAATATGGATTTTCTTGTAGGGTCCACTTACTCATCTGATAGACCAATGCCACCTAGAGGTACCTGGGAGAGTCCAATACATTCTCAAATCATCAAATTAGGCCTCCAATCCATTATGATCCATTTCTAACAAGATCTTCCATATCGGGTCACAATTAGGGTTTTAAAGAGGGTTAAGACCACCTTACAATCTTAACGATCAATCATAAAGCTTGGACCCTTAATCCAGAAACCAATGCTTGGAAATTTGAGCTAGGATCCTTCCCCAAATTCCATGAACTTCTTATGATCTCATGCAAAGGTTGCACATGCCAACAGGCATAAGAAATTCCTTGGGTCTGTAACACCTCATTCTATGCACACAAGAAACCTCAAAACCATATTTCATGCTTTCTTTTTCAACTCAGGGCCTCAAATTTCACCAACACTCTTGAAACAACATGTCAAACCTCTATCAATGATCATTTTTCCATGCATGCCTTGGGAACTGAACTTCATACCCTGTTTGATCACCATCTCTCTCTTTGCTCTTTAGGGTTTGGATCCGTAATTCATATTAGGCCTCAAAGTAGACCTTGTAGTTATTGTTCAATCACTCTCCATCTTAATCATATGCCCAAAAAACATTCCACATGCACTACCACTAATTTTTATCCTTCATAGGTCTTGACAACACTTCATGGTACCTTATTGGGTCAGGCAAGGTCTATGACTAGTCCAGTTTCATGCTTAGGCTTAAGACCTTACCCTTATAGGCTTACCTTGAAGCTTTCCTGAGTGTTCCAACACTTCATATGCATGTTTTAGCATCCTTAAACATCCACTCATACCTTTGTGTATCCATCTCACCAGACCACTATCTTCATACCCTCTCATAGGTTCTCTTCATGTGATGATCAATGTCATGACTAGTTTTTTCAGGGTCTTGAAGCTTAACAAATAGACTTGAAACATTCCTTGATGCTTCAACACTCTGATCATATGCCTTATATTCTCCTTAGATATTATCATACATATGTACACACTTCTTCATGCACATGCTCATTATATGACAATGCTCGTCAAGACTAGTGCTCAAAAGTATGCTTATCTTGTATCTTGATCTTGACCTGAAAACATGTCATCATCCTCAAAAAAATCATCAGGCTGCCTTCAAATTCTCTCTCAACAACGAGACAATAGGTTGCCTTCAAATTATTTCTTGTAATAAGACTTCCTTGTCACATACCACTTCACCATGCATCTTTACTAGATGCACTTTGACATCAACTTTGATCTTGACACTGACATCCATTTTGACCTTGACATCAATGACAACACTTCTCAACATTCTAGACAAGATTTAGCTTCAATACTTCAGAGGATATGACAAATACCCAAAAAATAGTAGGGTAAGATTCATGTTGGGTTCACCAGGATATGTGTAAGGTGAATACAATCAACAGTATGAATATTGTATAATATAGGAAAATGGAGAAGACCATATTAGATCTAGCTTACATACAAGATGTCACACTGCAAATAGGGTGGGGATGTAAGCAAGAATTATATGTATTAAAGATATCAAGGATATAATTATGAAGTCTAATCATGGAACTGATGAACAAAGACTCACCTAGATATGAGATGTAAAGGACTAAACTATAGAGATAAAAATGTCATTAGGCGGTAACCAAGAGGTATCTTAACTAATGTTATAACCAAAAGGTGTAAACAAGGGAAACAAAGCATGCAAATATAACATATACTAACAAGCACATATTAACTGAAGCATTGAAGATAACAACATACCAATATACCACACACAAACACATATATATCCCCCAAATTTAATAAATAAATAAATAGTATTGGGATAGGGACACTTGCCTTGGATTGACTTATCAACGCATGAATCTCCCCCTTGAGTCAAGTGATGCTTTGTGAGAGATTAGTAGGTGAAGATCAAAGACGTAAAGAAGATCTATGTATCCTAGTTGGGGAGTCCAAATACTAGGTATACCTTTTTGATTCATTTTTTCTTCTTGACTTCAAAAAGCTTGTGCAAACTAAACCTCCATCAATGTAAGCTCTTGTGCCTTGTTTCCTATTTTTCTTACTAAGAGCAAATTTGCATGCATGAGCATAATAGATTGAATGTGTTTCTTATAAAAAAATAGAATTTAATAACCCTATAAATAGGGATCAAATCCTAAAAGTCACTTATCTCAAAAGTTGATTGTATCGGCTTGGCTGATACAGTGGTTATGAAAACCACTAAAAACAATATTGTGTAAGCATGACAAATATAGTAAGAAAGATGTCAACAAGAATAACATTATATTGACTTGGCCTATACAATAGTTAAAGTGACAGCAAAGAAAAGACTATGTCATCCCAAACAATACACTAGGAAAATAAAAGGAACACTGCATAACTGACTCAGCAAAGCCAATACATAGGTGCTAGAGAAAGCAATTGACATGATAAAAAGGCACACAAACATGCAGAAGAGGACAAAAAGAGGGAGAACGGGAACAAATAGATGCTAGAGAAAGCAACTGACATGATAATGAATATAAGCAAATATATCTGATGATCATGGGGGATTTTATCAGAAAATACCCTAAGTCGTCCCACCCTGATTCTGGTGCACTCCTTAGGACGTGCACTCAAGGAGATTGATACACTGACGAGTCCTTTTATAGAAATTGTTAGTAATTGAAAAATAATAGGTGTATACATATCTCATCTACAATTTGTAGACATTATAATGCCATTGGGAGAACCAACGAAAAGATAATCTAGATATCTAAAGGAGATATTAGATAGATAAGAAATGCAACAAGACAAAAGATAAGCCATCAAAATCCATAATTTACTTCATAAATCTCTCAAGTACTTTATGAGAAAAATAAGGAATATCCCAAGGTTTGAGGAGGGTCAACTAAATACCCAGGCATGTCTTTACCAAAGAGAAAATGGTCAAAGGGAGCATGGAAACCAATTATAGACAAAATCCAAACCAAACTAGCACTATGGAAAGGCAGATAGCTCTGTGTGGCAAGTAGAGCCAATCAGTTCAGCTAATTTACTCGTCTATCACTTGTCCATTTGCAAAGCTCTTCGAAAGATCATTGAAAGGTTAATGTAGAAGTAGAAAAATTTCTTATGGAAGAAAAGAAAAAGAAAACTCTCATAGCATGGGATAAAGTTTGTAGCCCCAAATCTTGGGGATTAGGAAAAAGAATGTTGGACCAAATGAATAAGGCTTGGAACCAAGCTCTTATGGATGTTATACAACTAAAATGATAGAATGTGGAGCAAAATTATTCAATGCAAATATATGGATACCCAGCACATGATAAGACTCTTCACCCAATTTTCACTCCCAAGAGGATCTCCGATGTGTAATTTTGTAAAAAAAAATTGCAGATAATATATCCTTACAACATTAAGATGACACATCATATAAGGAAGATCATTCAACTTTGCAAATGATATTCGATCAAATGACCACCTCCTAGATAGTAAAGAAGCCTTTAAGAAGATTATGGAATACACAATTATCTAATCAGGGCCCAAAGTAAGTGATTACATGATTAAGGATAAAGAAGGCTACTATTGGAAAAACATGCACTGCCCTGATACTTTTGACACTAATTGAACACGAGCTAGCTACCAACCTAGATGCAAACTCCATCCCTTCCCAAGGGGAGGAATGTAATCCAACTTGAGAAATATATCCAACTGGAGAAGTGTACGATTAATGCATGAATAAATCCTCAAATCAAGTCTCACTCTATCCTAGGATTTCCCTTCTTCAAAAGTTTGTAATAGTGACGGAATCCCTAGAATCAAATTTTGTGTATTGTTTGCAACAAATAGTAAAATTTTAACATATGACGAGAACATGAGGAGAGAATTCCAAGGACCATCTACATGCAATTTTTTTTAAAGCCCAAAAAGAAACTAGAGACCATATTCTATTATATGTCAAGTACTCTTGGAAGGTATGGGGTTTTATCTTAACAAATTCTACTTGTCCAAAGTATTACAAGAGACAATTTTAGGGTTAATCAAGAGTTGAAAAATCATGTATAAGAGTAAATTTTTTGCTACCTTATGCGATATTGGTCCCTATATCATTCAGTAGAATCTATGGTTGGAAAGGAATCAAAGAAAATTTAAGAGGGATTAATTAGGGGAAATTGCTTGGAATAAAATTTGAGGCAATGTTGTTTGCTCTGGTAACAATTAAGGACAAACAAGAAGAGAAGACTCGAAAGAATGAGATAGATATGTCCATAATTTGAATTAGATTCCATGGTCTACTAACTAGGCTTCCCAAATAAAGAGATAAGATGTAATCAGAGAAAAAAGAACAATGTTTTTGGACACCCCTGTGCCTAGGGAAGATAAAATTAAATTTTGATGAGGTTGTGAAAGGAAACCAAGCCCTAATGGCAAAGAAGGCATCTTTCAAGATCATCAAGGTCAACGATTGATGGTATATTCCGTAGACAATGGGAAGGACACTAACAACAAAGCAAAAGCAATGGCACTCTTGAAAAGAGTTCAATTCGTTATCGTAAAAGGCTATAAAGAAGTGATCACATATTGGGGTTTTCAAACTACAATCAATGCAATGAAAGGCAAAATGATTTAGGGTTGGAGAATAGAAGAAATTCTCAAAGAAACCATATGGTCATGCACCAAAATGAAGTCAGTGAAATTTTGACATTCTAAAAGGGAAGGAAAACGAAAGAACTTGGGTAGCAAATAAAGGGGTTGACCTTATAAAGTTGACTCTAGCCCGAGACAACATATGGATTCTCAAAAAATCCTAATTCAAGGTATTGTCCTCTTCTTGTGGAAGGCTTCCCAATTCACATAAGAAAAAAATTATTAATCTTTGGTGGGGGGATTATGGGTATAGTTATTCCTTATTTAGCCCCCAAATTCCTCCACCATCATATGTCTAAACGACAAGCCTACAACAATCATTAGTTGAAAGATAATGATGAATTAATTGCTTATGCCCTATGTGAAATGGAAGGCATAATCTCCCTTAATGAATGACGTTTTTTGAAGTTATTATCCTCCTCCCTGCATGTCATAAAACATTTTTGAAATCACAGATTTAAAGGAGCAAAGGGCGACGTGGAAAAAAGAAACACTGGTATGACACATTCCTTTCATCCTCCAAGCCAAGCTCTGCCCAAAAAAAGAAGCCGAGACAAGATGGAGGGCCCTTCAGTGACCTCAACCTTGAATGTTGTATCTATAAAGCATAGCACAAACACAAATTGAAGAATCCTTGGATATGAATTTTCCCAAATACATGAACCATACAATGAGAAAAGCCCTACATGTGGTTGTGGATTAATTGGATGTGGAAGGCAGCAAAGGAAATGAATGATGTGTAGATAGCTTACCTCAACAAACTGATGAAAGAGATGAAAATTGATCTTGGACAATCTATCGGTAAGAAAAATGTATTTGACATGGCTCAATCCTCGAGTTGTGCAACCATGATGTCAAACATAGATAGAAACTTCATCTTGCATGATGACAATATATACATTGAATACTCTTTGCAAACAACAAGAGAAAAATCCATCCATCAAGAACACCTAATCCTAAAAAGTATGAGATCCCGCATGGCTGGCTAATCCCTATTGCAAAAACACTAAAAATCCCCCCCAAAGCCATTGTATCCCTACCTCCTTATTGCACCACATAAGAAGATGAGGAAATTACAACAAAGACCCAAACTTAAAATGTGGTGGTGGTAAATTAAACGAGGAAAATACAAGTTTTAATAAAATTAATAATTTTTCTTGACATATAAAGGTGCCCTATTTTATTTGTCCCCCATCATTGACTGGTAAATGGTATGATTAATGAATTTTGAAAACTTCAATAGAAACAAAGGAACTCTCTATGAACAATTATACAAGTGTAAACTCAAAGCTTTGTTTCATATATATAACAAAGCTCAATACCATTTATATCCTCACATAAATGATTATGCATCATACATCATCACAAAAGCGAAACAAAGCTGACTAAATCAAGAAAATACCATGCACTCGCATCACAAAATAATCTTCTCATGATATATATATATATATATATAATTTATTTTTATTTTATTTTTTAAAACCTATTTTATTTGTTGAAAGAAATATAGCTTATCTCATATTTTGAGTTCAGGAAGAGAGAGAATGGCAAAACTCTGACATGTTCAAGCCCATCTGCTACATTGATAATTTTTACAAACCAGAATAACCATCTCCGTTGAATTATGAGATTCTGTAACCCACCGAAAGTTGGATTAGGCCCTTCAAAACTGAATCGATATTTTAACTACAAGAAATAGCAGAGAATCTTGGAGCAGGTATGATAAGTAATGTACGAACAAGTATCAACAACCTGCTCCGCAAGGTCAAAAATACGAAAGGCAGAAAGCTTGAGAAAAGTGAAAGAGAAGGTCAATAAGTCTAGCCCCTGTTTTAAACGGCTGTCCCATCACTAACGAGGAGTAGAATGGCTAGAGTAATAAGCGTAAGTGCAGATCTTCCTAATCCGTTGAAAACTTTAAAGTTGAATTCATGGGTTGTAAGAAGATTAATTGGAAAGTTCGGCCGAGGGGACCATCCCATCAACCAAGGGGATTGAAAACTCAAAATGGAAGCAAGCTATAGGGATTGAGGAGACTTGAGGTGATAATTCCTCAAACTCATGGAGGAAACGCTTATGCTAGGAAGAATTCTAATCAAGAAGCTACACCGATTTATTAGCATATACTTGCATATGTAATTTGGGAACCCAATGCAGTTATACCATCGATGACATTTTCACTATAATTTTTTTGCAGGTCTAGGGCCCTTTCCCTAGTTATCTTCAGCAAAAAAAACAAATTAAATCGCACCCCTGTGAATCGTACATCTTTTGAGAAGAACCTTACCAATATATTGCAAATTTCAAAAAAAAATAAAAATGCCGGCCACCATTTTTATTCATTGTCCCAAAAGACATCTGCAAGTTATAACGCATTCAGTTTTCCAATAATTGAGCTTGTTCATACAGCTTTCAAATGTGCAACACCTAGTTGACAACCACCTTGAAGAAATGAGTTCAGTACATGTTATTCCATGCTCCTAAATCCACAATCTACATTCCTTAAAAATGCCACAATCTAAGAATGGATATAACTGGTCTCATGGAGCAAACCAAAATACATAGCAACATAAGCAGAGAAATGAAATGCTCTCTGTAAATCACTTACACATGCCAAGAATTTAGAACACTGATAAAAATTATAAAAACAAGAGACGGTACAGAAATAGATGCAAAATCGTCAGCAAATCTTTTTGCCTCGGGGGCATCCAATTTCAATAGTCCACCGCGACCATGAAACAGTATTCCAGCCTCAAAATATTCCAACTATCATGGCACACATACATACACTGGACAACATGAAAAGTCTTGTGATAAAAACGGCGCGCACAGTGAAACAATCATCTCACAAGGTTACACATAGGAAGAAATATGTTGATGGAACGAAGGACTCCAAAGTGCACTAAACTGCCTCATTAGGAATTTTATCGGCAGCACCATTTTGCACCATTTGGTTCCCAACAGATCGTCTAGGAAGTCTGGAGGAATTTCCACCTGCATTGCCAAATATCCCTCGCCCCCCAGCACCCCTTCCTCTATTAAAGTAGTCCCTCCCAGCCTCTTGCCCACTTCCCCTGCCACGTGTAACATAATATCCCCGTCCTCTCAAACCTTCATTTTGAAATACCCTTCCTCTACCGCCTCTTCCTGATCAACATATATAAATCAGAGTTCAAAGTCGGCAAATCAAAAGTTGACACAAAATGCTTCCAAACATTATGACAATGTATAATACTCACTCCCACGTGAACTACTGCTAGTCCGTTTCTCCTCTATGTATATTTGCCTCCCACCAAATAGCATTGGAGATGCCTGCATGTTACAAAATAGAAAGTAGAAAGTAGAAAGTCAATCTCAAAAAGCAAATAAACAGAAAAACAAGGTTGATACAAGGCTTTGGAGATGTCACAATTTAACTTACCCCTACAGCACATTGAACAGAAGATGAGTCCTCAAAGTCAAGAAAGGCATAACAAACACCATTATCCTGCAAGAGTTTAGGCAAAATGACGCTTTTGGTTAGCTCAAATAAAAGAACCAAGAACAAAAATGGAAACCATGTGTGCCACATGACAAGTTCAATATGAAATAAGAAACATAGAAACAAAAACTAATGCATGAGCCAACCTTCCGATTCACCACATTAACCCCTCCGGGTTTAATTTTTCCAAACTGCTTGAATTCCATTTCCAGATCAGCAGCAGCAGCAGTCAAAGGAAGATTCTTAATGTAAATTGATTTACCATCACCTGAGCAATGACATAAATATTGGGTAGAGTGAACATGAGAAAACAACTCCGACTATTTTAATCTAGTAGAAATTAAAAATTGAACAAACATTGACAAACATTTACAAATGCCAACAAAAGAACGAGGATTGAAATAAGGGACCTCCATTTTCTAAGCCAGTAACATCATCAGAAGCATTGGGATGTGCTTCATCAATTTCTGTTGAAGCATGTGGTGGTTGATTTTGTTGTGGAGGCTGTGCTGTAAGCTGCCGCTCTGAAACTACTACAATAGCCTTATTTAATGGTGGCTGGTAAGATTGTGTAGGGGTAGAAGGTGAAGCTTTATTTAATGCCTTAGCAACCTGAAGCTTTGAAATTAAAATGAAAGACAACAAGAAGTCAGAATTTCTTTAAAAAATAAATTTTAGCAACCTGAATCTTCAAAATTAAAGGAAAGAAAACAAGACGTTGGAATTTCTTTAAATAAAATTTTACATTTGAGTCTGATAAAGTAAAGATTACAAAGGAAATAAGGAAGTCACAATAGGAGAAAAAGATCATTTAATTCCCAAACTCACAATGGAAGCATAAGTATGCTTGGGAACCTCCCCTGTTGTTTCTTCAACCGGAACAGGAGCTGAAACAGCTTCCATAGTTGGGACGGTGGCAGATGTGGCCACTATTGAGACTTCTATCGAGACATCTTCCAATTTATCTTCGAGTATGGGAAATTCTTGCTGATCAGAAATATCATATTCCTCAACTACAGCTTCTGCCTCAGCAGGAGTAGCAGTGGTAAACTCCCTTTTGATTTCAACAGTAGCAAAGGAAGAAGGTTCTGGTGCTGCAAAATTACAATTGTCATTGAAGTAATTATAGTATTGCCTTTGGAAAAAATGTACCGATAGTATCATTAATCCTAGTGGTGACCTTGAATGAATAAAACCACTTAATCAGCCAAATTCAACCAATATAATCCAGCCAACTTAGTAAGAAACACAAAATAAATTACCTGGCTCGGTCACAGGTGATATTGACTTCAACTGGGGCTCATGATCACCATTTGTAAGTGTATCAGACTGCTTCTCAACATAAGAATCATCCTCGCAGAATCTAAAAATATCATTTAATACGTAGTAACCTTTCTCCTGAGGTGCAAGGAAAAATGTCTGAACAAAATTATTTTTGACCTCTCTGTCCCTCCTCTGGATAGAGCCAGTGACCATAACTAGTACCCCACCATTTAATGAATCTTGAGCATCTGCCGATTTAATTTCAATGAGACAGCCCGTGTAGTTCAAAGACATTACACGGTTATGAATTTCCTGGCCAAGGGCAAGAAAAACAATGTTAAAATGATAAAATGTAAATAACCAAAGCAAGATCCATGCATTAATTTACAGCTAGCTTTTTAATAAAGCATATTTGCAGAAGATATTACATCCTGAATTTCAAAGGAACTTGAACACAGAAATTCAACCACACAACAATCGCAGAAATTCAATGCAAAATTTCTTTTTGCAAAAAGCTATCGGATTATGAGTAAGCCAATGCAGAATCATCCACCATGATGAATTTCAAAGCAGCATTGTGTGGAGGTCCAAACTAGTGTTTATCAGGTACTAAGTTTCAACGGCATCCACTGCAAATACCAAAAATTGATCCCCAAAAAACCGAAATGGGCTGCATGAAGGCAGTGGATGGGTCTCCTACAGTGAAACTTCAAAAATCTGATATTCAACAGGGTATTGACAAGATGGAAAATCGAGGATTGTTTGTTCGCCTGTTGGGCTTTCGCCCTTCTTTACCTGCTTTCAAAGATTGGGCACTCAAAAATTGGCACATTCGAGTTGAGGTTTCAATCTCTGCTTATCCAAATAGCTATTTTCTAGTTTTATTTGCCAATGAAGAAGACAGAACAAATTTTCCAAGGGGGCCCTTGGTTCTATGGACAAGGTCTTTTCATGAAACCTGGCACATCATGTTCAAGGCAGAAGAGGAGCTACCATCAGTAGCTCCAGTTTGGGTCAGGTTGTTTGGGTTACCAGCTGAATATTGGTATCAAACAGTGTTCACAGCTATAGGTAATACTTTGGGAACCTATATGATGCTGCTGATAGCTCATTGAATTTCGAGCAAATTATATATGCTAGAATCTCTGTTGCTTGACCTTAATAAACCTCTTCCTCGTAAAGTTATACTCTTGATATTGGAGAGGAAACGTGGAAACAGGAGGTGGATTATGAAAATATACCTTTCAGATGCAGTGTATGCCATGAATATGGCCATTTAGTTAAGGACTGTCAACAAAAGACCCCTGATCAAAAAACTATAGTAAGAGATCAGGATGAATTCACAATCCCCAAGAAAAAGATTACTGTGAAGAGAATGTCAACAGCAAACCCTCTTGGAATCCATCCTAATAGATTTGCTAGCCTTCAAGTAGAAAGTGAGGATATAGAAACCGATGAAATCAACAATTGCCAGAGACCCGATTTCAGAATAATATGCAGCCTGTGGATGTGCAAAAAACCAAGGAAATCCAACAGCTAGCTAGGGTTTCTGTTCCATATACTGTAGATGATAACTCGCAGAAGCTGAAAAGCTATTAAAGGAAAACAAAGTTCCATGACAAATTTGAATCACACATGGCTCAAAGTGAAGGAAAGGATGGTTTGGAGCAAGCCTTAGTGATTTTCTCCAAAACTACAGATTCAAATTTACAGATTAATGAAGTCCCTATGCGGATAAGTCAGGAAACTAGTAAGAATATGAAAATGGATACAAATCAGAAAGTGGGTAGAAAATAGAATCAATTCGATGTACAGAAAGAAGGTCAAAAGCTGAGTTCAACAGGAAAAGTCAGGGATTTAGCCCACATGTTCACTCAGCCTTCTCAATGAAGATTATTACATGGAATACTAGAGGGCTGAAAGGTAGCCCATCCAAGGTAAATGAAATTAGAAAAATTATTCAGATTCATAAACCTCGTTTGCTCTTTATTTGGGAAACTAAAGCTTCTGTTGAATTGATGAATGAAATGGCAAATAAGATATGGCCTCCTTCTCAGGTGATCTCTCTTAATTCTCAAGGGGCTTTAGGGGGTGTGACTTATTTGTGGAATCCGAAGAAGATTGTAGTTTTAAGCTCTTTTGGTAGCAAAGGTGTCTTATTTCTGCTAGCTCAATCAAGGAAGGAGTCTAAAAATATTATTTTCATTAATGCCTATGCCCCACTTTCTTTTGAGGAAAAACTATCACAATGGCAGAATATTGAATGCATGATCCATTCTAGTCAAGAAGCTTCTGTGGTTTTAACACTATCTTAAGTTTAGCAGAAAAAAAAAGGAGGTACTTCCACTTTGGATCCTAGTTCACTAACCATGTTACAATTCATGAGTTCTTTTCATTTGGGGGATGTCAAACCGGGGAATTGTCTTATGACTTGGTCCAACAAAAGGCAAGGACAAGAATGTATTCTAGAAAGATTAGATAGATTTCTGATTTCTGAGGATTTGTGACAGCGAGGATGCCTTCCAAAGGCAAAAACTCTTAATAATGCAGGGTCAGATCACTGGCCTGTATGTTTCGAGTTATGGCAGATATCCTTTTCATGCTCCTTTTAGATTTCAACTTATGTGGCTTCGACATGAGAACATCAGATTTTAATTGAGCAGTGGTGGAATGAAGGTAAGCCAAACTATGGTACTCATATGTATACTTTTGTCAAAAGATTAAACGATATCAAAGCTAAACTGAAAATATGGAATTGGAAAGAGTTTGGCAATATAAAGGAAAAACAGAAACAGATAACTAAGGAATTAGAGTATATTAACGATGTCATTCGAAATAATGGCTTTACCACAAAACTTGGCAAAAAGAAACTCTTTTTAAAGACAGATCTTCTGTGAATGGGAAAAAAGAGGAGAGTTACTTTGGAAGCAAAAATCAAGAGTACAATGGCTTAAGAAGGGAGACAAAAATACTGCTTTTTTTCAGAAATCCCTCTTGGCAAGAGAGATCTAAAAACTATATTATTTCCTTAAAATCAGTTGATGGAAGCGAAGAGCATAGTCTGGAGGGGTTGAAAGCTATAGCCAAGGACTATTTTTTCAATTGTTTACTGCTGAAGTTCTAGACAGGACAGCACAAAATGAAGTTCTTGGAAATATTCCAAGTATCATCTCAGAGGAGGATAATAAAAGTCTTACTGCTGGAATTTCTGACCAGGAGTTGAGGAGGGTTGTTTTCAATATGCGAAAAGGTAAAACTCCAGGACCAGATGGCTTTTCAATAGAGTTCTATCAATTCTTTTGGGATATAATTAAAGATGATCTTCTACAAGTAGTGGAAGAGGTGAGAACAGCTAAGATAGTTCTTCGAGAAATTAATAAAACTTTTATTGCCTTGATGCCAAAGTTTTCAGAAGTGGAGTCCATCTTGGGCTTTCGACCTATAGCTCTTTGTAATGTGTTGTATAAAATTATTACGAAAATAATGGCAGATCAGCTGAAACCCTTAATGCATAAGATCATTTCCCCAGAATAAGGGGGATTTGTTGAAGGCAGGCTAATCCATGATGAAATAGTCCTTGCACAGGAAGCTCTGCATTCTATGCATATGCAGAAATCTCCTTCAATGTTTATTCAGCTTGACTTCTCAAAAGCCTATGACAGAGTTGACTGGTCCTTTCTCTATAATGTCCTGACTTGTTTTGGTTTTTCCTCAAAATGGATTGAGTGGATCAAAGCTTGCCTT
The DNA here is from genome assembly GCA_037957365.1 of Torreya grandis. Lineage (NCBI taxonomy): Eukaryota > Viridiplantae > Streptophyta > Pinopsida > Cupressales > Taxaceae > Torreya > Torreya grandis. Next base: position 1,204,169 of record JARHVA010002265.1, read on the forward strand.
TCTTCGGTTTCGTATTCAGTCTTAGTAAATGGTACCCCAAACACAGATTTTCACTGCAGCAAGAGGTATTTGGCAAGGTGACCCGATATCCCCTTCTTATTCATCATTGTTACAGAATGCCTTGGTAGATTGATCTCTAAAAAACACGATGACCACAGGGTAGGAGGTGTTAAACTAGCTCATGGGGTCAACCCACTCACTCATTTACAATTTGTTGATAACTCTACATTTCTAGGAAAGGTTACCCAGAATGAAGTTTCTACTTTGTACAAAATTCTTCACTTATTTTCTAGAGCCACAGGACAGCTGATTAATGAAGATAAATCCAAAATCATCTTTTCCCACTGCTCTCGGAGACAACAAATGATGATTATAGATAAATTCAAGTTTAAAAAGGGTTTTCTGCCAATTACTTATTTGGGGGTCCCCTTGGTAGAAGGCAGAATTAAGGATTGGAATTGGCTGATAGACAAAGTTAAGGCAAAATTACATAAATGGGCAAACAGATGGCTATCATCAGCAGGTAGATTGACTTTGGTAAAGGTTGTTCTCCAAGCCTTGCCTATTTATGTATCCTCTATATTAAATATTCCTAAAAAAAATTAAGAGCGATGGACGCTCAGTGTAAAAGATTTCTTTGGAGTGGAACCCAAGATAAAAGGAAATGGTCCTTGGTTAAATGGGAAACTCTATGTCAGCCAAAGAAAGAAGGTGAGCTAGGACTCCATTCAATTATCCTTCATAATAAGGCTTTTGCGGCCAAATTATATTGTAGGATCTTGGATACACCAGATGACTTGTAGGCATGTAACATTAGAGCTAAATATGCTGAGCATAAGAAACCAAATCAGATAATACGATTGTCTTTGCCTTCTTTCCGTTCTAAGAGTAGGTGAGGTGATTATTAAGAAACATTTCTTCTGGATTATTAAAAATGGACAAATTGCAAACTTTTGGATGGATTATTGGGATGGACACTCTCCAATTATTGTCCAATATCCAGTTATGCAGAGAGAGATGGAAGAGCTTCATAAGGTATGGATGGATCAAGGTTGCTAATTATTTTAAATCTGGTATATATCATTGGGAGGTTGGCAAACAATGGATTCCAATTCATGAATGGCTGATGCAGTTATTGGAAGAACAAAAAGTAGTGGCTACTCATATTCTGCAATCTAGATCTCCTTCATGCTCTAATACACCAGATTTACACTCTTGGGGGAACAAATCTAAAGCTATATATTTCGTTTTAGCGGGATATGATTCTCTTTGCCAAGTCAATCCTCATCCTTTGAAATATATTTTCACTCATCTCTAGCAGGAAAACATTTGGCCAAAGGCTACTTTCTTTGTCTGGTTCCTACTACGAAGAAGAGTTCTTACAAGAGATAAATTAAGGAGAAGAGGATATCATGGTCCTTTCCGATGTGTGTTATGTCTACAAAATGAAGAAACTGTTAATCATCTTTTTTATTGAGTACCAATGGGTATCTGGAGTATGGAAGCAGTTAGTGGACTTATTTGATATCCCTTGGATGGGTATGGGTATTCAATACCTGAAGCAGCCATTTCGAGAATGGGGAATACATGTTAAACATAAGAAATATCATTCTCAAACTATATGGAGTGGAATAACCCTTCTGTTATGGAATGTTTGGAAAGAAAGAAATAGAAGGATCTTTCAAGAGGAAAGTAGGGATATCTCCTTCCCTTGGGAAAAGACAATGGGTAATATCGCAGAAGCTATTAAAAATCAATTACAACCACCCCAAATCTGTCCTCCAAAATGGCTGGATTTACTAAAGAAATTGAAACTTAACCCATTCAATGATATCTCCAATGCTCCTTAGCCAAAAGAACGAATCATTTGAAAGGTAAGTGGAAAAATCCACCACCTGGATTTGAAAAACTGAATACAGATGGTGCCTCTCAAGAGAAACCTAGAGATGCCAGTATGGGAGGAATAGGTAGATATTCTGATGGCTCAATTGCTTTTCTTTTCTCAGAAAAAATGGCTTTTGCAACAAATAATTTGGCTGAAATCAAGGCAATACTCAAACGTCTTCAAGAAACTGTGAAAGTAGGATGGGAAAGAGTTCAGGTGGAATTAGATTCCTTGTTATCAACCATCTATCCACTTTACCTAGATTGCAAGGAATAGATTGGAAAATCTCAAAGGAGATGGAAAAAATTCAAATGATAAAATCAAAATTTCAGGAGATCCAACTTCTACATATTCCTAGAGAACAAAATAAAGTGGCAGATGCTTTAGCAAATTGGGCCTTGGACAACACTAATCTTCTTTGTTATGGTTTCCCTCCAGGGTTGTGGTCAACAAAAATTCAAGAAGACCCGAGTCATATTCTCTCCTTAGATTTAAATTAACTTTTGATGATGTTTGGTGTTAATATTCTCAGTATGTTTTTCAATGCTCAGGTTTGGACTAATAGCTTTTCTACCTGGCATAACATAATTTTGTATTTTTAGTTCTAATTGAAAAAAAAATAGCTTTTTTTTTCCCTTTTTTTAAATAAATAACAAATTCATTGTAAACTATAAATACTAGATTTTGTCTAAGTTAAAATGTTTGAGCTCGGGTTCAAGTTCATGTTCAAGATTCAACACCCTGCCAAGGACTTAGCTTCATGCATATTTATACTATTTTAAGAAATAATATATTTACATTCCATTTGTGAAAAAAGAGATAAAAGAAATTTTGTTTGCAATAAAATTTGGAAAAACTATAAAAGCTCTAATATGATCAACTATAAAAATAGTTTTCTTTTGCACATGAATAAGCATTCTTGTCCAAGCATAAAGAGTTTGATTCCGATCCTCTCTTCTAATGGAAGTATAGGTCAAGCTTGAGACCATATATCCAATCTAACATGGATTTCCTCTAGATCTTTTCTCTGGGTGAGGCCTACAAGTTTTCTTACAAATTCAAAGCAATAGCCAAGCAAAAGCCTAGGAAATAAGATTTAAGATCTCGAAACAACTCGTAGCCTAATAATTCCAAGCCTAGAACTAAGTATAATTCTAAGTGAGGAAAGAGAACTATTTGGTCTTCCCATAGGCAAAACACATCATCAAATGGTTAGACCAAGTAGTGCAAAACTAGCAAGTGGTGTGTAGTTCACAATTCCAGACACTCCATTTTAAAATGCCACACCAAAAAAAAAACTCTACTTGCACAACTAGAAACTTCGCATACTACACCTGCAACACTTGACAAAGGTAAGCAAATCATATACGTTGAGCCTAGCGCTACAATAGACACCGCAAACATTGACTCTTCCTCCAATCTAGATTCAAAAAAAGTAAAAAAGTTGCTCCACTGATAAATATGGGTCAATAAGTAACCAGTACACTTTGTATACACAATATTTTTAAATTTTATCATTTACCGATGCTTTCTCTCTTGCAAGAACCTGTAGAGTTTCAATCTCTTTGAGTGCATGCCTTAAAGGGTACACTAAGAAAAGGGTGGACAAACCATTGGTGCTTCACAAGATCATTGGCTAATTCTATCATACCTAACCCACTACAAATTCCGCTTATCCAACTCCCCTAGCAAATAAACCCCGTTTATCCATTTCCCTAAGCAATTCTCCCTTCAAATAGCCCCTAAACACCCACTTTTCTTACTAAGTCGGCCTGGTCAACCCTGTTATGAAAGATAAAATGCACATTACGAAACTAAGTTGGCCATGTTGACTTATTTTGAGGCCTAACGATAACTTTTTCTTAAAATTGGGTCGTGTTGGCCAACCTTGTCAGCTAAAATTTCGAAAGGATTAACACTTATCCATTGCTATAAATACAACCTTCACTTCAATCCAATAGAGAAGAACAATCGTTTTCGCATTATTACAACTCACAATTTTGCTACATCTACATTTAAAGGAGCCATTGCTTAGGGTTTGCCTTGGAGAGAAGATAACTTGTCTTGTAAGAAATCTTAGATGCAAAGTAGGAGTTATTTAGCCTAGAGCTAATTTTTATAGTGTGATCCTTACAAACCAACAACAACCTCTTCCAAAGCACTATTGGCCAAGGGAGAGACTAAAACTCGATAGGTTTGCCAAAAATGCAAGTATCTCTAACTTTTGCTATTTCGTTTGGTAAATAGATATTGCACAAGTAATAAGTTTTGAATGTATAACTCCCTGCTTAAATTACCTTTAAACTTAAACTTGGTATAGACATAGGGCCTTCTTTGCTTGCCATCGTCCACCTTAGATGATCTAAGCCCCCATTTGCCTACCATGATCCTTTGATTGTTTGTTTGTGTTAAACCATCCCCCTTCATGCCACAAGCTTTTGTGAACACTAAACGAGTTTCATTTTATGTATCAGAAAACCTAGCTAGGGTTATTGCATAGTGTTATTTGACTAGAGGCTTTGGAACCCTCTCCTTTAGTGTGATAAGAGATCCCTTGGTTATATTTAGTGGTTATTGCATAGTGTTATTTGACTAGAGGCTTTGGAACCCTCTCCTTTAGTGTCGTGTGATAAGAGATCCCTTGGTTATATTTAGTGGATCCAATTTGACCCTGCCCCTGATATAAAAAGTATCGCAATAGATGTTAATTTACTAAGTAGGATAAGTTGTAGATCTATCTTAATTTGTTGCATATACATTTCATTGTTGACAACGGAAGAGTAAACCTATTTCATTGTGCAAGAAACTAGTCAGTTTTAATAAGAAATGTGTGCTCTTGATGGTGAGACATGAACGTAAGAATGTCCTTGCGGCTTAAACTCATACCGTGATTCCTTCAACAAAGAGAACAAATGAACAACATGCTATTAAAAAAAAAACATATTTCAATCAACTAAAGCAGTTCCTATGCATTTCACAGTAAACATATTGTTCATAGTTTAAAAACTCGTATTCAGCAATTACTCAGCAATCCTAAGTTTTGACCCGTACTCAAGACTCAGCAGCTTTATCGATACATTAAAAAATATATAAATTCAAAAAACAAACTGAAAAAACATTTCATATAAATATTAAAAGCTATAAAATTAAAAAAATGATAAACTATAAAATAATATTATAAAAAATACACTAAATTCCAAATTAAAAATAAATAAAAACCAAAATGATAAAATAAACTATAAAAAGTAAACTATTAAAATTAAAAAATTAATTAGAAAACCAAATTATATTAATATATTCTATATAGCTATGTTATTTATAACTTTATAGAATACTAACATAGTCGAAGTAAAATTGAAAAAAAACTAATAAAAAATAAATCAAAATTGCATTTGCCATTCGTGCAGTTGAACCCTGAGAGTAGTCCACGACTCCACGCTGCAAGGCCCACGAATCATGATCGAGTCTTGGCACTTAGCAGAGACAATCTTTAAATGCACAACATCCCAAATGAGCCCAGATCGACACAACAGACTCTAATATTTTCTATATAGTTATGTTATTTATAAATTTATAGAATAATAATAACATAGTCTAAATTGAAAAAAAACTATTAAAAAATAGATCAAACTTACGTTTGCCATTCAGGCAATCGAACCCTGAGAGTAGTCCACGACTCCACTAGAAGGCCCATGAATCACGATCGAGTCTTGGCACTTAGCAAAGACAATCTTTAAATGCACAACATCTCAAACAAGCCCAGATTGACACAGTAAAGTCACAAGATAGGATGCGGCCACGTTGTAATTTACAGCAGACTCCACAGCTGAATTTGAACACGCTAGAACCCTACAGACACAGATCTTACAAGCTTAGTCTTAATTCTCCTCGAATCTGAGTCTTCATCACATAGTGGCTATGGCAAAACAAAAAGACAACAATTCTTAAAACATTTTTGCGTCGATTTCTAAAACATTTTTGCATCGATTTTTTAATTAGTTTTCATTATGTTTGCCCTATTACCAAGGTAGGGCCAAGTCAAGCCCTGATAACCGCGGTTATCAACGAGTAACCACAGTTAGTTACTCGTCAATAGCTACGGTTATCAAGGCTTTACCCAGCTCGCGGAAAGTACAACAAAAACCCGTTTGCATAAATTTTTCCGAATACTCACGGTTACCCATGGGTTTTAATTCAAAGATATTGTTGATTTGGTTTGAGGACTACCTCTATCTAATACATCTTTACACTAAAGATCATTCCTAGAGAATAAATAAATTAAGTGGCAAATCCATGAACTTGTGGATAAAGAACACATCAAGGAAAGCCCATTGCCTTGCGACGGCCCCATTGTTCTCACCCTAAAGAAGGATGGCACATGGAGGTTATGCATCGATTACTGTGATCTCAAAAATATCACTGTGAAGAATCACTACCCTCTTCCCTAGATAGAGGACCTTTTGAACCAGCTTTGTGTCGCCATGTTCTTTACAAAAATCAATCTTTAAGTCTAAGTATCATCAAATTCCTATTGAACCCTAAAAAATCTAGGAAACAATCTTCAAAGCCAAGAAAAGTCTTTTTAAATGGTTGATCCAGCCCTTTTGCTTAGCTAATGCACCTCTTACATTTATACATATGATGAACAACATCCTCATGCAATTCACAACTTCACTAGTTGTGGTCTACCTTGATGACATCATGTTTTTCAAGAAAACATGAGATGATCATTTATGCCATATTCAACATGTGTTCAACACTTTGCGGCAACAAAAATTGTATATTAACATGGAAAGTGTTCGTTTTCCATGATACAATATCTAGGATACATTGCTGGTGCACGTTGAGTTCATGGGGATCTGACCAAAATCTGTGTCATCCAAGAATGGTTTAAACCAAAAAATCTCACTAGCTTCGCAGCGTCTTGGGATTAAAAGAAAATCTACATGTGAACTTTACTTGGTTTTTCTCAAGTCACTTGGCCTCTGAATGAAGTTACTAAAAATCGGGCCAAAGCAACTTTAAACAGTCAAACAACAAAAAGCATTCGCAAAATTAAAATGCAGACCTTGTTCTGCGCCAATGTTTGTGTGGTATACCTGATCTTCAACAACCTTTTAACATAGAGACCAATGCATCTGAATATGCATTTGGAGCAGTCCTTATTCAATTTGGTCATCTGGTCCCTTTCCATAGTGAAACATTCACTACCACAGTCAATAAATATCGCACATATTTGCATGTAAGCGTTGGAAACACTACATATTGGAGAAGAAAACCATAATTCACACAGATCACAAGCCGTTGCAATTTTTGTAGAGACAGAACAAATTGCAATAAGAACGTCATCAAAAATGATCTTCATATCTTCAATAGTGCCATTTGAACATCAAGCATAAGAACGGAAGTTCCAATCCAATAGCTAATTGGACGAGTCGACCTTCGATTCAATGTCTCCTCACTATGCTTGACATTTGTGGACACAAAACAAACACTTCTTCATAATTGTACGCATTTGGTGCAAAATTTGCAAATATCTATTAAAAATTGCATAATGGTAAAGTCAATTCCAAATTATTCTTCCAAGATGAAATCTTGTATCACCTTGGACACTTGTGTGTACCACACAAGGAAGAGTGGCAGAAATTATGATAAGGAAATATCCCACATATTTGCATGTAGGCATTGGAAACACTACATATTGGAAAAGAAAACAGTAATTCACATGGATCACAAGCCCCTGTAGTTTTTGCAAACACAGAACAAATTGCAACAAGAATGTCATCAAAAATGATCATCATATCTTCAACAATTCCATTTAAACATCAAGCATAAGGGAAATTCCAATCAAATAGTTAACTGGATTTGTCGACCTTCAATTCAATCTCTCCTCACCATGCTTCATGTTTATGGACATGAAACAAACACTTCTTCAAAATTGTACACATTTGATGCAAAATTTGCAAATATCTATATCAAGTATTGCATAGTGGCAATTCAATTCCAAATTACTTCTGCAAGATGGAATCTTGTATCACCTTGGACACTTGTGTGTACTGCAGAAGAGCGGCAGAAATTACTATGGCAGGCTCATTTCAAATGTTGTTGAGACATTTCAGCAGGTATATATCAATCCCGATTGCAACACACCATAAGAAGCAAAATAATTAATTATGTCAAGGTCAAACACACCAAACAACAAGAGATCCCTCTCTTCTAGATTATCAAAACAAGTCAAGTTCCTTTCTAGGTAAAATGGTTTACAACAACTATCTACATCTTTTGCAACTTCATGCAATGAGGACCATTGCTCTTCAAGGAGGGGCAACAAATCCAAAAGTATCTCGGAATTCTATCGACTCATGGCATAACCGGGGTATTCTGCACCATGTGTCATCTTCATCATCAACTTTAGGACCATCCCAAGCACACGTGGTCATACCAGAAAGTCCCAACTCTTTTTCGTTAATGTAGATCATCTTTAATAGTGTTAGCCTCATTTTGCGCAAAGGTACAACAATGTTTCTAATAAACGACAAAATAGAATCTACACAATCACAAAGAGAGTGGTTGGCATTCTTGTAACCAAAAGTAATGTAGTGGCTAGAAATCTTGTAGCACAACTGACCTCTCAAATCATTGTATAAAACTATTGCATAATGCAATATTGCAACTTACAATTCTAGCATAGTGTCTAGTGTTATGTTGTTTCTTTTTGTCTACTAGCACTTTGAATCACATTTTAGCCTCTTTTGTTTAATATATGTTGATGCCATAGCATATTTAGCTTGTTAAGTGTGTTATCATCAGGTTCTATCCTTGAATCAGGATCAAATGTAGACCCCTCTAATCAACAAGCCCAAATTCTAGGGATCTCGTAGTTGCTACATATGCATTGGAAGCTTTTTGAAGAGTTTCCAAAGACACCCCTCCAGATAGAGGATTGAAGCATATCACTAAACTTGACCCTACCAAGGGTCTTAAAGTAGTTTACCCTTACAGGGATGTGCATTTCCAAATAACATAAATTGAGATATTTGTGTGAGAATTATTGGAGGTGCAAATTATTGTTCCTAACAAAAACCCCTATGTTACACCAGTGGTCCTAGTTAGCACATTGATTATAAAGCGCTCAATCAAATTACAATCAAAAAAATGTTTCTAATCCCTGTGATCAATGTTATGTTGGATGAGCTTCATGGAGCCAAGTACTTGTCTAAAATTGACGTAAAATCAAGATAGTACCAAATCCCTATCTGACAACAAGATCAAAGGAAGATGACCATTTCAAATCATTGGGGGCACTATCAGTTCTAAGTAATGCCTTTTGGCCTTTGCAATGCTCCTATAGCATTTAAGGCATTGATGAACAAGGTCTTCAATAAGTTTCGTCATAAATTTTTTCTTCTTTTTATGACATCTTAGTTTATAGCAAAACATTAAAAGAGCATTTAGAACATTTTGACAACCTCCTTACAATCTTATCAAAGAAATTGTTGTACTAAGGAGTCAAAGTGTGAGTTTAAAAAGCCATCCCTAAAATATCTTGGCCATATTATTTTTGCAAAGGGGATTCACCTTGGTCCTCTAAAGATAAAGGCCATATGTGATTAGCGTGTGCGCAAGACCATTAAGAAACTTTGAGGTTTCTTAGGATTATTCGGATTTTACCAAAGGTTTGTAAGAAACTTCTCTACAAAATCTCTACCCTTGAAAGACATTAAAAAGGAGAACTACTTTGGTTGGTACACTAAGGCACATAAATCTTTTGATAATTACAAGCAGGACCTTGCTTCTGCTTTGATTTTAATAAACCCTGATTTTTTCAAACCCTTTATCATTGAATGTGAAGTCTCTAAATATGTCCTTGGTGCATTGCTTTCACAAAATAATTGTCCCATATCAATGGCTTGAATGACAAGGAGAAACACATTTCAATGTGCAATAAGGAAATGTTGGTCATCTTGCATGCAATGGCCAAGTGGCATCGATTTCTTCTTCAAAGAAAGAGCTTTCATTACAAATAATCACCTTGGTCTAAAGCACTTTATGACAAAGTGGACACTTACAAAGGAGAAACATGAATGGATTGATTGATTACAAGCTTAAGAATTTGGGTTTATATATAAAAAGGGGAAGAAGAATGGAATAACGGTTGTTTTGTCCCATCAAAATGAGACTTTCTTGTTTTTATGTCATCCCTATTAGTCAACATGCCTAGCTTGAGATGCTTTTTAAAGCCTACCCTGCCAATCCTATTATATAGTCCAGAATCCCATATTAGACAAGACATTAGAAATAAAATAAATGGAAAAACTTGGTTAGTTGAGAACAATATCATCAATTTCAGAGATCGCATATACTTTAGAGTTGGCTCCCCTCTCATTTAGAAGGGACATGAGAATCAGCATGTTGTAAACACTATTTATGAATTATATCACACCTCAATCTTGTACACTTAGCAAACTTGGACCTTGGTTGTTCCTCTCAATTCTAGACCCTCCCATTTCCGCAAGTCTCGCATCAGTTTTCCCTTGTGCCCCTTGGCCTATCTCTTAGTCCAGCCAGTCTTATGTTGATGACTCAAGCCTTTTATCATGCGCAAAAGTTTAAAATCTACTTATCTTCCATCTTTGCAAGTATTGAGCCTGTACTTGTTTTCCCACTCCCTCAACGCTTGCATCCCAAACAGACACCTACGTCGACACAGACTTCCTGCTCCGACACAAGTGTCCAATGCCCTAAAGTCATAATTTGCAAATGAAACGTATCCTAATTGTCAACCTAAGTAATTTAATGCGACATATTTTCCAAATGAATTGATATGAATACAAGATCAATCCCCATTCATTCATCACCTAAAAACTTCTTACCTACTCACCAAGTAGCTTACCAAAAGCAATCAATCAAGCACTCAAGTGAACAAAGCTTTTCCCTATTTCTCCTATTTCTAGATCAGTCATAGGGACAACACATCTACACGGCTGAAGTATTGAAGAAGCAGCCAAAGAACTATATTTGTCAAGTTACATGTTGGGTCACTGTTGTACTTGTTTATCACACATTGCATGATTCACACATAAACCAACACATAGGGAAGAACCACATAATTTTTTGGCCCTCTTCAGAGTATTGGCTATGTAGACAGCTTTCATTGACAGAGGGGTCTTTAGGACAGCTCAATACCATGTGCCCACTAACCTATTTATCCTCATAGCCACTATGAAGATGAAGAACTAGGTTTTTGCTATTTGACAAGGAGCGACAGTCCATAACCTAGATCTGAATGCACCAAAAAGTGAAGGCGACAACAAACCCAAAAACATCCAGGGGATCGCATCATGTTTCAATGGTTATTCCAAGCAAGAAACCTACATCCAACCCAGACATTAGTGACAATGTAATTGTACCAGGTTGACACAAGTGTTCGTGACTACATAGGCACTTAATCCAAAATTTGGCAACTATTCCAAAATATTCTTCCAGCCTACTTGCCTATCCCAGATCCAGATGTGTATTAGGATCAAAACTAGTTAAGTATCTTATTTATTTGTCATTGCGATATCTAGCATAGTTATATTTTCCATTTTTAGCATATCTCAATATAATAAATTCAGTGTATGTTCTATCTATGTTTTGCAATTAATTGGCCTACTATAAACCTGTTTATCACCCTTGTGCTTATTCATTTTTATATTTTTAAACCTATCTATCCCAATGGGAGCTTTGTCCAATCTAAGGTTAAACATTTGGTGAACCAAATCTTTGAGCATATTTGTTGCTTAAGCATTCTCTTTTAGATGCTTGTTGTCTGCCTTGTCCTAATATGTGTTTTTTATCTCTCTCATCATAGATGATATCGATTACTTTGATGAGTATGATTATGAAACTCTCCAACTCTCTCTCAAGGAATCAAAATTGATTACTCTTGCATTCCTCTGAGTGCTAAAGCATATAATATCAAAGCTCTAAATGGTGCCATTTGCTATCCCTTTAGTCAAGTCCATGCTCCCACCACTTCAAGAAATGAGTTGCTCCATCTTAAGGAAGATAAAAAGCCTTTGCCTTTACCTTCTACACAAAAACTGTGTTTCACATGGAAAAAGTGTTCATTTGATCGTGACAACTTTCGTCAACACCATGAGGATATCATGGAGGATTTGCAAACATGTCATAAAGGGGATGTTCCTTCAAGCTCATTGATCAAAACCCGTCCTATTCCAACATTTCCAAACAATATTCCCCTTATCAAGGGTGATGACTTGTTCCTACCTTCATTTGATATTGAAAATTTTCGAAAGGTCAACCAAGACATCATGGCATCTTTACCAAGTAACATTAAGCCATCAAGAAGAAGAAAGCATTACAAACCTAAAATGCAAAAGGCTCCTAATGTTCCAAATATGGCACTCTTACCACTATCAACCAAGGCATCTAAACTAAAGAATCTTTAGCTTCCAAATGATGCAATTACACCAAAAGTTCCTACTATACCAAAGAGGTGCCTTTACCAAAGATTGCTCAAGCTCCAATTGCTATATCCTTATTAAAAGTGAATGAACCAAGTTCTTCCAATGTTCCAAGCTCTTCAAATGATATACAAAAGGTACCAAAATTCGGACATCCAATGCCATTACCAAAGTATCATAAATTCAGTGATCATGAACTTGCACTTGTTATCCAAGAAGATGATGACACTCATATGCCTAGAGTCAAGAAAGGTGGTGGATTAGAACCAATGATAACACCTATGATAAACACCACATTCCCATGGAATATCTTATTTCTATGATGAGCACTATTGGGGATCTTCAAAAACAGGTTTTTATACTTCAAATGCAAATGGCTTTCCATATTGCTAATGCAAATGTGACCTCATTCAACAATCAACATCTTGCATAATGTATACTTGAATATCCTTATCCATAATATTTTGAACTACCAGATTTATCTCTCTTTTTTAGTCATAAGGACTCATTTGACCACATGATTAACTATGTACATTATTTTGGTCACTGGCCAAAACATGACAAACTATTGCTAAAATTATTGCATATGAGAATTTTCGATGAGGCTCAAAAACGGTTTTCTAGCCTACCAAAAGGTTCCTTAATCACTTTTTCACAATTGGAAGATGCTTTCTTCATGGCTTTCAATATCCACAAGGTGCCAAAACTAACATTAGAACATTTGCACAATTTCAAACAACGTGATGATGAATCCCTTCAAGATTATACTATTCGATTCAAATGTGCATCATAGGAGCTAGCATTTAGACCCTCTGACTTGAAATTGCAATTTATTTTTAGTAGAGGGTTTTTTTCCCTATTAAAGAAAAGAGCGTTGCATAAACAATATGAGTCATTTATCCATTTATATACTGATGTGCATAGCCATGCTTCATTCATACTTACTCATCAAAAGGAACTTAATTATCTCCCTCTAAATACCAAAGTTTTATCCCTCACACAAAGGAAGGAGATAAATTACCTAAGGAGGATTATGAACAAAAACATGGTGTTTCTAATTTTTATATGACCGGTTTGCAAATGTTACTTATCATGGGGCAAATCCACAATCCACATCTTGTGCAAGAATCCCAAGATGAACAACACAAAAAGCATTTACGTCACCAGAATATAAGAATTACTTTATTCATGAGTGGTGCTTACTTTTGGCATAACCACATTGATACTACGAAATTAGAAAACTATTGTCGTGAAAGACATTTTTCACAATTTAGGTACCATGCCAAAGATCAACATGATAAGGGGCAACAAAAAGAATTGTTGGGTTTCTTTGTTATTCCTATTGCTTGTGGGCCTCGTGTTGTCCTTACAAAGGTATGGGTCTTACCCCATACTCTATTACACTCAATTACATTGGGCAGATTTTTGTTATATCAAATGGAAGCACAAATTGAACAAAATCAGCAAGGCATTTCTTTTTCTCATGAAGGCAAATTAATACATATTCCAAATGATAGCATCGGTTCTTCTACTACACATGTAAAACATGAAGAGGAACATGCTATGTACCATTTCAATTTATCTAAGCACGATGCAAACAATGTCAAAGATCCAACTTAAGGTTGCAAAGCTACACATATTTCAAAAATGCCATAAAAATCAAAAATATTTTCGACATCTGCATATTCTATCGGCTCCTTGGCATCTGTGTGTTAATTCCATGTTGACGGATAGCATATCAAGTACTTCTACATACACGTGTTTTGTGCTTCTATTTGAGTGTGATACAAGCATACACAGATACATGATCTATACACTTTTTGATGTTGGGTTTTCCCTCTATTCACATCACCGGGGCGTTGAGGACATCCACCTCTATGATCACAATACTTCTAGGTTATTTCATTCTATGGTCACTTTACATTATCATGTTTGAGTTCATACATATATATACTTACACATGTCTTTATATATGCTTATATCTTCTACAATGTGCTTGATATGCTATGTACTTGATGTTTTTTGCTAACACATTTGATCGCTAAGCTACTATAGTATATTTATGTTGGTTGCTTATGTTTTCATTTATGCACTTCCTTGAATGTCTTGCCTTGCTATTGTTTTGTTTGTTAAGCATTTGAATAAGCTCCATTGTTTGCGGCCCCCGTGCCTTTGTTTGCTTCTTTGACATTTGAATGTCATTGATTTTTGTATGAATATTTGAATATGTCGTTCTTGTTTTTGTGGACATTTTGTCCATTTGATTGTGCGGCATTTCAACATGCCCATTGTTTGCGGTCTCTTTAAACCATTATCTTTTGATTTACTTTTGAGTGCCCTTGCGTGTGTACTTGATTGCTTGTTGAGATTGTACTGTTACTATCTAAATGTTGCAATGATCTTTATCATGCATCTTATACCGTGATATAATCACATTTTATGCACTTCAATAATACATTTACCTAGACACATTCTCCTATATGCTACATAGTTCATTCACAGTTATATGGTTAGCTTATCCTTTTGAGGTAAAGTAATTACCAGTTTCTATCTTCCCTCGCCTCATAGGGGGAGCATATCAGTAGGAGCATGTCATAGAGACATGGCTTCCACACATTTATAGTTTTGGATTTAGTGGGGGCATGTCATAGAGGCATGGCTTCCACACATTCATAGTTTCAGATATACAATGGGAGCATGTTTTTGAAACATGTTCTCCACACTTATTCAATATTCAGCATAATCATATTACAATGGGAGCATGTTTTGGAAACATGTCCTCTACATTGACACTTATATAAGTTTTCATATTTCTCCATATATAGCGGGGGCATGTTATGATAACATGTCATCCACACTTCTTCAAATTTCCAAATTGATCAAAGCACACATTTATATGATTCAGATACACATTTGTGGCAGAATTCTATACATTGGTACTATTGTTACACAATTTCAGCATGAGACATCTAAGGTGCATATGTTATGCAATGTGCATCTAATATTGCAAAATCAAAATCAAATTCAAATTCAAAACACTTTCAAGGATTGTCCCCATCCATTAAGTTGGACTTTTACGAACCATATTGAGCCAATCTACTACAATAGTTAGTTCGCTTTTTGGTATGGTTGAGGTGATTAAATCACTCAATCTTGAATAGTTTTCAAGTTGGACATGATTATATCATCCAGCTTCATCAGTTTGATAGTGTGAGTTGACGTGGTTCACTCACACTCACCAAGTTATAGGTACAATTGGGTTGCACGATTGAGTTAGTCTCAACTGCCAAGTAGCAATTTATCTTTTCTCCAAAGTTGGGGGCATGTACCCTCTTATCTCTCTCTATCTCTATCTCTTTAGATATATGCACTTTTCAGATTTATATATTTGTCCTAATCTCAATTTCAGTGATTCATAATAATACATTTTTCAAATGAAATTGCCAAAAATCAAGATGGTTGCATCAATACACAAGTGTACTCCTAAACCTTGCTCCCTTTCAATTTAAATCATTTCAATACATTCAAATTCAGATTACATGTGCTGATTATATATTGTAACATGCTCTTGGTTGCAAGTCAATCACCAGTAAAGCACTCAAGTTGGACTCAAGCAAACGCAAAGTGTGTCATACACACCCAAGTACGCACTCATTTCCTTTAAACTAATTGTTTCATTATTAGATTAGGAGGGCTATAGACACTTTATGAATTATATAGCACCTCAACCTTGTACACTTGGCGAACTCAAATTTTGGTTGTTCCACTCAGTTTTAGACCTTTTCCGCCTCTGCAAGTCTCGCATTTGCTCTCTCTTGTGCCCTTTGGCCTATCTCTTAGTCCGAACGGTCTTATGTTGATGACCAAAGCCTTCTATCTTCCCCAGAATGCTTAAAACCAACTTATCTTCCACCTTTGCAAGTTCTAAGCATGTACTTGTTTTCTTGCTCCCTAGACACTTGAATCCCAAACAGATACCTACGTTGATGTAGGTGTTCTGCTCCAACGCAAGTGTCCAGTGCCCTAAAGTCATTTGATTTATAAATGAAACGTATTCTAATGGTTGGCCTAAGTGCTTTAATGTGAGATATTCTCCAAAAAGATTGATATATATACAAGATCAATCCCCGTTCATTCCTCACCTAGAATCTTCTTATCTACTCACCAGAAAACTTACCAAAAAAATTCAATCAAGTATTCAAGTAAGCAAAGCTTCCCTATTTTTTCCTATTTTCAAATCAGTCATAGGGACAATACATCTACAGATCTGAAGTACTGAAATAACAGTCTAAGATCTATATTTCCCAAGCTACAAGTCAAATCATTGTTGTACTTGTTTATCACACATTGCATGATTCACACACAAGCCAACACATAGGGGAGAACTACATAAGTCTGATGCCCTCTTTGGAGTATTGGTTATGTGGACAGCGCTCATTGACAGAGGGATCTTTGGGGCAACTCGAAATCGTGTGCTCACTAACCAATTTTTTCTACAGCGATTATGAAGATGAACTAAGGTTTTGCCATTTGACAAGGAGCGACAATCCATAACCCAAATCTGAATACACAAGAGCAAAGATGGCAACAAACCCAGAAACATCCAAGTGGTCACACCCATAGAGAACACGTGTCTTACCCAGAGACCAATGTCGATGAAATTGTCCCACGCTAATGCAAATGTCCACAACTACAAAGGCACTTAATTCAATATTTAGCTACTATTTTGAAATATTCCTACAAATTGCTTCATGTATGTTCCAGATCCAAATCTATATTAGCATCAGAACCAACTAAGTATCTTAGTTATTTGTCATTGTCATATCTAGCATAGTTGTACTTTCCATTTTTAGCATATCTCAATATAATAAATTTAGTGTATGTTCTATCGGAGTTTTACAATTAATTGGGAAATTATAGATCTGTTTATCACCCTTGTACTTATTAAAATTTAATTTCTATATTCTTAACCCTATCTATCCCAATAGAATCTTTATCCAATATAGGCTTAAACACATGTAGGCTTTCAAAAAACTTGTAGGAATGTGATTGCCAACTTCTTCTAGAAAAAACATGAAAGCTAACATTCTAAAATTTGTAGTTTTATGGTATTTAGCCAAAAAAATTGAAAAGTGTCAAATCCCTTGGACTGCTTCGGCCAAATGATATTCCGAATCAGAAAAGCCAAGTTATATTTATGGATTTCATCTCAGATCTGCCGTTCTCCAAAGTTAGAATGAAATTTAGTTGTGGTAGACCAATAAACAATGTATGCTCATTTCATCCTCGTGACAAAATCACAATTCAATGGTTTTAAAATTACTAAAGCTATTCTTCCTACCATTGTTACCATATTCGAAAAGTTTGGTTCATTTGGAAGGATTATAAAGTTCTAAAGTTCAATTTTTTTAGAAAAGTTCAGTTCAGTTTGGGAAATTAAAAAAATAAAAAATACAATTTGAAAAAAAAATATAATATACTTCAAATATTAAAAAAAAAAAAAGGTTCAAATTTATTATAAATAAATATATCATACATGCAATCTTTAGGTTCTAATTTCAATTTTACTTTATAAAATATCAACTTGGCTCAACCAACATACAAAAATGTTTTAAGTCATAAAGTGACACCAAGGGGATCACTTAAATGACAACCCCATTTAGAAAAGTAACTCAATATACTTAAAATATTAAAAAAATGGAAAATTCAAATTTATTATAAATAAATATATCATACATGCAATCTTTAGGTTCTAATTTCAATTTTACTTTATAAAATATCAACTTGGCTCAACCAACATACAAAAATGTTCAAGTCATAAAGTTGCACCAAGGGGATCACTTAAATGACACCCCAATTTAGAAAAGTAACTCAATATGAATACATAATGTACACAACTTAATAAGGTTTAAGTCAACTTAAAAACACTTTAAAAAGTAACTTAGTTTAATTAGGCTTTTCCCTCCAAAAGTGGAGCAAGCAATCTCCACACTTAGATTAAATTCTATCACAACCATTGGATTGGGCAAACCCTCAAAGTTTTCCTAATTCGGAAGAATGCTTCACAAAGGTCAACCTAAGCTTTCTAGGCTAATTTGTGACATGAGCAAGGTTGGAAAATGGAGAGTGCAAGGGAAAAGATTTGTCAATGCCTTGTCCCTTCTCCCCTAAACTCCAACAAAGCCTCCTGGACCCTCGATCTGAATCTTGCCATGGAGGTAGAGGCAAGATAGTTTTAGTGTAGAGTTAGTTTAATTTGAGGATTAAAAGCTACTAATGGTTCACCCCATGTGTACGGGGTTTCCACTAATTTTAGATCTATTTTTAAAGTATGCATTGTTTGTTTTGTTTGTCTTGTTAATGTTTTGCAGGTTCATACACCATGGACAGCGAGAAGAAAAATATATATAACAGTGAGTCCAGCAGCAAGAAATTCATCCACTATGTTGTAGGGCTGTAAAAAACAATTACTACATTCTATAATATTTTGCAGGTTAACAAATGAAACATTAAATCATCCAGACCAAACCAGCTATGTCCAGTTCGGTAGATTTGGGAGATACAAAAATTTCAGTCCAAAGCAAACATTGCCCTCGTTCAGCCAAACATGGTAACTATGCCTCCAACACATGTTTAAGTTGCATCAAAGCCCACAGCGCACCATTTGTGTGAGTGCATAATCCAAAATAATTTTTGGCAAGAATTGTTAAACCTAGTGGGAGTTATATTCATTATGAGAACTGCCTACCACTCTCAAACAGATGGACAGACTAGGGTAGTAAATAAATGTTTTAAGGGTACCTAAGGATGTATACAGGAGACAAATAAAGCAACTAAAGCAAGTGGGTGGAATGGTTACATTTAGCAGAATATTGGCACAACACCACATGACATACAGCCATAAAGATGATTTCCTTCAAGGCATTATATGGGTATGAGCCTCCATCACTCATTGACTGGGTAATTAAGAAGGGCAAGGTCCCTGACAATAACTTATATAATACATGAGATGCAAAACATCATTAATAATGTTGAAGTACAATCTAGCACTGAGTGAAACAGGATGAAGCAAAAAGCAAACCAACACAGAAAAGAGAGGGAGTCTGAAGCTGAGAACATGGTACTTGTAAAGGTTGCAGCCATACTGACAGGTAGGCTTAATAAAAGGGGAAACAGAAGTTGCGACCTAGGTATTATGGGCCCTACAAGGTAAGGGCTAAGGTTGGGAAAGTCTTCAATGCTCTAGATATTCCACAAACGGGTAGATCACGTGATGTTTTCCATGCATCCTGTCTGAAAACATTAGGATAAGATGAAATGCCCCCGACGGAGCTACCAGTAACATATGACAAAGAAAAGTCAAATTTGGAAATTGCAGGCATCATTGGGTAGGAACATAAGATTCTTAAGAGCATAGGAATCAGAATGTTGAAGGTGAAGTGGAGGGGACTGCCTGCAAAAGATGCAACATTGCAAAAGGAGGAGTTTCTGGTTAAGCATCCAAATCTGAATTTTTTTTTATGAAAATGACATGTAAAGGTTAAAGGGCCCTTATTCTCTTTCATGCGTATTATTTATTTGTAGTATCTATCGTGTTGGTTAGAGCTATGTTTTGCGACTTGGTTGTATTAATCAGATTCCCAATGTTTACTTTGGGTACATGTAAAAAACATAACCCAATTTTGTATGTCCCAATACTTCCAGGGAGGCACCCATCCTAGAGATACTAGTGCTACAATAGGTTGATCTCACTTGATTCTACACATCTTATTACCTTTGGAGACAAAGCTCTTTCAGAGAGGAGAGTATGTTGCGTACCTATACACAAAACAGCATTAGGAGCATGTTATCATCCTATTTTGTCCTTAGGGTCATAGTTTGTTTATAAGTTTAGTATGGACAATGTTATGCATGCTTATACTAATAAAAGATTATGTCATGATGAACTAGGGTTTTCTTTCCACTTGAGTATAATTCAGAAAAAACCCTAAGCTATGTATCCTTTTGTCCATTGATATCCATCCAGTACAAAAATCCATCAATTGTGATCTCATGTGTTTTCAGCTGGATTTGCAGGCGTAAATCCATATTGGGTGTGCAAGGGCCCATTTCATCATCAAGTTACAGTTTGCAAAAACATTTTCCATCCTATTTAAATGCGTTGTACCTATTCCAACTTCTACGCTAGCAGTCCACCAAGCTGCTCTCCAAAAAACCAACATAATGCGAATTCATGGAAAGGAAGCGAAGGGAGTTTGTAAGGTAATGAAGATGTTACAATATTAATGTAGGTATGTTTCGAAATTGCTATTACAAACTAGCTTAGCCCTATTAGAACCCAAAGCTGACATTTACCCCTAGACATCACGCTATTGTCACCCCCAGAGTGGTTAAATGACAGATTAGTCATGGGACAATCAAACGTCTAATGAATATTGAATTTCTTTTATTATTTATTACTATTCATCCACACCGCTACCACCATTCTTGTACTCAGGATAAATTGTTTGGTCAAACATCAACGGTTCAACTGCACTCCTACAAGTACAGAGCAAACCCACAGTTGATGTGGTGCAGTTTTTCATGCCAAACATCCTACTACCCCTGACCCAATGTAGATATCATCAAAAAGATTAGTTGAATATAAATCTGATAAAACAGATAAATTTTAAATTAGAGAAAGCTACTTTAAATGCCATACAGTTTACTTGGCATGGAACTAAATTTTTTAAATAACTGAGATGTTAAAGAATCCAATGTGTAGAAATTTGCAACTTAACTTTAACATGCCTATCAAAATGACAATATAACCTCATGAGAATTAGATGAGAGATTTCATTGCATGACAATTACATGATCAATGATGGTTGATAACATATTAGGGGAAGGTCAGGCAGGCAATTGTCTTGCAATAAGGCAGTGCAAATGCAATAGTGATGACCTGGAATAAACCCCATTGGGTGAGATACACATGTCACAGAGTTTTGTTTGTGCAGGCATTGTTAAGGGGCCAGATTGGCTCCCATTGTTATGAACCATGAAGTAATAACACATGTTACAACTTACAAATTAGTATTCCCATATATCTGTGCAGGAATAAATCGGCTATGCAGAAATAATTTAGCTATACAAAAATAAAATAGTTATTCAGACAAACAAATAAGTTGTTAAGGGATATGTCAGTTATATCTTGATGTGGCAATCAGTTATAAATTAGTCATTAGGTCAGTTAGTCATAAGTAATACAGCCAGCAGTTATGTACTCATAGCCGCACAGATAATTAGTAATATGTCAGTTCCAATAAAGTTATAAACTGACCTCAAGGTGGCAAAAGAAATCTTAGGTCAGTTACACTAAGGCCGTAAGTCTTCAGGCGTTATAGAAGACCTTTAAGCCTCAAGTAAAAAATGTGTGCTTTGGCCTGGAATATTATCAAACAGGAACCTGTGAAATAACTGTTTGCACCCAATCGCAGCACCCATACTGCTCTTAGATTGAGCCTAAGGTGTCACCCATACTTTCTCAAAAAGGTGTCTTGTCATCTATGTACTACTTAAGACTGATATTTTTGAATTGTAATACATTTATGTTTAAACTTGTTCAGATTTGGTGGGTAATTTTTAGTGCACTTTTTTTGTTTAAATTTTTTATTTTAAATTCAAAACCCAGTAATAAAACAGAAGTAAAGGCACTGCTAGGGTAGATAAATCACTCTTATTGGGCACATTGTATTTTCCTTAATTTAAAAAATACATTGGGATGCATGTCAGTGTTGTAGACTCTTGAGTCGTCGACTCACCCTGCACGTTATTATGAGTAGGTGTATAAGAGGCTAAGCCCACCTACCATAAGGATCATATCATATTGTGAATTATCTTCTTTTGTTGAGTATATTGTGTTCTGAGATTCCTTGGGGGAACCCTCCCCCGGGGGAACCTTCCCGCCACCCCCCTGCCATAACTCTGTGTATCATGTATTATCTCTTAAATGTTTATGGATATTTCTTTTCCATCAATCATGGAATATTGCAGTTACCTCTCTCCCATGGTACCAGAGCGTACAGTTTAAAACCCTTGTCTTTTGGTCCTTTGCAACCATTTGGTGTGCAGATGGCAATGGAGGTAACACGGAAGGCATTTAGTCACTTTCAACATTCCACTGAAATCAAATTCAATCATGATTTAGCAAAGTTTGCAATTCAAAGGACTTGTCTCGTGGTAGATCTGCAGATCTTGTGAAGATTTGAAGGCATGAAGTTATCTTTACATTATTGTTATTTCTGCTTTTGCCTTTATCACAGTCCTTGACCTAATTACTATAGCTCTTGCTTTACTGTCTAATGACACCCCATATCTAAAAAGATCCTTTACTCTCCTTCTTTAAGTATAGAAGGTATGTAAAGGTCCCCTTTATTTCATCCATTCCAACCTCCTTTGCACAACCCTTGTCTATAGGCCCAGACTGCTTAGTGGATCAGCATTTTTATTTGTTGGATCTAGAATAGTCTTTTACCTTTTATCTATTCAATGACTTGTTATATGTAAAGACCCATTTATAGGCCTAATACAGTTTCTACCAAAAATGTGTATGGATTTCTCTACAATAGCTCACCCCTAAAAGATCTCATCAAAAAGGATGCTTTCATTTGGTCTACCAAGGCAAAAGAAGCCTAGAAAGTCTCAAAAAAACTCTTTTTTCTATTTCAGTATTGGACAACCCTGATTTCTCTAAGCCCTTTCAAATTGAGTGTGATTCCTCTGGTTCTAAACTTGATGCAATGCTCTCTCGCGTTGATTATACCATAATGCAAAAGTGTTTGACCTGGGTGTGATACTTGTTGATTGCCTGGTATATGTTTCGCTTTGCCTTTTCAGTGTTGGGTATGCTAGAATTAAAACTCTATTAATTCCTTCTTTTTTTTAAATGTTTCGGCAATTTTCGAGGGGTTATATAAAAGTTTGACAGTCCATATATAAATATGGGCAAAGGGGGATTGGAGAAAAATACATTGTTAGAACATTACTGCATCAGAGGTCATGTGTTCAAACACCACCAAGTCTTTAATTTTGTGATAAAAAAAGTGTAAGCACATTTCAAACTCAAGTTTGTCACATAAGTCAAATGGTAGATATGTGTTGGTCGAATAGCCTCATTAGTTATATAAAGGTTCTAAGTTCAAGACCTCTCCACTCCAAAAGGTGAAAATTTTGAATTTTGCAAACTTGCCAAACTGGTTTTTTTGTCAAAACTTAGGACAAAACAGACCTCATGTCACCATTTCTGCCATAACTTCTGCATATCATAATATTTTTTGAGAATTTTCTAGTGCTTTGAAAACTAGACACTGCTAGCTTTTTAATGAATGATTACATTATGAATTCCAAAATGTTCAGTTAATAGATTTTAAAGTTTGAATACTCAGATGGAAACCAGATTTGAATTGGTGAAGGCAAAATGGGCTATAAACCTACTAGAATGGTTAAATTGTCACATCTTTGGCATCCGATGTCCAAATAAACATTATGACCACTCCTCCATAAAAAGGGAATTTTGAACACTGTTGTGGAGTTAGTTTTTGAGTTTGAAGCTTTCTGACATAGTATTGTGGTTGTTATCTCTTTGCAGCCTGTTGTAAGCATGTTGAGAATTTGATCATATACATACATACATACATACATATATATATATATATATATATATATATATATATATATATATATATATATATATATATTTTTGTGTAATCGAAAAAATAAGGGTGTATTTTTTTTGAAATAAGGTTGTAACATTTATAAATTGACTTGTTTGAATGAGAGCCCAAGTGCAAAGACCCATCAAATAAGATATTTTGTTTTCTGAGCATTAATGGTTGAACATGACTCGGATTGCAATAAGTGTTTTGTCATTGCATTTGCATCATGGGTTCTGCTCTCTATCCTAAAGGCATCATGTCATTACATATTCAAGTGAAAACTAGTCATGAGGAAAATATGATAGCAGAGTGTTGGAGGTTGTTTCAACCTACATTTATGCAGTTTCGTAAACAATACACTTTGTTGCGATAAGAAAGAGATAATTTATAGGATCAAATCAACTCTTAAGCAACACATCCTAATGTCCCTCCCATCAATGTTGTCAAGAAACTTGTTGTCAAGCCAGTTGTAAAACAAACCAAACACATTGCACCATCTACTAGTACTCAAAACCTTGTTGTGAACAATGTCAAGAAAAATGTTGTTAATTTGTTGTTTCTAAGCACAAAGTTGTTCAAAATCATTACAAGCCCATCGTAAATCATACACCAGTTAAAACTCCTATTGTGGAATCTTCCCCTTTTGTGTGAGCAGGGGGGGCATTACCAGTCAATATGTATTGTGTCAATCTAGGGTATATTGGTCCTATTGGTTTTCATGTTCCAAGCCATTCCAAACCTTTTCACTTTGTTTTGGGGTGCAATCAATGTGATAGTTGAGTAGTTGTTCTTGTGTTTGAATCACCATTTGTTCCCATTCATAATCATACATGTTCTCGTTGTCGACGTTGAGGTCATACTTCCAGTGATTGTTTTGATCTGCATCATTGTATATCATTTGGCAAAAACACTCATTCTGTCAAGCACTGTTACATGTGAGATCTAAATTCTGAGATGATGAGGCCTGTGGATTTTGGTTGGATTGATCAATCCAAATCGCAATCTGAGATTCGCATGTTGCCCAGGTATTATAGGAGAGTTTAGTCCACTATCAATGATGATGATAATTTTTATAGTGATGATGTTGTTGATGTTGGCCTTGCTTCCCATGATGTTGATGAGCTCTACATTGTGGATACTATTGATCATGTTCAAACCAGTCCAAATATTGTTACTTATTCTAGATTTGACGTTAATGATGTTGTTCTTGATATGTCTCTTGGTATATTTGATGAGTGACTCATTGTTGAGGAGATTGTAGAGTTGGACCAAATTCCCACTTCTTGTCTAGATGGTGTTGATGAGCTCATCGACATATTTTGTGATCATTTAGAGCTTCATGTTGAGAATTGTGTTGTTGCTTCCAGCTATGTTGATCTTCCTGCGGTGTCCATTCTGATTGGGACACTGACAATGATGATCTTCCATATGAGAGTTTTGATATGTTTGATGAGCATCAAGATTGTTTTTCTACTAAAGATGTTGGATGGCCAACCCATGATGATCATGGTCCTACCAGGGTTGGTTTCTACTACTATGACTAAACTATTTTTTGATACAAGGCTTTTGTGCATTTGAGGCTAAGGAGAGTGGAGATTTTCCTCCTTGTTGATTTGGTAAGGCAGTTTAGGCTCACAATTATGCACTTGAATTGTAAGTTGAAAACTCCAAGGGGCATCTTAAAATTCTTACCATTAAGTTGAAAACCCAAAAGGGCAACTTAATGATTCTCCCCATTATGTTGAAAACCCAAAAGTGCAACTTAATAGATACTCGTGATGAAAACCTCATTGAGCTGTTTATTTTATATACTTTGACTTGTTGATTCAAACTACTTCCCATTCAAGGGAGTTATTTACAACAGTTCTCGACTCTCATCTGTAAGGGGCAGGGGAGGAGGGACATTAGGAGTCAGATTTCGCGTTTCGAATTGTTAATTTGTTGAATGATTTGATGGAGGAGTGATTGCAGAATTGATTCATTGTTGTTGAAGCTTGGTTGAGTCGACAAATATTTTGATTGGATGTTGATATGTCTACTTGTGCACTTGATGGATCTTTTTGCACTTGACTTGCAAATCCCAAAGTACCTATTTGGGGAGAATTAGAGCCCCTATACATACATCTTGGGGCTCAAGTTTTGATGATTGTCATTGTGGCAAGATGTTTGATGTCGGGATAGAATACTTGTGATCAACATGTATGCCGACTTTTGGTTGTGAATTTGGCACATTGCCCATTGTGTTCAAGTGATTTTAGATTCGAGCGGAGTTGTCCCAGATGTGTTACTTGGAGGTTACACATTTTGGCCACTAAGGATTGGTCATATTTTATGGTAGTTTATTATAGCATTGGACAAATATTGGTCCTGATTATTTCAGCATTGAGGATGGGACATGACAACGGTCCCAAGATTTTTGGATATCCAGAATTTGAATGAATGATGTTCAGACCAGCAACTGATACATCAGAGTTTTGAACTGCAGATTCTAGGAGGGTCTATACATGTTGTTCCACTCCCATCTAACAAGGGGAACATGAGGATTCAAATTTTGAGGTGAGATAATTGAGTTAAAATTTTGAGGTGAGATAATTCAGTTAACACGTTAATCATTGGATACCATTTGTGGCGATACTCCGGAGATGTGCACCTAGATACCTTGACTGGTCCCAGAGGATCATTATTTGAGATTGTAATGATATTCTAAGCTTGAAGCTAGCACACCATGGTTCATGTTGGATTACGGTGGCCTCCAAGGCAGTACCCAATAACATAGGTTTTTTCAACTCTCGAAAAACAGATAGCGAGATTTCAAGTTGGACCAGGATTTAATCAGGCTTGAACTAGAGGATATTGATTGGATTGAGGATTCCTTGGCCCATGTCAAGGATATTCAGCATCCGCTAGATGAGTGTAGATCAAAATATAATAAGGATAATCAGTTGGTGTAGGTCATGATATTGAATCTAAATCTACTGTATGATGTCTTCCTATCCACATTTTGAGTCTAAAATGGTCATGATGAAGAAAAACAACTAGGTGACTTTTAAGGAGTTGTGTTTGTTATTGGTTTTGGAACAGGGAAGGCCCATCAAGTTGGTCAAACTGTGTTCAAAACAACAGGCTCGCATGACCACAAGAACAACTAACAAGCAAAAATCCAAGGGAGATTGTGACAAGAATGGGTGTTTGAGGGAAGACCAAGGAGCCAATGTTGGTGGGAACGATAAGGGTTTTCATAATGGTGATGCCAAGGGCAATCACAAAGGCAATGGCAAGGAAGACATGAGATGCATGAAGGGATGTTACTACTACAAGTTGAGACATAAGGAGCACACCAGCACAAAGAAGATGGACTTTCTAGAAAAGAATAAGAAGCTCAAAGCTCAACAAGGTAAAGGTGGTGATAAGGATTCCGCTCTTGTTGCTTGCACTTCCAAAGCTATTCATACGATTACAGATTCAGGATGCACTCATCATATGACTATGAATGGTAAAATGTTTACATCACTTAGCAATTTAATGATGAAAAGATCTATAATGTGAATAATTCAGCACTAATAGTTGCAATGAGATTATCAATGGTTTTATTCATGATCTTGATGTGTGTGGTAATTTATTATGTGAATCAAATCACTTCGCAAGATAAAAAAGCAGAGTTTTGACCTAAAGGGTTTGTGGTGAAGGATATATCAAACAGATTTGAAGTTGTTTGTTGTCGGTACACGTGATAAGTGTGATAAGGATTGAGAATGTTAGGGAGGGAGGGAGATTTGCATTGGTGGCAAATACAAAGAGGATAGTCGCCTTTGGCATCAGATATTAGAGAACCATAATTTCAAAAGCATGCAGTTAGTGGATCATCTCAAAATAGTTTGTGGTCTTTCTTTAATACTCCTAGCAAGGGTGTGTTCTCAAGAACCATCATCGGAAAATGTTTAAGAGGTGCAATAAATAGCATGCAAACAAGAATCTTGAGTTGGTTCATTGTGAAAAATGGTACATGAATCATC
Organism: Torreya grandis; assembly: GCA_037957365.1. Taxonomy (NCBI): domain Eukaryota; kingdom Viridiplantae; phylum Streptophyta; class Pinopsida; order Cupressales; family Taxaceae; genus Torreya; species Torreya grandis. The sequence continues at coordinate 1,232,229 of JARHVA010002265.1, forward strand.
CATACATTTCAGGAGTAAGATACATCTTGACATCCATTAATAACTTTTCAAGGTCATAGATCTAATTTTTGCAGAAGTCCTTTGGCCTTGGAAAAGTTCAATGACTAATGAGCCATGGTTTTAAAACGATATAGGTATCTTGTCAAGTGTTTGAAAGTGGATCAAGGTGGAAATTATGTGAGCAACCCATTGGAGGAATTATTTTTAAAGAATGGCAATGTGCTAGTGTATTGTAGCCTGAACTACCTACAAAATGGTACAAGGAGCAAAAGAATCGAACTTTGGCTGAGATGGCGTAATGTATGCTACGTGCCAAGAGTATACAAGATATGTTTTGCGTCGAAGCTATGAATTTAACCAATTATATTATGAATCAAGTTCCTATGAGAGCCATACGGAATGTTACATTGCATAAAAAGTGGTGTGGTAGGAAGCCTACAATTACACACTACAAGGCAAAGTTACCAAGTCCAAAAATCCGGATCCGTTTGGGAGGGCAAAAAAATCCAAAAATTCGGAATTTTTAAAGAAGTTCAAAAAAATCCAATCCAAAATATAGACACATATATATGAGCATAATTTTAAGAATATGCAAATTTGACAAATAAAATGAAAAAAAATAATAACATAAAATAAAATGTTAATACACATAATGTTATATAGTGTCTAAGGTTGATGGTTGTCTTTTTTTTGTACAAAACTTTTTTAAAGAAAAAGCAAGGCCGACCTAGACCAAACTTATCCAGACCAATTGAAAAAATCTAGATCCGGCGAGATTTTGTGCATTTTGACTGGATCTTGTAACTATGCTACAAGTTATTCAATAGTGTGGCATGGACCCACATTTAGAAAGAGAAGCGAAAGAAGCTAGATCCAAAGAATCGTGTGTATTGTAGAGCACTACTCTGATGAGTTGAGGGCCTACAAACTATGAGATCTGATTGAGCACGAGGTGCTTATTATCACTCTGGGGTGCACCTTGTTTGAAGATATGCAAGCACACCCTCACTCCAGCTGATACAATTGGAACTTCTCAAAGTGTGGGTGACTTTGTACTGAGAAGAACCTCCAGAGAGAGCTGGTTCCTTTAAGATTTATCTCTAAAAATTAAACTATTTTGATTTTTTGGGATGAAAAGGGAGAAGAAAACTGAAATGGGAAATCTCATATAATGGGGTGATGCACCTAAATGATTGGTATCTTCTAAAAGCTATTGAAATTAAAGCACACATATAAATCAATAAGAATTCTTCAGATTGCTCCTAAACATAAATATTTCAGATGAAAGATTGAAAAGATTTTGGATTGCAAAATTCTATTTCTATCTCTTCAACTGACATGTAGAGGATGAGATTTTCACAGTAGATGTGGAAAGGACCTGAAAAAAGGGAAAGTAGATGCCACGTGTATGCTGGTACACAGCCAAATTACACTTTATTATGATCCAAAACCATATGCAAGAAATCTTTTACTTGATAAAAAAATGGTGTCAATTACAATTTCTTCTCTGCTTCAAAAATTAATGAAAAATGACTTGAAAAAGCCAATATATATGTTTAAAACTAACCTAAAGCCAAAGTGGAGTTGATTTTAGAGAAGGATTAGTCTTGGTTAGTTAACTCAAGACCTAATCCTTTTACAATACAAAACAATTCATCAAAATCTCCAAACTTTGTAAAAATTTGAATAATCTTCAAATTTTGGCGTGGAAGGAAAGTGGTGGGACCCATTTGACAATTCAAAATTGTTTCATGCATGAAATTCCATGCCAATATTCAAAAGGTAACACCACTCGAGTGTTTGAACATGTTTTGGAACATAAGAAAGTCCCTCATTACATGCAAAGCATGATCTAGTCAACTGTCAACTGAAGAGATTTGACCCTTAAGGGCTAGTTAACTCAACTTGAACTCAACTTGCTTGAATTGGAACTTGTGGATTGACTTGAGAATAATATATCCACTTTAAAAATAGATATGGCACGTGGTAACTCCAAAATTAATTCATTTGATAGATTTTTAATGTCATTCTTCAAGTTGACCATTTGTCCAACTAGGCCTATTAGACCAAATAGGCCTAAAAGCCACTCTATGAATTTGAACTCCATTAAACCTGTAACAAAAAGCCATGAAACCTTAAAAAACAATAAATTACACCTGAAAAAAATTCATCACCAAAAATGTGATTTTGATGCGAAAACCTTCACCATTTGGTCAACACGATTGACTAGGCCTATCTTACTCCATTTTCCTGCAAAAAGACCATTTTGATTGAGCTGGTTGGGACACTTCTGAGATGATTTCTGACCAAAATAAAATTTGAGGATGAAAAACAAGTCTTAGGCTTTTATCTCCATTGATTATATTTCACTGAAGTATCCTATACTTCATTTTACATGCTTTTTTCTACAAAAAACATGATTTTTGCCCTCATCCGTACATCTCCATGCATAAAATTGACATTTATGAAATCCTCTTTGAGTTTACTTGACATTTTAAAATTTTGTAGGTTGATCCAAGATGATTTGATGGCAATAAAATCAATTTTTTGCAAAACTGATTTTTTGAGGGTTTAGGCGGGCTTTGAAGCTGAATTTTCAAAATGATGATTTATGAAGTACAAACCTCCAAATCCCAAAAAAAATTCATTTATGTGTAGAAAACTGAGCCCCCAATCATCCTTGAAAATATTGGGTTCCCATTCAAAATATATAAAAAGTTACCATGTGGAGAAATCTGTCTGTGGAGTTTTGACTGCATTCTGAGCTACCTACACTCTTAATGATTGTTCATAAAGCAAAACCACTCAAATTGTCTCAATTTTTCATTACTTCTAAGTACATAGGAGTACTCAAAACATACTAAGAGCATTCATCCAAACTCCACACGTGGTGAAAGATATGAGCATCTGAATAGAAGGCTAGGAAGGGTGTTTCAACCTGCAAAATGTAAAAATTTTATCAAAATGAAAATAACTCTTCAAATGCTTCCCAATGCTTGAAAACATCATCATGGGGTTTGTACCATGCTATCAAAACACTCTGAAATCATATTTTGCTTGAAAAGTCAAAAAAAACCCTTTTTGGCCTTTATGCTTGTTTGCTTGCAAAACCCTGTATGAACATGGTTTGCTTGAAATTTAGAGTTGTGAAACTCTTAAAACATTTGATTATTATTTAACATCATCCCATGATTATCATTCTTTTACTTGGCACTATAAGCTTCTAAGGCACTCTGGGACGAAGCATGCTCCAATTATAATCTCAATTGAACAGACTGAGGTCTGGGACAAAACAACGAATATGTGCACTTACCCAATGGCTATGAAATTTGGTACGATAGTTCCCCAACTCATGATGACCCTGCGCACAAAATTTGAGGTCTTAACTACACCTGTAGCTCCCAAAATCTTCAATTTTATCCAAATTTTGACCTCCATGCATGGACTGTCTACATTTTTTATTGAGTTTTCGTGTTCTGTTGAAAAGATAATGACCCATTTACAATCCATTTTTGATGTTTTTTAACAAATTTAATGCTTTTAGGCCACAATTGATCAGTTTGACTTGCTGCAAAGGAATATTGGTGAGATTTAGGAAAGTTTCAAATGATAGGGGTAGTCATTTGGCCTTGACAGGTCAAATCACTAACAGTACTCATTTGGAAGGATGTGTTTGATGAGATAATATCATTTGAGGAGGCACACAAGTGTCGTTGTTGTATAGATTCTCATGTCATTGTTCAAAATTTTGTGTCTGATGACGATGAGGTGCCCAGGATCAATGACCAGGTATTTTTGTTATTACTATGGAGTGGATTGTTTCAGATGAAGGTTGCTTCAATGAGATACGCATTGGAGCCATTGGTCACTCCTATGGGAGGTACAAGTTCAAGTGGTTATGTTCAAGCTGAAGATGTCCCCAAGCAAGAGGTTTCAACATAGGTTGTTCCTGCTCATGATGATTCTAGCTCTAGGGAAGGACGTCAACTGTCCCAGGTGGACTATTATTACCCTTAAGGAGGTTAAGGAAGATAGAGTGTGAGAATAACATTTAAAGAACCCAAACTAAAAAAAATAAGTGAGCCAACTATGCACTCATGAGTAAGGTTATGGAGATTTGTGATACACAATCTTATAAGGAGGCTAAGGGAAAATATGAGTGGCAAAAGGCTATCGCAAAGGATTATAACTCATTGATGAAGAATAATACTTTAGAGTTGATATCCTATCCACAAGGGAAGAACAATGTTAAGTGTAAGCGGTTTTATAAGACTACCTTCACTTCAATGTTTCTATTGCGAGATACAAGGCAAGGGTGGTTGTAAGGGGATTCTCTCAAATGGCGGCTATAGACTATTGGAAGACATACGCCCATGTTGTACATTGTTCTTGCTCTTGCTGCCATATTTGGATGGGAGATGCATCACATGGACGTGAAGTGTGCCTTCCTCAATTGAATTTTCATGAAGATATATACATGGAGCAATCCCCAAAGTTCAATAAGCATGGAGATACTAAGCTTGTATGCAGGCCTACGAAGTCACTTTAAGGGTAGAAGCAAGACTCTCAGGCATCATATGAAAAAATAAATTACTTTTGTCTTGTGGCTTCACGAAAGGCGAGTCTGACCATAATGTGTATGCGAAACATGTTAAACATAAGGGTGGTCATATGCTTGTTGTAGTGCTCTAAGTTGATGATCTTACTCTTATTGGAAACAATATTTCTTACGATCTTAAGGTTGAATTGAAAAAGGAATATGAGATGAAAGACTTAGGTTTGCCACATAACTTTTCGGGTATACAAGTTTTGTAGTTGGAGATTTTCATCTCTTAGCTTAAGTATGTACTTGATCTACTGAAAAAAGGAATATGAGATGAAAGACTTAGGTTCTTGATCTTGCTCTAAGTTGATGATCTTACTCTTATTGGAAACAATATTTCTTACGATCTTAAGGTTGAATTGAAAAAGGAATATGAGATGAAAGACTTAGGTTTGCCACATAACTTTTCGGGTATACAAGTTTTGCAGTTGGAGATTTTCATCTCTTAGCTTAAGTATGTACTTGATCTACTGAAAAAAATTAATTAGATCAATGAAAACCTCTAACTACCTTGTATCAATCTGAAGCTCAACTAATCGCTAAGCGTACCACACCACAAGTTCATGCTACATTGTATAGACAACTTGTTGGCAACCTTTTATGCTTGATTCATACTAGGTTAGACCTTTCCTTTGCAGTGGGCATGGTGTGTAGATAAATGCAAAAGCCTAAGGAAAGCCATTATGAGGCAGCTAAGCTACTACTTATTTGGATAGCATGTACTCCAGTGGAACTCACGAGTGCTTGGTGGTATAAATAAATTCATATTGGGTTGTGATAGAGAAAATAAACAATCTACTTTGAGCAATGTGTTCAATTTGGGTTCTGATCTTATTACCTAGTCTTGAAAGAAACAGAAGGCTATTGCAAGATTCACTACTAAGGCCAAGTATCAAGGAGAAGTTAAATGACATGAGAGGCTGCTTATATCAGGTAATTATTAATAGAGTTGAGTCTTACACAAAATTAGCTAGTTGTTCTCTACAACAATGGTTAAGGTTGCTATTGCTCATAATCCAGTCAAGAGGCAGTGGACTAATCATATGGGGGTCCACAAGCACTTGATTCAACATTGCATTCCAAAGAGGATGTTGGATTTGCAATTTGTGAGAATTGATGATTAGATTTCTCAAACTATGGGGAGCTATCATTGAGGAGATAGTGAGTAAATTCCTCCTTCCAGGGAAATGGTAGTGAGTGTGTGCCACCTTCACCTGGGTCCTCTAACTAGAGATTTAGGGGGGGGATGTTATAGTAAATAAATCCCTCTTATCACACATAGTGTATTTTTCTTAATTTATGGAATATATTGGGGTACTTATCGTCATAAAAGTCGCTTGAGTGGTCAACTCACCCTACACGTTATTAGTAGGTGTAGAAATGAGAGTCTATGTCTACCTACCATACAGATCATATCGTATTCTAAATTATTTTCTTTTATTAATTATGTTGTGTTCTAGGATTCATTAGGGGAATCCACCACCTCAATATATGTGTTGTGTATGAACTCTTGAATGTTTTGAGGATTTTTTTTTTTTGGGGGTCGATCATAGAATTTTGCATTGAAATCTCATAGACACTTCCTACAGGAGTCATACTGGCCTTGGCCAAAGGATGGAACAATTTGGAGATGTAATGTCATTCAAAGGTTATTACAAAAGCATTTATTATGCAATGATGCCCCAAATAGTAATTAGACACGATTATTCAAGACATCATAAGGCCCATACAAGAGTTCCGATTGTTTATGATATCCCATATCAAGAAAGAGATTAGTTTAGTATCTAGCTTATTTGCAAATCAGGGGGATAGCCTTAGAGCTAGAGAAGGGGTCTAATGTTTAAACACTTCTAATCATTCTAATCCCCTTCTCAAGGGCCTTCTTAATGTAGATTTGGACAATCATGAAAACATTTATAGGTAGCATCTTATTGGGGTTTTTAATTTTAATCATAAATTCCATGCATGGGAAATAAAGCAAGATAGGAAGCCTAGCATTCATTAATGCCTGTGTGCATCTTGAGTAGATTCCTGAACATTTATTTCTTTAGTTTCAAATCATTGACCTTCAGGATGTATTCTATGCTGAGATGAACAAACGTGCAAGTGGAAGACACGCAATTGAACTGACAGCATGGTTGGTTGAATCTCTTCTTCAATGTGTCCAAACCCATACGAAAATCTGCTCTCATTTGGGTTTCTGGTGGGCAGGGGCGACCGATATCAGGACTTTGTTTGTCTTATTCATTTCATGTGTTTTCCATCTGGGGAGGTCGACTTCTTCAGTTTCCTATTGAATAGTTACCTTAAGTTAGCAAATAGTTCTCTGTTATGTTTTTAAAATGTCAAGAGGCGCAGGAAGGGCAGCAAGCATTGAAATCAAAGACATTCAGACAGTGGGGAGGAAAAGAAAGGCTGATGAGGGAGATGAAATTGAGTCCCTACATAGGAGAAGCGAGTTTCAGAGGTTGATAAAAGAAAGAAACTCTATCACTGATTGTAGCATGGAAAACTTGGGGATAGAGTTAAGGAAGGAATTGCTCAAGAGGTGCAAGAGTAAGCCCAGTAAAGCTCGTTACAGAACTTGCTGTGTTTTGTAGCATAGAATATGGAGAAAATAACAATGCAGATAGGATAAAGAGAGCCATTCCCGTTCCGAGGAAATCCAGAACAAAAAAAAATCAAAAAGGTAGCTTAACAGATTGCTCTGAAAAACATTTGGTCCAGCACAGGGACCACATAACCGCTGAAGAAAGATATCAAAAATATGGAAATTGGCATTCACCTAGAACTGGGAGATCTGTTCATTAAGCAAAAGCACCTTGGGACCTATACTGTAAACTTGGGGAAAAAAAACTAAGGGAAATCGCTGTCAAAGAAGGGGATGAAATCCCTCAAGATCTGAGCATCCTCAGATTCTGCCCTTGGATGATGAAGGAAGATGTGGGCAGCAAGAAGAAAATAAGGAGATGAAAATTTCAGTGCTCTGTACCATTTGTTTTTGCATATCGACAGCATAATCTACTGGTATGTTTTTAGTTTTCCTCATATGCTTATCTGTAGCTAGGAATTTTGTTAAAGAAGTCAGCTATTCTTCATTGACAGTCTGGTAGGCACTCCAGGTTCTTATTGAGAAACTCGGATGTGAACTGTTTCTGCTTTCTGTTTTTTGTTTGACCTAGCTAAAGTGGGCTAATGGATAAGGAGGCTTTGGATAAATGCCTGCCTTAGACAAAGCTATTGACACACCTTCTCAGATTGTCTTTCAAAACTGCAAGTTATATTGGCAGTACTGTGGCAGCAGCAATTTGGTAGAAGGAACGTAGCTGCCCTGGATCTTGTCTTGTTACCACATTATTTCCTCTTCAAAGCTGGCAGCAGGTTTGATTCCCAAAGTGGGGAAACTTCCAATAGTTGGATTATATGGGGCATTTTGAAGCTGTTTAACTAGTCTTAGCATATTCTAAAATTACAAATTTGCTACTTATACTTCATCAGTGTAGCACATATCTATTCTTACAATGCTAGGGCAAAAGGAGATAGAAATGTAAGGAAAGCGGAGCATTGTATTCCATTCATGCATACCATCGTCCCAGAAGCCGTTTCTTGCTTATCTCGGTCCATGCGATACATGGTGCTTATGTCTGTGTAAAACTGGTGCACATACTCTGGCTGCTGTTGCAGAACTTGGTAATACTGCCCCACGAAATAAGTGCCCACCTGTCCCATGCCCCATGCCATTTTAGATACAGTCATGCATCTTATATCACACGCAAAAAAGCAATGTACCTGTAAAGCAGTGACTGGAGTAGAATATGAGGACGCCATCGCCCCTGAAGGCATTCCATCCAGCATCCATCAATCCCTGGAAACGAAACCCTAACCCTAACCCTAATCATGTAGATCTAGAACAGTAGAATGTAATGTAATGTAAACATACCTTACAATATGAAGGTGCTGCCCTCAACGAGAAGAGGAGGAGCACCGATCTTTTTCAACGGAGCTACTGCATCACTTGATATACTCAATATAAAACTTCATCTTTGAGACTAGACTAGTAATAAGCAGCAGCAGCAGCTTACCTTAGCGATCTAAGCTTGTGAGCAGCCCGAAGACAACAGAAATGGCCCCGAGTCAACCGCGATAAAAGGATAAATAAGGATGTCCTCTCCCTCCCTCCACCATTAAAATTGTAAAATCAGGTCTCGGACACGGACCCAAAAAATGAGCGCCATTACTAAGCTATGCTATGTTAAAAAATTCAAATATTTCTATATTAAAAAAAAAATCGCTCGTATATGTATATAATGTTCAAAACCTTATAAGCCTACTAGATATATCTTAAATTTATTTATATGAAATAGTTTATATACATCAATGTAAGGGTTTTATTTTATTTCTTTTATATATTATTTTGATTAGTAATTTTATTGATAAATGATATAAATTTAATTAGTTTCATCATTGTGTTGTTTTTGTAAAAAAATAAATAAAGAAAAAAAGGGCTTTGAATTCTACATATATTACAACTTTTTGATCGATTACTTTAAGTAAGAAGAAAAAAATTTAAAATGATTGTCAAACAGATGTCAAAATTGAAATTGAAATTCCCTTGTGATGGTTAAGTGGACATCAAATTTAAGATTTAGCATAATTATGAATGACTCACTCCATCACCCTTTCTTGCTACCACTGTAAAATGTTTATAGGCGAAATTAAGATTGAGCATAATTGTGAACTACTTACTCTATTACACTCCCTTACTATCATTGTAGAATGCTTATTGATATAATAATAATGATATTGGTATAGAGTAAGGAATAGGGAATGCAAATGTAACTCCAACAAATATAAAACTTAAAAAGAAAATACACTCAAGACAATATGTGAAAACAAATCATGTCATTGATTCCTCATTGATCTTATTATATCTACAACCCTGTCACGAGGTTACTTCCTATTTAATCTTGAAGAAAAAATAATTTGAATAAAAGAAGCAATATTATTAATGCAGAGTATTTTAGAAGTAAAGCTTTTGGCTAAACATTGGCAAATATTAAACATCTTTCAAAAGAATATGGCCAAGCATCTATGATCCTCTTAAGCCATAAAGGTTTGGAGATACTTACACGAGTCTTTGAAGAGGCAAAATAATCACCCTCTTGTCATGCCCAAAATTCCACATGACTGAAAACACACAAAAATAGACCAATTTTTTTTAAGGATGTAAAATGCACAATTTATTCAACTCCATTGCCCATATGTTAGCCATCTTCATGGCATGAGACACACAAAGCATCAAAAAAAGCTCACATGTATAAACATTTTGAGTGTAAATGCACAATTGGATGCACGATCGCTATGCCTCCTCGTTGGCCCCACTTTCTCTAACTAGCCTATAGGCTCTCAAATAAGCCTGCATCTCTCTAAAATAACCTAGTATACCTTATGACCCCAAGGTTTAAAATAGATGTGCAACTAAAAAGAGGTGGGTTCAAGTAACCACTAACTTGAATTATTCATCTTAACTCTCAATAGGGTTTAAGGGGGACCAGGAGTGATTCTGACTAATCACAGGGCTTAGTTCATACCTAAAGTTGCAATTGAATCTAATTTTTCAGTTAACTTTTATTTATAAAAGTGTTTAGCAAGGAAGACGCATACCCTTCATATGATCTCAAAAGGGGTCTAAAGTGTCATTGTTTAACTCCCTGAGGATGGAGCACTTTGTCTCAACCATTAGGTTCTTTCTAACTCAACTATTAGATTTAGTCAATGATGAGGAAACCCTATAAATCCTCAAGGAAAGAAATAAAGGTTTCAAATCACTCATTAAAGTTTCAATATCAGATTGAGAAAAAAAGAATGTGTTTTTCTAGGATGACTTGTCTATAGTCATCCCTCTTCTCCTTTATCAACCTTGGATGACTATCATTATTGGAGTCTTCATGCTTTTAACCTTTTTCTATTTATTTCGATACATGCATGGTTAATTTTGTAGGTACTCTTCTTAGAAAGTCTCTAGCTAGTTTCAGGCTCTTAAATTTTTCAAAAAGACCTTTAGGAACTTCAAGCTCCACCACAACCATTAATGGTTGCCAACATGGTTAAAGAAGAGAGTAATTCTTATTTTTCAATTTTATGATTTTTAGTTCAAGTGGAAGGGGAGATAAATTAAGGAGGGCTCCCTTTTGGGTCAACCCATCTTAGGGCTTCCAAGAACCTACAAATGTCAAAAATTTCAAAATGACATCTCTTAGACAAATGAAATGTATCTTAAAAAATATACAATTTAAGGCTCTAAAAATTATCCGTGTAGAAGAGGGGGAAAAATTGAGGGGGGGTCCCTTTTAGGTCACCCCACATCTGAGTCTCTAAGTTATCATAATTAGCTACGCAAAACAAATCCAAGTCTATATAATTATGTTATGCCCTTAACCTATAGTGCTTCTAGGGATATGTGTGGCCAATTTGTGGCTTAAACATCTTCATATTAGCTTGTTGTATTTCTTGATGTTCTTAGTATGGTTAGCTTATGGAATAACCATGGCTAAGTAGAGTATACATAAGAGGCAGTGATTAGTCTTTTATCATCATATTGTGAATTATGTTCTTATTGCATTGTTGTGGAGGTTGCCCCCTCGAAGTGGCTCAATCATAATATCGAAGTATTATGTTCTTTCACCAATTGTTGTTATGGATATGCTTATTATGTTCTTAATTATGGCATATATTATTCTATTGTTGTGAATCATCCAAGTAATTTCCTTACAAGTGGCATCTAAACATCAATTTGGGAAAGTTTCTTCAGTGCATTTTTTTCAGATCTAATTCCTAAGCACCAGAAGGCTGAAAAAACATAACTTGTGATCTGAGAGGATTTGATTTTTTTCATCACCATAGTTTTATTTGTGAGGTTTTCATACAAAAAAAAGAACAAACATTTTTTTAGGTAAAAAAATAAGTTTGGAAAATTTTTTACCTTGTGCAAGTTAGCAGTCATTAGATTCATCTCTCCGACATGATTGTAACGGTATATTATACTCATGCACTTTTTCAAGCCAAAAAAATTCACCCTTGTGCATAATAGCAATGGTTGGATTCGTCTCAACGAGATGATCACAATAGTGTATTCCACCGGTATATTTGTTTTAGGTTGAAACCCTCTTAGGGTTCATGTATGGTTGGTCCAAACACTCGTGCCTTGGGAAAGGGAAAGAAACTCCTCACAAGGATGACATAGAATCTGAAACTTTTTATCCATCTATTTTAGAGGTAGTTTAGCAACTTAAGTCAAAGTTGTAGGGCATGGTGAAAAAAGATGATTTTGATATGGTTCAAGGGGACATTACAAGTTTGAGAGGGGACTTGGATAGCATGAAGCATCAATTAAAACAAATATCTAGGCAATTAGCCAACTTGTCAGCTCAGCCACTACAAAATACTCCTCCACCACTTTAGTTTGGTTCTCTTACTCCAAACAATACCAATACCAATTATGGCCTTAAGTTGATGTTGCCAAAAGTGGACTTGTGTAAGTTTGATGGTAATGATCCACTCACTTGGCTCACTCAAATTGAAAAATTATTTGATATACATCAAACTCCATGTTTACAAAAAGTGGTTATAGCCTCTCTTTATCTGGACCCTAAGCCATTCATTTGGTATTATTGGTTGTGTGCTCAAAATAAAAAGAAGGGTGTCCCAGTTTCATGGTCAATATTTTATGAGGAGTTTCATCTCCACTATCACAACAATGTATCTAGAAATTACTTTAGTCAGCTAGCCAAGTTGTGCCAAATTGGGACTGTCAAGGACTACATTCATCAATTTCAGAATCTCTATTTACATTGTCAGGATCTACTGCCCACTAAGGGCACACATGATTACCTTTGTATAAGCAACTAAACACGAAATTTAACCAGAATGATAAGTAACTAGAAATATGAAACAACACAAAATATGAGAGACAATACCCAATTGTATTAATACTCATTCAGAAGAAAATACAATAAAGAAGATGCCACACTTCTTCTTCCCACACCTCTAGAGCTCCCACACTTCTAGGGCTCACCAGTAATTCTCCTTCAACAGTTCACTCTCTCAATTATGGTCACAATAATCAACTCAAACACAGAGTTGTTGTTCACCTCCACCAATCAGTAACAACACTGCCAGTACACTAAGTACACAACCATACTCCAAGTAGATCTCCCTTCTCTTGCAACAACCTGCAAATCAACAGACCTTACTTACCATGTAGATGTCTCTACAACCTGAAGAACCCTTGTCCTTGCCTCACCAAGTCCTTATGATTCTTCAACTAGTACCCCAGTGGATCTTCTACTAGAACTTGCACAACTTGCAACTCTCCCTAATCATACACACTCAGCACCCCTTTGGAACTAGGAGGAGCTCCTCTTGCTCTCTCTACAAGCATAATGGCTATCTAGCACACTTTACAATACAGCCCATGAGTCTATTATATAGATCTCATGCATATAATAATTAGACCCTAATTACAATAATTAGACACGCAACTCAAGACCAAAAATAGTATTTTACATGCAAACAATCGGTTCGTTAAACTAACAGTTCATCAACTCGCAGTTTTGGAACCGCACAGGCGACCGACATTGGTCCCTGTCTGTCTGGAGGTGATCGACGTCAGCTGATCCTGACCGATGTCGATAGCTTCCTGTCTACTCCTGATCGACGTCGGTTGTCCTGACCGATGCCGGTTACTGTGACACTTTAACAACTCCTCCTGTTCGCATCCTGGTGAAGCTTTTAGCTCCACAACCTAACAATCTCCCACTTGGAGATAAACAGTTGCACCTATACCTGTACTTTCATCTAATTCATTTCCTGGCTTTTATCCCTCTTCAAGTTCAATCTTGAAGACCAACCACCACACAACCTGTGGTGCACCTCCTGTCATCCAAGTAACCTGCCACATCCGAACCTACAACTCCATGTAGTGAAGACCTTGACCCTGCATAACATGTTAACCTGCTGCTAGTCCCTCTCATATACATGAGAATCCACCTTCCCCAAATTGGCTCCAAACTCTCTGACAACTCCCATTGCTTGGGAAAACTCAGGGCTACACCAGACCTCATGTGATTTCGAACACTGTTCTAAGCTCAGCTTGAACTGTCCAGCCCTTGGTGTGCTTACCAATTCTGCATCCTGCATATTGAACCCCGCCAACACCTTCTTCACATCAACTCCCACTGGAAACAAAATCAACCTGTGATCTTCCATGTCTCTCATGCCAAAGAATTTCGTTGCTCCCAAATTCTTCATGACATACCTCTGAACTAACTTTACCTTTAGCTCAGAAACTCCCTACATGTGTGACCCCACTACATATAGTAACAGGATAATGTAGCGACCATTATCCAACCTGGTAAAGAAAACAAAATGGTTACACTGACATTGACTAAAGCCATGCTTTGTCATACACCTGTCAAACCTGTACCACTGTCTTACAGCTTGCTCAAGACCATATACCATGGCCTTCTGTCTCACGTATCCATCCACTCTCTTCTTTAACCTGGAAATCCATTCATCTTTCAGTGCTTTCATCTCAGCTGGCAACTCTACCAAATCTCTCGCTTGGTTCTCTTCTGAAGAATTCATGCCATGCTCCCACTGTTTCCTAGATTCTACCTGCATTGCCTCTTCACATCTTCTTGATTCTTGACCATCAGTAAGCAACAAGTAATATAAAGAAGGTGAACAATGAATATGAGGTCCACTTACCCTTTCAATCCTCCATATGGGCGTTTGAGACTCCTTGACAGCTTGTTGTCTGCCCAACATCCGTTCTAGTGACCGATCTCGGCCATCTCTCAGTTTGCACTCGACCGGTGTCAGTTCCATGCGACTGACCCATCCACCAACGTCAGTTCCTACCTAACCAACGTCAATTCCACCTGCCCAACACCACTGACTCTACTGATCTACACATGATCAACGTCAGTACCTGTTTGTTTGACGTCGATTTCCCATGACTGACGCTGATAACTGTGTTTTCTTGTGAGTGATGACTTTTTACCCGCGAGCTTGCTTTGAATCAAAACCCTGTCCAAATTAACACAGCCCTGCTTAGAATAATTTAGTCCCCTCAGCTGATCTATGTCCGTCATCTCCTCCATGAACACCAAGGCTTTCCAATTCTTAAGTTTGTCAAAGATATCTGTCTTTCGCTTAAGAAAATGCATTCCCTTCTTACATATGTGACTAAGCCTACAAAGCCACATCTCTGCAACAGAAGGTGAATCAGTAATATAAGTAGATAGATAAAGGATACCTACTTTCTTACCACCGTCTAATTCAAGTGCATCCGCTATGAGAGTTACTGTGCATCTCTCATCACCCAACTTTCCTGAAGAAATTAGACTCATCTCCAAGACCAGTACCTGCATGACCTCATTTAACACCCGTGTGTTACCTATCTGCAATTTCAGCTTCACTTCCCCTTTGCCAACCACGTGACAAGGCTCACCAACCCCTAAATAAATCTCTCCAAAGTCTCCCTGGACATACTCATGAAAAGATGCTCTATTTCGGACTGCATGGAAAGAGGCAACATAATCTATAGACCAAGATTCTACTTTATCCAGAGCATCCTGTGCAACAACACCTGCAACATCTGCTTCTTTATTTCCTTCATGTTGATCTTCTACCGACCAGCAACCTTTCTTTACTTGCTCTTTCTTTCCATCAAACAGTAATTGACCATTCATGCTGTTCAGTTTCTCCATTCGTAGCTTACTTTCTTTTGCCATTGCTATACTCCCACTCAATCTAAAACCCCTGAGAGTGACTTGTAATCAACAAAAAACTTAACCCACTCTGACCACCTGTTAGTGTACTTAACCAACCTCTGATACCAACTTGTCAAGATTGGTACCAACCTAGTCCACCTGCTCTGATACCACTTGTAAGGAATCTAGAACAACAAACAACGTTGATACCAACTTGTCAAGATCTATTGCCCACTAAGGGCACACATGATTACCTTTGTATAAGCAACTAAACACGAAATTTAACCAGAATGATAAGTAACTAGAAATATGAAATAACACAAAATATGAGAGACAATACCCAATTGTATTAATACTCATTCAGAAGAAAATATAATAAAGAAGATGCCACACTTCTTCTTCCCACACCTCTAGAGCTCCCACACTTTCTAGGGCTCACCAGTAATTCTCCTTCAACAGTTCACTCTCTCAATTATGGTCACAACAATCAACTCAAACACAGAGTTGTTGTTCACCTCCACCAGTCAGTAACAATGCTGCCAGTACACCAAGTACACAACCATACTCCAAGTAGATCTCCCTTCACTTGCAACAACCTGCAAATCAACAAACCTTACTTACCATGTAGATGTCTCTACAACCTGAAGAACCCTTGTCCTTACCTCACCAAGTCCTTATGATTCTTCAACCAGTACCCCAGTGGATCTTCTACCAGAACTTGCACAACCTGTAACTCTCCCTGATCATACACACTCAGCACCCCTTTGGAACTAGGAGGAGCTCCTCTTGCTCTCTCTACAAGCACAATGGCTATCTAACACACTTTACAATACAACCCATGAGTCTATTATATAGATCTCATGCATATAATAATTAGACCCTAATTACAATAATTAGACATGCAACTCAAGACCAAAAATAGTCTTTTACATGCAAACAACCAGTTCATTAAACTAACAGTTCGTCAACTCACAGTTCTGGAACCGCACAGGCAACCGACATTGGTCCCTATCTGTTTGGAGGTGACCGATGTCGGTCGATCCTGACCGATGTTGGCAGCTTCCTGTCCACTCCTGACCGACACCGGTTACTGTGACACTTTAGTAACTCCTCCTGTTCGCATCCTGGTGAAGCTTTTAGCTCCACAACCTAACATACATGTGGTAGACATCACTAAGGAAAATTTGACTGACCTATTTTGGGGTGGCCTCAAAAATAACATCTAATTAAAGGTTTGCATGTTTAATTCCATTATTTTATCTGAGGTCATACCAAAGGCATGCATGGTTGAGTAAAACGAGCTGATCAGATGAAGACATTCACCAATATTCATGAACACACCTTTCCAACACCATCGTTTCATTAGCCTACCAGATTAACACCTTAACAAGAGAAAGAAAAGTGTGCAAAAGATTTGTGTTTTTATTGTGATATAAAATGGATCAAAGGGCATCAATGTGCTGAAAATAAGTTATTTTACATTGATGATACAAATGATAAGGAAGAAAATGAGGAGGCTTTAAGAGAAGGGTTAGAAGAACCTGAAGATGAATCTGAAGATTCTTAACCTACTATTTCCTATCATACACTTTTAGGGAATAGGTACTATTGTCACTTAGATTTTCATCCCTTGAGGAGATGCCTATCTCTCCTCATCCAAGTGGCACAATGGAAACATCTCACTTGCTGTGGGTAAACAATTTTGTAAGATGAATCTCTATAAGGGATAGTTCCATTGATTCATTCTTTTAAACACTCTCTTACCTATCAACTTTACATGAAAAAGGTTAAGAAGACAAACTAATAAACTAAAGGTGATGCACCAATATTGAATTTCCTCCTATTAACTAAACTTATACTACTTAGAGCTAAACAAAGCTTCTTTCACATAAAACTCATAACTCAAGATAGATTATCACATCAATGTTTCATATGCTAGGTTTAAAAGGTATCTTGATGATTAGGAGGGTAATGAATGATTCCTTTGGGGAATACAATTATGAATCACTTCTAAAACATGTATACACTTAAGAGAGAACACTAACAAAGACCTATAATAATTACTCTTCTGCTGATTTGGTGAACAATCAAGGATAACATGTTAGAAAAGATCATCTTCTACTAGACAAGACCAACAAGATTACAACAACACTCAATTGAATAGCATGTAAGTAGAAAAATTCACTTGTTTTATTGCTTCAAGAGACATTAAAATACAAAATTGGCTAGGGTTTCACCATCAACCAATAGAAGCTCCCAAATAGAGTCCCTACTTATAGCATTTAGGAGAAGGGCAAGACAAGGGACGTCCAAAGGTCACTTGGACACCCATCAAGCTAATAAAATAGGTTAAATTTGCATGATAAAGAGGTATAAAACTAACCATGCAATGTCAATATGGTGTCTATACAAGTAATGAAACTCATGAAAAGTGGCATGAAACTCCTTGCCGTGACTAAGAAAACTACCTTCATGATTTGGACATGTTTTAACATCCTACAACTAACTAGGGATAGGTCTGATGATTGGGATGAGAGGGAAGGTTTTTATACATTCCTCTCCATGCATTGGTTCTAGTCCTATTCATATGAAATCATTTGGGAAGGAGCCATCATCATCTGTAGTGTAAGAAACTCCCTTTTCTGTCATCCCTCACACTTGGCCTCAAAAATAGAATTATTTTTCCATAAAAATACATGGGAGGGAGTTAATAACACTTGGAAAGACTCTCCATGGCTTTATATTTCTTAGTTACACCTTAAAAAGGCTCACACTTGGAGTTTTCACTCTTATCACCATTGTGTTCACGTTTTGACTAGCTAAGATGATAGCTATTGTTTGAAAACTTATTAGCTTTTCCAAATCATTATATGGCCATAGGGAGTTATAAAAAGTCATAAGATTTCCTCCAAAGTTTATTTCATCTTTAGATCTCTTCTAGAACCTTAAAAACACACAAAATGGTCAAGAATACCCTATTTTGCACCATGTCTATACAATTTCATACAAATCAAAAGTATGGGAGGAATCTTGAGTGATTCATTTACAAGTTCCAATCATTTTCATGGTCAAAATATGTCATTTGGATAACTTTCCAATCTTGTTTTC
This sequence comes from Torreya grandis, assembly GCA_037957365.1. Classification (NCBI taxonomy): domain Eukaryota; kingdom Viridiplantae; phylum Streptophyta; class Pinopsida; order Cupressales; family Taxaceae; genus Torreya; species Torreya grandis. Next base: position 1,250,715 of record JARHVA010002265.1, read on the forward strand.
TCCATTGGTTCTTGACTAAGGGTTTAGTAAGGTTTTAGGCAATTTTTAATCTTAAGCTTTATTCATAAATCTCTGACATTGGAATTTCAAAAAAATGAAAAAAACATAATTTTAAGATACCCTACTAACCCCTAAAAACTCCTTTGGTTCCCATTCAAACTCTCAGAGGAGATATGAACACTTGAAGTCCCCCTATCGAGCTTGTCTTCACAATCCCTGCATGTTTGGACTATCTTCGAGCTAAAGGTAGCCTTCTTATAATTTTATATACATAATAAAAGTTCAAAAATTTATAATTCCATCTCATAAACATGATACCACTAGATATAACACTCACCAATATCCAAAAGTGATGGTGGACCCCCAATTGGCTCTAGGTCTCCTCAAGCCCTGATAGGCTTAACATGCACCCTCCTAGTTTGAGCTACTTGAATTGATATCTCATGGTTAGGATGGTATATCATGCTTATTCATGATTTATTCAAGTTTTAAAAACCATCACATAATCTCCTAATCACTCCTCTTCATCCTTTTCTCTCATTCACTAACTAGGCCTAGTGAAAGCTTGTCTAATTGGATTGTGTGCAAGGGTATTTTGGTCATCTTGAAAGGTCTGAGCCTGAATTAGTGCTTATTAGCATATATTTTCATTTAATACACATCAAAATATGTTTCTTGTTGTTTATAAAACCTCCTATCAAGTTCCTTTTCCCATTTTGACCTCCTTAGCTTACTTTGCTAAAACCTGATTTTCCTTGATTAGCTGACCTCTAAGACAAAATAGTGAGGTATAGACCTCTTCCCCAAGGAAAATTGAATATTTTGAGAGTTTTATAAGGTCCCAATGAGAATTTTTACCAAATATTTTAGTTGGATTCATCCAATTAGGTACCTAACCAACTCTAAATGCCCAAAAAAGGCTTCCAAAAACCTTATTTTCCTGCATTTTTCTCAAATCCACCTAAGAGTGACCTCTCCAAGCTAAACCAATAATCCTAGTCTCCTTCAACATGATATTAATCCCAATTCATGCTAATTAATATTTTAATTCTTACAAAAAACACTATCCCTCTTTGTATTCTTCATTCTCACCTATTTAGGAAAGAGTCATAGCTGACTGCACAAACTGTTGCCTTTGGTTAAGGGAAAAAGTGGGTGGTCATCTTGAAGGGGTTATGGATATTGCATAAAAACCTTCTTGATCAATCATAAACCATTTTTATTTTATTTTAACCCTCTCCTTCTCCCTAGACAAGCTCACCTCCTTACCCTCAATTCATGCTCAAGACTACACCTTAGGTTGTAGGTGCATATAGGGCTTTTAGGAGGTTTGTATGGGTTTCTTTTACATTGTTTGCAGATTATGAAGTTAATCATGATCTCCATAGAGGTGATCAAATTCTTGTATTATCATTATAATCTCTCTTTAACCCTTTATATGCACTTTAATATCCTCAACTGAGTCCTTCCCTTTTAGATTAAGACACCCTACTTAACTGACCCCTATAGGTGTGCTTCAGCTCATTTGAACTCGGTTATGATGCTTACATATTTCCTTTGAATTCCTTGAGGTCAAATATCATTCCCTTATATATGCATTCCATTTGAGTGTTCTCAAATAACACTTAAACACCCATACTGGCTCACTGTTTGTATACCCTATTGTAGGTGTGTGTTTTCCCTAAGAAGGGACACCTGTAGACACTCATGAAACTTGAAAATCAAGTATCGATATCATGATAATGGTATTAATTCCACTTTTAATGCTATTCAATCCAAGAGACTATTCTAACCATAAGAAAGTGTATTAGAATATCAAAAGCCATTCACAACTACAAACCTGTAGATATCAGTGTAGAATTTTAGTGTTTTCAAGAGCATATTTGAGGCTCCAAACTTCTAACTTCCACTTACTTCTTGACTCCCATACTTATCATATCTCTTGTCCATACTAGAGGCAATAAGTTTTACCAATATAGATCCTTTATAACACTTCATAATCATGTTGTAATATATCCAAAAAACTCCCTGGAGCTCTATTTTCACATTTTAGGGAAAGATTCCCTAAACTCAGTCTCTTGTCCCCTTAAACATGGTTACACCTCTATTTGTCTACTTGATATTTCAGATAGGTCTACCTTAGGCTGTTAAACATGTCAGGGTTTGAAGAGGGACCTTAGCCTAATCTAAACCATCCATTCAAATACCTTTATAATTATGAGGTGCCACCTGTAGGTGGTCATGAGCATGCACGGGCAACAAGTGTAGAGTTATGGGCAATATGTATGAATGGAAAGGTTTGTAAAACTTATGTGCCTTCATCAATCATCTCAATGCACCTTTAACAATCCTAAGAGGTTTTAACACACATCAACCTTTCCACCCCTCAGTACGATGTCATCAAAGGCCCTATAGGTGTGCATTGGGTTGTTATACAGGTAGGGCATAGAATGGAGCAACAACATGTTGGTGAATGGCCTCAAAATAACTCAAACTCATTACTAACCTTCAAGTACATGATTTCCACTAATAACACCTTGAAGTAAGTTCCAACACATCTTCTCCCAAGTGAAAACCACTTGCACACATCTAGAATAAAGCAGGTAGGGGTCTCTAGAATGACTGATTAGTGTGATGAGTGAACTTGTAACCACACTTGTCTCTTCCTAAAAAATAAAATGAACTCTCTTCAGCTATTACTAACTTGAACCAACTGATATACCATGATTACAACTCCATGAACAAGATGGATAAACTCATACATGTGACTATAAGTGAAATTAAGCAAAAGGTTGACTATGAGAAGAGGTAAGGCTGCAAGATGCCCAAGGTATGATATAGTGAAACCAAAACATGGAAGGATCTGAATATATGGATGTGATACCTATGGAAAACCATATCCCATCTACATGAGACCTCTACAGGAAACCAACATTCTACAAACAAGAGGAACTTTGACTGAGACTACACATGGTGGCACTTTACTGCAATATAGACTAACTTGCTCATCAAAACACCATGAAACATGAAACTAAGTGTGGAGATCATCTAATAAGGTATCCAACATTATCTAGAGTCAACATCACCAATTGGGGTGCATGAAATAAATAGTAGAAAAGTATAGTCAACTTCTAAAGGATGATTCATAAATCATAGTTGATCAATATTTGCAATCTTACTATGGAAATGAAGGTCTCTGAGTATAATATCACCTCCCAAAATTATTTGCTTTGAAACCTCTTCAGTTGTTCATACTAAGCACAACCTGAAGGTCACTCCTATATGTTTAGGAAAGCAAAGAAGGAGCAAATTGTTTTGGCTTAAAAATGGCACTTTTAAAGCATGTAAATAATTTAGATGAGTGTGATGAATATGAATAGCCCCTCCATGATCTTCTCCCATGTGTCAGCTTTCCCCATGGGTCGTACAAGTGCCAAATGCTCCCTTTTTTAGTTGGTTTCTTGAATTTCAGTTAAACAACCTGCAAGATTCTGATGTAAATGACATCCTTGAGAGGTAAACTAACTTCTTGGATGCTTTAAAGGATAATAGGACACCTAGTCACCTTAGAAACTATGTCACTTACATTAATGACCCCTAATAGCCCACTAAGTGACCCAAAATGACAAATAAACTTGTTAGACCATGACTAAGGCTAAAAATACATTAGATAAAATAAAGTGAACTATAATATATCCTATGACAAAATATTTTACCCCAAACATCTTAAAAAACCAATTTTTTACTTATAGGGGTCCAAACTTAACTTAAAAGTCAAATTTGGTCAACAAAATGGTGACTCATAAGGGTAGTATGCCTGCTATAGTAAAGACTAGTAGCCTTATCCTATCATGGGCGAAGGGAATCAATGAGTTATTGAATACAACTAGAAATTAATTTCCGAAAACACACAAAAATTAACCACAACACACCAAGCAAACACAAGACAATGCAAGACACAACATGACTCACACATGTGTATAAGCACTTAAGGAAAACAAGGAAAACAACAACTATCTATAAGGGGAGAAAAGAACCTTAGTAGAAATGATTGAGTTATATCCCATTGACTGGGATATGAAGCTCTTATCCATCCAACTTTGAGAATTGGAAAGCATTGTGTTGCTTGCATTAGGTGATAACATAAGGGCCACTCCATAAAGCATCAAACTTTGTGTGTTTTTAGGTTTAGTCCTATCTTCATCCCACTTTAGAACAATGTCTCCCTCATTGAAGCTTCTTGACATGGATTTCTTGCCAAATTATCTCTTTGTTTGATCTTGATGAGCCCTCATAGTTTGCATAGCTTAATCTCTTGTCTCTTCAAGCTCCATCAACTCACACAAACTAACTTCCATGCTTTCATTTTCCATCAACTCCAACTAATAAGTGTGATCCAAGGCTAGTAGCTTAAGTGAAATAGGAAATCTAGCTTCTCTCCCATAAACAACTGTATATGGTGAGTTTCCAATGTCTCTTTTGGGGGTGATTCTATCAACCCAAAGAGTTATCTTCAACATGGAATGCCAAGTTCTTTGATTCTCTTCCATTGTCCTCTTGATAATCTTGATTAGATTCTTATTGGTGGACTCAGCTAGTCCATTCCCTTGTGGATAAAAGTTGGAGGAAGTACTAAGATAAATGCCATGTTTCAAAGCCCATTCACTTGTCTTCATTCAAGGAAAGCAAATGTATTGTCTAAATTATTGTTGAAATAGCCCCAAACTTTGTCACTATGTCTTCATAGAAATATATGATTGAACTTTCATTTGCTTCCTTGAGAGCTACAACCTCCACCCATCTTGTAAAGTATTTTTTAGTAGTCAACACCCACTTATGGCCAACCCTAGAAGGTGGGTTGATTAGACCTATGAAATCTATACCACATTGCATAAAGGGTTGGTCAACTTGTATTAGATGAAGAGCTAATACTATAAGCTTTTACTTACCATCAAAGAGCACATTTTTGACACTTCCTTACCAAAACATGGGTGGCTTTGAATAAACTAAGCCAAAAGTATCCAGCTCTCATAATCTTAGCAGCTATGGTTCTTGGAGCAAAGTGACCACCAGCTGGTCCATCATGAAACTCAAGCAATATTTTCTCAACCTGATCTGATTCAACACATCTAAATAGCACACTTGAGAAGTCCTTCCTAAAAAACACTCCACACATAAGGAATAAATTGTAATCTGAAGTACCTTCTTTTGGCTCTATCTAGACCTTGTGGACACTTACCAGTTTGAAGAAAATGGATCATTTCTTGTGTCTAAATCCTCATTGATAAAGATGAATTTGTCATAGGATCATCATGAAGGGATAAAAAATCTTGTTCCTTCAAATCTGAAGCAAGGGTCTCACATAACCCCTTTCCTTTCACTAGTTTGGTTATCTTGATTTCTACATCACACTCCATCACTTTTATAATCCAAATAGCCCTTTTTTCATTCAAATCTATGCTCAAAAGAAATTTTTTGACACTAAGATGCAATATATGAATCTTGTTGTTAGATAAAATATGCCTAAACGTCTTTAGACTTATAACAATTGAATGTACTTGCTTTTTTATATAGGTGTACCTTACCTTATAGCCTTCCAGTCCTTGACTAAAGAAGGCAATAGGCTACTCCAAGTTATCTTCATTTTATTGGGTGAGCATGGCAGAGATCACCTAATCATTTTTAAAGGTATACAAGTTGACGTCCTTTGAGAAATTAGGACTTTCAAGAGTCAGAGTTTGAGCAATAGTTTATTTAATCTCTTCAAAACTCTCATTCCTTCTTCTTGTATAAGTAAACACTTCATCTTTACTTGGAATAAACGTTAGAGGCTTGAATAAATTATCAAAATTAGGAATAAACCTCCTTATGAAATTGATTTTCTCAAAGAAACTTTGCAAACCTTTCTTGTGTTTGGGCAAAGCCAATGCCAAGATTTCACTCACCCTTTCAGGATTTGTGGATATGCCCTTCTTTGAGATAATGTGTCCTAAAAGTTTGCCTTCATGGATAAGAAACACACACTTCTTTGGTTTAATAGAGATTACAAACTCTCTACATCTCTCAAAAATCTGCGTAAGGTGATTCAAGTGATCCTTTTCATCCTTAGAAAAAAATGTGATATCATCAAGATACACCAACACAATGTCATTTATTAGACCTTGAAAAGCCATATCCATTGCACATTGAAATGTTGTACCAACATTAGAAAAACCAAAATGCATTTCCCTATAATCATATGCACCCCATTTAGTAGTAAAGGCTATCTTATATTGGTCTCTTTCCTTTACCAAAATTTGATTATACCCTGAGTATCCATCAAGGAGTGAGAACATTTCACTTCCTACCATAACTTACAAAATATACTCCATGGAAGGAAAAGGATAATGGTCCTTCAAAGAAACTCTATTCAAGTCCCTAAAATCAACACATACCCTAATTTCTCCAATCTTATTCCTTGTCAAGACTAAGTTTTCCAACTAAGATGAATGCATAATAGGAAAAATTATCTTGGACTCAATCAACTTTGTAAGCTCCTTTCTCATGAGAGGCTCAATCTTAGGATTGATTGGCCTTTGTCTTTTCTTGATAGGCTTAGCATTCTCATCTAGATATATGGTATGTTGAGATAATTTTGGATCAAAGCCCTTTAAATCACTATATTCCCATGCAAACACATCAGAATATTCTTTGCAGAACTCAATGAAAGTATGTTTCTCTTCACTAGTAAATACTTTCCCGAGAGAAAGCAACTTATTCTTGAATATTTGTAATCTCTCATGGTTTTTTTGTATAGTATACATGCTTACCTTTTCCTTCTTCAACTGATCATCATCATTGAATATACTCTCAAGTGTGACTAAGCCTTTAGGGAGCTTGTTTGTCTTCAATTGTACAATCTGCCCTCCATATTGTTGTTGTAGTTTGGACTAATTATTTGAAGAAAACCCAACCTCCTCTTATATATGTTGACAATTTTGGTCTTGTAGGCCAAAATTGGTCCCCCCCTTTTTTCTTGCTATTCTGAGCCAGTCCATCTTTCGATTTTGCATAAGTTTGGTCATTTCTATGAACTCTGCGGGCGTTTCTACGGACTCTACAGGCGAGTCTTTCGGCAGATGAAGAACCAGTTCAAAGAGTGCAAGGTTTTACAAAGCTTCTTCAGACTCTTGTCTGAAGAAATTCATAAGAAAAGAGATCTAAAATGGTTCAAGACACTTTTCCTTAAGGTTGGAAAAGTGGTTCAACATCGGGGTTCAACAACATGATCTTTCCAAGAGTTAGCATCTTTGAACCGTTGAACCATTGAACCAGTTCAATGCTTCAGTTCAACGCTTTGGTTCATCACTTTGGTGCAATGCTTTAGTTCATTAGCAAAGCTCAACAACTTAGTTCAATGAGCTGGTTCAACGGCTTGGTGCAACAGTTGGTTCAATGCCTTTGTTCAACATTCGGTTCAACGGGTTGGTTCAAAGGAACTGTTCAATCAAAAAGTTCAAGAGAGTCTCCCAAAGGACAAGTGCCCTTGCAAAGGGTAGTTCCTGACCCAATTGCCCTTGTGGAGGGTAGGGAACATTTGCAAAGAGGCCAAAGAGAAAGCTGAAAAGGTAAGTTTCCTTTGGAAATGTGACAAGGCAAAGAACGAGAATTTCTTTGAAAGAAAAATCCCGTGAGATGGAAAGACAAGGCAAGAATGATTTCTTTCAGACTTTTGTTTGAAGGAATTCCTTCAGACAAAAAGTTTGAAGAAATTTGGAGAAAAGGCCGTGAGAGAAAAATCCAAAGGAAAGGAATGAGCGAGAAAATTCTTGCGAACATTTTGTCCGCGGGAAAATAGCCAAAGAGAGAAGGCCGTCGAAGGATTTACCAAGGACAGTGACGTCTCTGAGGCCGTCAATTCAGTGAAATGGACTAGCCATTGGTTTTCAAACAATGACGGGCCCACAAATGTTAATTTTTACACCAAAAAAGCTTGAGAGTAGAAGCTACCAAGTATCATCTGCCGAGACACATGATAATTTACCTTTAAAAGTAGTGGAATGTGCCATGTGTCCCTTTCAAAACTTGGTGGAGCGCGACAAGTGTCTGCATCTGAGTTCCAAAGCTTCCTTCAATAAGCTTCCCTCAGAGTTCCATAAAAGGCACCAAGTGGTAAATGTGGAAGGTTTTGACATATTTTTCTAATAGCAACAGAACATGCCACGTGTCCCTTGCAAAGCTCAGTGGAAGCCGACAAGTGTCAACATCCGCAGTCTCTCCCTTTTGTTTGGTAAAGACTATGGTGGGCCCCGAATGAACTACTAAAGAGAGCAAAAGCTACCAAGTGTCATCATTCATGATGAATCTGAATGAGTCCTGAATGCTTCTGTATTATTTCTAAAGCTCAGTAGAAGCCGCCACATGTCATCTTCCACAAGACTCTCAAAAAGTGCCTAAAGCTTTTATAAGTTAAGTGGATGTTGCCATGAGTCCTTCCTATTTCACAGTACAACACGCCATGTGTCACTAGTTGAGATCAACAAAAAGCGGCCAAAGCAAACAGGAAAGATACAAAGAATTAGTAGAAGATAACCCCCGAAGGATGAAGGACCCAGAAAAGAGCCAAGTGCAGGAATAGACAAAACAGTCCAAGTGGTGAAGGAAGGTGTCGACTCAAGGAGTTACTCCAGTGGTTGACACAGTGTCTACAAATTGGTCATCAAGAGGTGTGAATAGTGAATGATGTGACACATTTTTATTCACTTTGCATTGATGAGCAGACAAGCCGCATGAATGCCTTGAATGGAATGGTTTGTTTGTAGAAAAGTGGCACAGCCCATGCTTTCACATTAATGTTTGAATGCCAAAGTCAAAGTAGGAGCTGACACAACATTATCTATCAAGCAGCTTCCTCTTCCTAAGGCTCAAAACACACATGGGCCACTTGAAAAAAGAGTGCCAAAGTCTTTTCCAGAAAGCACCAAGTTTTCTTCTCTCGCTATATATTGTAAACTTATCATTTTGAGAAGGAATCCATCTTCTTGGCCCATAAGGCAAAGCTCTACCCAAAAAATCTCTGGGTTTGTAAGGCAAAATTATGCTAGATTTTACCTTGAATCGAGACATAACATTTTTACCTCCATTATGAGTTTGCACTTTCAGATGTGTCTATCCCTTTTGTTCTGTGTTAAGTCATTTTCATTTATGCTTTCGTAGGATGATTTCAGCATGTCTAGTGCATTGTGAGCTTTTCTTTTATAGGTTTGCCATAAGTGTCCCTAGAGGAGTGTAGGTGCCTGTGAATAGGCTGCCATAGTGTGTATGAGGATGCCTCTAGTAGTTTCTTCCTCCCTGTATATCCATGGACCCCTAGCTCACTGATGTAGAAGGATTCCTCGTGTCAAATGAAGTGTATGGGAGCTTGTTCTTAGTGAAAAGCATATGTTCGAGCTGAGTGGATCCACTTTTTTGGTGTATCACCTTTTAGTTTAGATTTAGGTTCTATTTTCAGCATCCTTCTCCCTTTTCAACCCCCCCTTTTTTCATTTATTTGTTAGCAGTAGCAAATCCAAGACCTAAAAGATACATCAAAGGGAACTAGCCCTTATCTAGAGACTCTCCCCCCATTTTTGCCTTGCCCACAGGCAAGAGGGGAGTTTTCATTGTTGCATGTGGAAGGCAAGAGCTCGGTCTCCTGTCCAGGGTGCAATCCACTTGCATCAACAATTTTTGGCACGCTCGGTGGGACCAACTAGGACAAGTTGTGTCCAAAGAGTTGAATTTTTTTTGGTGTGTTCTTCAACCAACCAGCCTTTGGAGGATTTTTCATCAACACCAATGGTGACTCTGAGTTGAATCAGATGGTTAAGCAGTCTTGGTGCCATCAAGAAATCACATCTTCATATGGTTTTGATCAAGCTCAGGCTATCATGAAACCACCTCAAACTCCAGTGTTACTTCCCTCATTGTTGAAAGGTAACTAGGAGAGTTGTTTGAGGTGATTTCATGAAAATCCTGAGCTTGATCAAAACATATGAAGAAATATAAGGTACATGGTCCTAAGCAATGGATTATACACACCAAAATGTGCTTTCATTTGAAGCAGCTCTTCCTATGCATCAACAGACCCTTACTAGTCTCCCTCAACTCCCTCAGATCACTAATCATGATGGCAAGCTCCTGACTTGGAAGGAAATAATGGAATCATGGGGCAGGAAAGAGGAGAAGAAAGGTTTTGCTGAAAACCTTGAAGAGGATGAACATGCTCCTAATCATCATGATGATTCCTATGACCTCCAAGAAAGGCTCTTCCAAGAAGATCTAGCCAGGAAAATTACAGAGTTAGAATCCAAAGTGAGATTCCTCAACCAACATATGATGGACCTATCTAAACACACCCCATCTATGCACTTCCAAGAGAGCTATTAGGCCATGCCTGATATAGATGAAGTGCTAGCCAAATGGAAAGAGGAGAATCATTCGATTCTAGCTCAAGGACTGCCTCCTCTTCCACATGGTTTTTTCACTTCACCCTTCTCAAGGAGGAACCTGTTTTGCAGGAGGCGAGTGAGGAAGAGAATATGTAATTTGTAGCTCTCCAAGAGGCTATCGCAAGTGACAATGAAGAATAAATCATCATCAATGCTCCTTTTGAAGACTTCATCAGCAATGGAGAAGATGTAGGTCATGCATACATGCAGATGTTCCAGCAATATGAAGAGGAATCTAAGCATGGTGAGCTCTCTGCCCCCTTATTTGATGAACTTCCTTGTTACTTCAATGAGGAGGAAGACTATGCTGAGGAGCCTGAGTTGGAGGAGGATCAGATGAATGTCTTTGAATAACTAGAGACTCTGATCTTTGAGAAAGACAAGGAGAGGCCTGTTCATCTTGAGAACAACTATGAAGAAGAGAGCCTTGAACAAAAAGGTGATGTTCTGTGGGATGAGCAATCAATTTGTGATTCCATTTCAGACATCACAACAATCACCCTTCTTCAAGAAAGCCATGAAGGAGATGAGCCAATTCATGATGCATTGCAAAGGGACCATGCACAACAAAGGGCTTATGGTGATGAGCCAACAACCACATATTTCTTGGTGAAATGTACCAGCATGAAGGACCAGCATTCGATAGGCTTCCAAGAATATAAAGAGTACATGTATGTTGGAAGCATGTTTGATTCTGATCCACTCGGATGTAGGCTAATCGAGGTGACAGGCAAGAGGAGCAGGTCACCAACTCTCCATTCCATTCAGCCACTTGTTTGGCACCATAAGTTTCCTTGCCAGGAAGGGGACTTAAGAAATTTTCCCTTTGATTTAGGAGGGAGGCAAATATTCCTGGTTAGCTGTATATAGTAGTTTGCTTTCAATTTTCTTTCCCTATTTTCCCTAAGTACAGTTTGCACAAGTAGTGTTTTTAGCCCTGTGTGTGTTTTCCTTTGTGCGTGGGGTAAAAGGCTTCATGATTGATTCTTGGATCTATCGGGGTTGTTGCTAACTATTGTTCAAAGTTGCGTTCTGACTCCATGCCCAATGGATTTTAAGGCAATTGGTCTCTAAGCATAGCAGGCATGCTTCCCCTGGGAGTCACCAATTTGTTGACCATTTTGGTCCTGTAGGCCAAAATCGATCCCCCCTTTTTTTCCTGCTATTTTGAGCCAGTCCATCTTTCGATTTTACACAAGTCTCACCATTTCTACAGACTTTGCAGGTGTTTCTATGGACTTTACAGGCGAGTCTTTCAGCAGATGAAGAACCAGTTCAAAGAGTGCAAGGTTTTACAAAGCTTCTTCAGACTCTTGTCCAAAGAAATTCATAAGGAAAGAGAGCTAAAATGGTTCAAGACACTTTTCCTTAAGGTTGGAAAAGTGGTTCAACGTCGAGGTTCAACAACATGATCTTTCCAAGAGTTAGCATCTTTGAATCGTTGAACCATTGAACCAGTTTAATGCTTCAGTTCAATGCTTTTGTTCATCACTTTGGTTCAAAGCTTTGGTTTAATGCTTTAATTCATTAGCAAAGTTCAACGGCTTGGTTCAATGAGCTGGTTCAATGGCTTGGTGTAATAGTTGGTTTAATGGCTTTGTTCAACGTTCGATTCAACGGGTTGGTTCAAAGGAATGGTTCAATCAAAAAGTTCAAGAGAGACTCTTGAAGGACAAGTGCCCTTACAGAGGGCAGTTCTTGACCTAATTGCCCTTGCAGAGGGCAGGGAACATTTTCAAAGAGGCCAAAGAGAAAGTCGAAAAGTTAAGTTTCCTTCAAAAATTTGACAAGGCAAAGAACAAGAATTTCTTCAGACAAAATGTCTGAAGGAATTCCTTCAAACATTTTGTCCGAAGAAATTCTTAGAAAGAAAAATCCTGGGAGATGGAAAGACAATGCAATAATGATTTATTTCGGATAAAAAGTCTAAATAAATTTGGAGAAAAGGCTACAGGAGAAAAATCTGAAGGAAAGGAATGAGCAAGACAATTCTTGCAGACATTTTGTCCGCGAGAAAATAGCTGAAGAGAGAACGCCGTCAAAGGATTTTCCAAGGACAGTGACATCTTCAAGGTCATCAATTTTAGGGGAATGGACTAGCCATTGGTTTTCAAATAATGATAGGCTCGCGAACATAAATTTTTACACCAAAAAAGCCTAAGAGCGGAAGCTGCCAAGTGTCGTCTATCGAGACACATGATAATTTACCTCTAAAAGTATTGGAACATGCCACGTGTCCCTTGCAAAACCCAATGGAGCGTGAAAAGTGTTGCATTTGAGTTTTAAAGCTGTTGTCCCCCAAAAATATCACTCATTTTTGGGACAACATTTGAACTATTTTGGTCCTATAGACCAAAATCCTCTCTTCCCCTTTCAAAAAATTGTTCTGAGCATTCAGGTTCACTTTTCAAGCTTTCCAGAAATCTACGGACTCTGCAGGCTTGAATCTATGGACTCTGCAGGCTTGAATCTACGGACTCTGCAGGCAAGCTCAAATCTACGGACTCTCAAGGTTGGTTTCTACAGACTCTGCAGGAAAGAAAAGGGTTCAACACTTTGCCAAATAACGAAGAATGAACCATTGAACCGTTGAACCAACAGGTTCAACGAGTTCAAAGTTCAATGGTTCAACATGATTCAAAGGTTCAAAGATAGCCTCTGTCAAAGAGAAAAGCAACAAACAGGTGGTTCAATGGTGGGTTCAACCAAAGGAATGGGCTCGGTTCAACCAAGCGATTCAATGCTTTATTTCGCTCAGGTGGTTCATTCCCTTTGTTTCAGCGTCTTTTGGTTCAATACTTAGTTCATCGGCTTGGTTCATTCAATTGAACCATCGGCTTGAACCATTTTTGGTTCAACCGATTGGTTCAACGTTTTGGTTCAAAGACATGGTTCAAGCAACAGTCAACCAATGACGTCCCCGCAAACATCAAATTTAAGGTAAGGGAATATCCGTTGAAATTCAAATAAAGCACAAAACTCAAAGGAAGAACTAAATGACTGGTTGGGAAGATAGCCCGATAGCTCAAATTGCAGCAGGAAGAGTCAAAGCTGGAAAAGCCTGATTGAAGAGAAAAGCCTGTGGAAAAGTGTCTGATGGAAAAAGACAAGTGCAGCGAACGTGACAAGTGTTTGTGTCCGTGGTCCCCTTTTGGAGTTGCTCAGGAAAAACGTGTCGTGGACTCCATTTTCTGTGAGTTTTTAATGATTTTCATAACAATGGAACTTGCCACTTGTCAAAGATGTAGAAAGGACCCCTCGAAGACTTAGGCAAGAAGGGCTATAAAGAGTAAAGAAGCACTTAAGCAGTGAAGAGAGGAGCGAGACCAAAAGATCAAAAATATCTTCGAAAGAGTTATTTCTAGCAGATGAAACAACAGATTGAGTAGACTTCTGAGTGCACCAGACCAAGGATACGACCTGTTTTCTTCCATGAAGTAAAGATGAATGGATGGCTGTGCAGGCATCAGAAAGGATGGACCAGACAGTTCATATTAAGGAGAAGACATATGGATGAAATAGTTAAGATAGCTGCCCTATTTTCAATGCAGTCCTTTGATAAACTTGAAAATGCTTTCAAGGCATTGAATACACGGCATGGGCCGACATATGAAAAACAAGCACCCAAGTCTTTCTTGGGCGCTATATATTGTAATCTCTCATTTGTTGTAAAGGGGATCTTCCCCTTACCAAGAAGCGAAACTCTGCCCATTTTGAAAGGCATTACTAAGACTTTGAGCTCAGGTTGTAATTTCATTTTCCTTATTATTTGAATGAGAAAGCAGGTTTTTCCACACTTTGTGCTGTTCTGACTTGTGTCATCTGGAGGTGTCCTTATTCATTTAATTTGGTAAGCAGAACTAGTGGGGGTGAGCGGGAAGGTGTCCTGAAGGCCCACTGTGGAGAGACTTTGTGCCCCCATAAGTACCTTCAGTGTGTTTGCATTTTTCTTTCCTGTGTAAAGAGCCTTGGGACGACTTTGTGCCCCCATTGTTCTTCATGTTATACTCTTTGGGCAGTTGAGGTGGAGACTTTGCGCTACATTTCAGGCTGTTGGTTACTCTGCACCTTTGGTTACTTGTTACCAGAAAGAGTCCTGCTATTTGCAAGAACAAGCACTTCTGAAAGAAGAGAAGTGCCTTCTGTTGCTTCATCAGGATTTCTACTATTTAGGAAGAAATCTGGCTCTTGGTTGAAAGTTGCTTCTGAAAGAAGAGAAGCACCTTCCCCAACACCCAGTATTTCTCTTCTATTTGTCAACATCATCTCTGAAAGAAGAGAGATGGATGGTTTATCCTACCCCCTGTGTCTTACTTTCTGCATATATATATATATATATATATATATATATATATATATAGCCTCCTGCATCTCTTGCATATCTATAGGGAACCTCCCCTTGATGAGAGGAGAGATTTGTCCCCTGCTGATGCAATAAACTTGCACATCTGGCCGACTGATATCCCTATGCTGTGGTGATAGGAACTATTTTGGTCACCAGTTAGTTGGCCGACAAAATATTCACCCAACGGTTTTTGGCGACTCTAATGGGGACAGTAATTTTGTGCAATTTGGAACCTTAAGTTTCAGATTAAAACATCACCTGTGTCTTACCCATTATCATTATCACCTTATCCATTATAGAGTTTGGAGACTCCCATCTGGGTCTTACCCATTATCCATTTATAGCCTTACCATTTTCATCCATCTCCATTATATTATCTGGTCTGCAAAACCAGAGTTGCTGGGAAAGAAAGCGCAGTTTGAAGCCTCAAGTTTTACGCTGTGGCAGGGCCAGTTTCTTTTCTATTTTTGTCTTATAATCTGGAAACTCCACTTAGATGTGTTATCCCTATTTTTCATAATTAAATCATGGCAGTTTGAGGCCCCTGGGGTAACTCTTTTGGCCCACTTAATCTAGCTCCACCCCTGCATGAGCTACCACTCAGTTCAAGGAAGAATTTCCCCAAATTCTTTGGTGATGGAAGAGTCCACCCTGATGAACACATTGCAACCTTCACCATAGCCTGTGGTGTGATAGGGGTGGAATTTGAAGACGTAGCAGTCAGGCTGTTTGTGGAGACACTATAAGGTGCTACTGCAGACTGGTTTTACCATCTGCAGACTGGATCAGTGACTGGCTGGGACACTATCAAAGCCAAGTTCAAAGCAAGGTTCAAACCAGCAGAAGATGCACATGCCCTTCTAGCCCAGCTCACGTAGATGAATAAGGAGCCTCATGAGCCTATGAGGGATTTCATTTCAAGGTTTGACAAGCTAAGGAATCGAATTCTTATCCTTGCTTAGCCAACACCTGAAAACCTAAAGTGCTTTTTCATCAACTCACAACTGCCTAAAGTAAGTTTTCTGTTAAGGCGTGCTAGCCAGATAGACCTTGCTGAAGCTCAGGACTTGGCTACTGAGGTAGAAGATGACCTTATCTTGGCTGGAAAGATAAGAAGGGATTTAAACAGAGGCGCATCTTCCTCATCTTCTGATAACTCACCTGCAGCCACCACTGACCCAATGGTGCAGAAGTTAGCAAATGAAGTGATGGCCCTCAGAAGACAAATGGCCCAAGGTATGTTTTCTGCTCCTCATCAGGATGCCCCAAGGAGGACATTTCAGAATCAGGCATACCAAGGCAATGCTACCAGGGGTCAAGGGCAGCCAAATCATCTTCCTCCCCCATAGAGGAACATTGTTGTTGAAGCACCTCCAGCCAACTCAGCAGTTGGATATTTTAAAATAGAGCATGAGTTCTCTTTCCAACCTGAGTTTAATCAAGAAAGTGACGCTGACCTCTTCAAGAAGGATCAAGAAGAGTCAGCTGGAGACTCCCACATTGGTTTCCTGAGTTACCAGGATGAACTTAGAAGTAAAGGTGAAGCAGCTGAGGGATCATGTGCAGTGTTCACCGGGTCCAAGAACCAGTTAACCCAGCAAGCTGATAAAAAAAGACAGAAGAGCAATCTCAACCAGCAATTTCAATTGCTAAGCAGGGAACCACTCTGCCTCTCCAGCCAAAGGATCTGGTAGTTGCTACAGAAGTAAGTATATCAAACATCTCTGCACGTACTTCAAAATCACAAATCAGTCCTCCCACCCCTCCCATAAACCAAAAAGAAGAACTCCCATCCCTTGTGCCTAGTCCAACCCAACCATTTGACATAATTAATCATGTCAAATGTGTCAAGACCCAAACGACTGCCCCTACAGCCCAAATTCTGTTTGAGTCTTCAGGCAGGGATGAAATAACAAAAGAATTGGTGGAGCGTAGCATAAGTACAGGGGAACCCTCCCTCCCAAATAAAGAAGAATTTGAGATATCTGAGGGGGACAATCAAGACATGTGCTGGGTTGAATTATCAGGACAGCAAATTATGGTACTGGACCATACTGCTGCGCTCCAAAATCAGGCAAAGGAACTCTTTGCAGGGAAAGCAAGGAGTTATGGTTTTCAGTTTGAGGACCACGTCCTGCCTTGGATCAAGAAGAAGAAAAGGCCAAGAGAAAGACGCAGGAGATTGGTTCCCTGGTGGAAAGTTCCATTCACCCGTCACCGTTTCTGGGGACAAAATGGTTTCTTGCTGGTTTATCAGGATGGCACACCATTTTCATTGTCTCGCAGTGGGTAGCATCTGAAGTGCTTCAAATCTTGAAGCATCATATAAGATCATCTATACATATGTATATTTGTATAGTCTTTAGTTCTGTTTTGTGCTTTTCATTTTTGGAGCCTTTCTTTTTGGGTAGCATGACTTCGTAGCCCAATGGCACGCTTTTAAGGCACTAGAGATTCTAGATTCTACTCCCTTCAATCGATTTTTGCAACAGAAGGAAGTTCCCTAACTGGAGCCAGCTGTTGTCCCCCAAAAATATCACTCATTTTTGGGACAACATTTGAACTATTTTGGTCCTACAGACCAAAATCCTCTCTTCCCCTTTCAAAAAATTGTTCTGAGCATTCAAATTCACTTTTCAAGCTTTCCAGAAATCTACAGACTCTACAGGCTTGAATCTATAGACTCTGTAGACTTGAATCTACGGACTCTGCAGGCAGGCTCAAATCTACGGACTCTCAAGGTTGGTTTCTATGGACTTTACAGGAAAGAAAAGGGTTCAACACTTTGCCAAATAATGAAGAATGAACCATTGAACCGTTGAACCAACAGGTTCAACGAGTTCAAAGTTCAATGGTTCAACATGATTCAAAGGTTCAAAGGTAGCCTCTGTCAAAGAGAGAAGAAGCAAACAGGTGGGTCAACGGTGGGTTCAACCAAAGGAACGAGCTCGGTTCAACTAAGCGGTTCAATGCTTTATTTCGCTCAGGTGGTTCATTCCCTTTGTTTCAACATCTTTTGGTTCAATACTTAGTTCATCGGCTTGGTTCATTCAATTAAACCATCGACTTGAACCATTTTTGGTTCAATCGATTGGTTCAATGTTTTGGTTCAAAGACATGGTTCAAGCAACAGTCAACCAATGACGTCCTCATAGATGTCAAATTTAAGGTAAGGGAATATTCGTTGAAATTCAAATAAAGCACATAACTCAAAGGAAGAACCAAGCGACTGGCTGTGAAGATAGCCTGATAGCTCAAATTGCAGCAGGAAGAGACAAAGCTGGAAAACCCTGACTGAAGAGAAAAGCCTGTGGAAAAGTGCCTGATGGAAAAAGACAAGTGCAGTGAACGTGACAAGTGTTTGCGTCCGTGTTCCCCTTTTGGAGTTGCTCAGGCAAAACGTGTCGTGGACTCCATTTTCCATGAGTTTCTAATGATTTTCATAATAGCGGAACTTGCCACTTGTTAAAGACGCAAAAAGGACCCCCCCCCCCCCCGCAAAGACTTAGGCAAGAAGGGCTATAAAGAGCAAAGAAGCGCTTAAGCAGTGAAGAGAGGAGCGAGACCAAAGGATTAGAAATATCTTTGAAAGAGTTATTTCTAGCAGATCGAGTAGAATTTTGAGCACACCAGACCAAGGATACAGCCTATTTTCTTCCATGAAGTGAAGACGAATGGATGGCTATGCAGGCATCAGAAAGGACAGACCAGACAATTCATATTAAAGAGAAGACATATGGGATGAAATAGTTAAGACAGCTGCCTTGTTTTCAATGCAGTCCATTTGATAAACCTGAAAATGCATTTAAGGCATTGATTGCATGGCATGGGCCGACACATGAAAAACAAGCGCCCAAGTCTTTCTTGGGCGCTATATATTGTAATCTCTCATTTGTTGTAAAGGGGATCTTCCCCTTACCAAGAAGAGAAACTCTGCCCATTTTGAAAGGCATTATTGAGACTTTGAGCTCAGGTTGTAATTTCATTTTCCTTGTTATTTGAATGAGAAAGCAGCTTTTTCTAGACTTTGTGATGTTCTGACTTGTGTCATCTGGAGGTGTCCTTATTCATTTAATTTGGTAAGCAAAACTAGTGGAGGTGAGCGGGAAGGTGTCCTGAAGGCCCATTGTGGAGAGACTTTGTGCCCCCATAAGTAACTTCAGTGTGTTTGCATTTTTCTTTCCTGTGTAAAGAGCCTTGGGATGACTTTGTGCCCCCATTGTTCTTCATGTTATACTCTTTGGGCAGTCGAGGTGGAGACTTTGTGCTACATTTCAGGCTGTTGGTTACTCTGCACTTTTGGTTACCTGTTACCAAAAAGAGTCCTGCTGTTTGCAAGAACAAGCACTTATGAAAGAAGAGAAGTGCCTTCTGTTGCTTCATCAGGATTTCTACTATTTAGGAAGAAATCTGGCTCTTGGTTGAAAGTTGCTTCTGAAAGAAGAGAAGCACCTTCCCCAACACCCAATATTTCTCTTCTGTTTGTCAGCATCATCTCTGAAAGAAGAGAGATGGATGGTTTATCCTACCCCCTGTGTCTTACTTTCTGCATATATATATATATATATATATATATATATATATATATATAGCCTCCTGCATCTCCTGCATATCTATAGGGAACCTCCCCTTGATGAGAGGAGAGATTTGTCCCCTGCTGATGCAATAAACTTGCACATCTGGCCGACTGATCTCCCTATGCTGTGGTAGGAACTATTTTGGTCACCAGTTAGCTGGCTGACAAAATATTCACCCAACAAAAGCTTCCTTCAATAAGCTTCCCTCAGAGTTTCGTGAATGTGCCAAGTGGAAAATGTAGAAGGTTTTGACATATTTTTTTAAGAGCAGCAAAACATGCCACATGTCCCTTATAAAGCTCAATGGAAGCTGACAAGTGTCAACATCTATGATCTCTCCCTTTTTTTGGTAAAGATTGTGGTGGACCCCAAACAAACTGCTAAAGAGAGTGGAAGCTGCCAAGTGTCATCGTCCGTGATGAATCTGAATGAGTCCCGAATGCTTCTATATTATTTCTAAAGCTCAGTGGAAGCTACCATGTGTCATCTTCTGTAAGACTCTCAAAAAGTGCCTAAAGCTTCTATAAGTTAAGCATATACTGCCACGAATCCTACCTATTTCATAGTAAAACACGCCACATGTCACTAGTTGAAATCAACAGAAAGTGGCCAAAGCAAATAGGAAAGATATGAAGACTTAGCAAAAGATAGTCCCGAAAGGACGAAAGAGCTAAAAAAGAGCCAAGTGCAAAAATAGACAAAATAGTCCAAGTGGTGAAGGGAGGTGTCGACTCAAGGAGTTACTCCAGTGGTTGACACAGTGTCTGTGAATTAGTCATTAAGAGGCATGAATAGTGAACGACGTGACCCATTTTTCTTCACTTTGCTTTGATGAGCAGACAAGCCACGTGAATGCCTTGAATGGAATGGTCTTTTTTCAGAAAAGTAGTGTGACCCATGCTTTACATTAATGTTTGAATGCCAAAGTCAAAGGAGGAGCTGACATAACATTATCTATCAAGCGGCTTCCTCTTCCCAAGGCTCGGAATGCACATGGGCCACTTGCAAAAAGAGCACCAAAGTCTTTTCCAAAAATCACCAAGTTTTCTTCTCTCGCTATATATTGTAAACTTCTCATTTTGAGAAGGGATCCATCTTCTTGGCCTGTAAGGCAAAGCTCTGCCCAAAAAATCTTTGGGTTTGTAAAGCAGAATTATGCTAGATTTTACCTTGAATTGAGATAGAACATTTTTACCTCCATTCTGAGTTTGCACTTTCGGATGTGTCTATCCCTTTTGTTCTGTGTTAAGTCATTTTCCTTTATGCTTTCACAGGTTGATTTTAGCATGTCTAGTGCATTGTGAGCTTTTCTTTTACAGGTTTTCCAGAAGTGTCCCTAGAGGAGTGTAGGTGCTTGCGAATAGGCTGCCATAGTGTGTCTGAGGACACCTTTGGTAGTTTCTTCCTCCCTGTATATCCATGGACCCCTAGCTCACTGATGCAGAAGGATTCCTCGTGTCAAATGAAGTGTATGGGAGCTTGTTCTTGGTGAAAAGTGTATGTTCAGGCTGAGTGGATCCACTTTTTTGGTGTATCACCTTTTAGTTTAGGTTTAGGTTCTGTTTTCAGCATCCTTTTCCCTTTTCAAACCCCCTTTTTTTTCATTTATTTGTTAGTAGTAGGAAATCTAGGACCTAAAAGATACATAAAAGGGAGCTAGCCCTTATCTAGAGACTCTCCCCCCATTTTTACCTTACCCATAGGCAAGAGGGGAGTTTCCATTGTTGCATGTGGAAGGCAAGAGCTTAGTCTCCTGTCCAAGGTGTAATCCACTTGCATCAACAATATAAAAAGAGCTATTTGTTAGTCACTATCAAACACTTTGCAATCAATGACATTATTAGGTATAGAGGACCTTACAATCACCTTAAGATGAGGGTGGTTCTTATCCCCTTTGGGACATCAAATTGAGCTCCAACTGTTGCCAACATATCAACATGTTTGGGTTCTTCTCTTGGGATAGATTGGATGTTGAAGGCTTGGAAATCCTCCATACTATCCCACACTCTATACTTGTAGGACTTAAGCAAAGAGTTCTTAGTCAAATTTTAGCCTCTTACTTGATTCACAACTAACTCACTATCACCATACATTCACAACTCTTTCACTCCTCTTTACCTAGCCCAATCAAGGCAATGAATGAGGGCCTCATATTCTACCACATTACAAGTACAAGAAAAGTGAAATATACAAGTGGAATATTACTTTTCCTTGGATGGAGAAACCAACATTACTCCACCACCTACTCCAACTTTGCTTCTAGATCCATTAAAGAAAAGTTGCCATAAAGCATCCATGTTTTCACTTAGCTTCATCAAGTTTGGCATGAAAGAGTCCTCCTCATGAATTAAATACACTCCAAGACCAACTTCCTCTATGAATTTGTAATAATCATGCTTAAAGTGCTCAGCTCCCCTTTCATCTAGATATAAATCAGAAACTCCTTCAAGAGAAGAAGTTGGAGATTGGTCCACGTGAAGCTCCTCTTCATTAAGAATGACATAATTGACATTTGAAAATTTAGGCATGTATGGATCTAAATGATTTTGATGAAGAGGATTTGATTCAATCTCCACCTTAGTACCATACTTTGTCCTAAAAACCATATTGGACCAATTGGCTACCAAGTATCCACCTATCTTGGCTATAAACTCTCTTGACAAACAAATAGTAAAGTATGGGGGTAAATCTACCACAACCACATCATGAGGGATGTAAAAAGTAGGACAAGCATGTAAAATCAAATTCAAAGCATTGAATACTCCTAATTTATTTATTGGTGATCCATCCAATTGTAGGACTCCTTTAGCCATTGGTTCATACTTGAGCCTAGTTTATCCGCTATTGACTTGGGCATAACCGAAGTAGTAGCCCCACTATCTATAATACAATTATGAAATAAGTAATCACCAATGATCAAGGATAGATAAAAGGAGGATTATTATCAGTTTTATTCATTTATCCATCAATAGGCTGAGTTCCATTCACTAAGACAATATTTTTAGTCCTAGATGATCCAACTTGCTTACCTAGTCCTTGCAATTCCTTTTGAAACATAACTTTTTATCTGGGTATTGTCAATGAATTTGATAATAAAATGTTCATGCGTAACTTCTTCATCTAATCTAAAACATTGATATAAGGATTGCTCACCTTAATAGGCTCTTTGGAAGCACTAGTGCTTTGTGGTGTAGCTTGTGAAGGTGGATGTGTAGGAGCTAACCTTGCATTCTAAAGCTTCTATTTTTTCTTGCACCTTAGGAGATAAGTTAGAAAAACCCACCATTGGATATGATGCAGGAGTAAAAATAGGTCCTTGATTATCCCCTTGTGTCTCTTCAACAACCCTCTTCTTAGACCTAGTGTTAGAGGATACACTAGCATTCACATTGCTTGAATTTCCCAAATGATTGATGGCATAAAACTCTCCCTCCAAATGATTTATAAGAGTAGAATCAGATTGTGTTTGTCCATTTTACATTCCATTTTGCATTGGCACCTTAAAATTAGAAACTTGAGGTATTTGACTACCTTGCATTGTCATGGCTTAATTATGCATTTCATTGGCATATGCAACTTGGTATTGATTTTGGTCATAAGAAGGATAGAATGGTTGTTATTGAACAAAGTTATTTTGAGTGGGAACAAGATATTTAAAAGATTATGGGGCATTAGGATTGTAACTTTGGTAAGGTCTAGCTTGAGTGACTTTACCTTGTCCTTGAGCATTACCTTGAAAAGGAGGCCTATTTGTTTGCCCAAACTGATTATAGGATTGGTAAGTCTTGTAACTTTGAGCTTGTTGCCTTTTAAGAGACACCAATTCATTAGTAACACTTTGAATTAAACTCTTGACTTCATGAATCTCATTGGTAGGGGCAAGGGTAGACTTTTCTTGACTAGACAAAGGAGCCAAGGTAGGTAATGTAACTTGACTAGGAGGCTGTAAATCAGGGAACAATGGCATTGGTGGTATAGGAGAAATCTTCCCTACTTAAACAAGACAATTCTCAACATTAATAGCTATCTCATAGGTAGCAGGTAGTGTATTCCCACCCAAGGATTAGATTATCATGGCTACATCACTATTCAATGCTTTTAGGTAGTACAAGAAGGCATAATTTGCAATAGGTCTCACAAGGGCTAAGATCTTATCCCATGTTTTTTTAAAACTAGTGTTAAAATCCTACATAAACTCTTGTGGAGCCCTCTTGATAGTAGTCAATTGCTTAGCTAGTGATAGATAGTCACTCTTCTTTTCAAACCTCTTAGACAATAGATTTCCTCGTTCATCTTATGAAGCAATGGAATTGTGAGGTAGAGTCCCATACCAATCTAAATATTTCCCTTTGAAAGACAATGCCAATAGCTTAATAGCCACATTATCTTGGGTGATATTATGAATGTGTCAAAATTTTGCTATGTTTCTAATATGTTCAATGGGAGTAACAAGACCTTCTCCACTAAAAGATGGAACACTTTTAAGGGCTACTCTAAGAATTTGGTCATATTGGGCAAGATTCAAAGGAGATGATCCAGTGAAGGCTACAAAAGGTTTGTTTCTAGCCATATTAGAATGTGGATTGTGGGTATTAGGGGTTGAACTAAGTAGTAACTTGGACTTCTTAAACACCAACTCCCTTGAATAAGGATGAGTACTTTCAAATTTGAACCTCTTAATAGAATACAAAGGCAATTGCACAAACTTAAAGGGTATAACTTTAGTAGCAAACCTAGTGGTCACCTTTGGCATGGAAATTAAGGATTGATAAAAAACCAAAGAGTTGAAAGCTTAGTGGAGTCACCAAGTATTGAATGTAGATGTTCTTGTAGCTGCAAGTATACCAAAACTAGCACCAATCTTGGATAATCTTTTAGGACTTAGAGTCCCATTGGGTATGCCAAAAACTATTGTCATTTGGATTTTCACTTCTTAAAGAGATGCCTAGCTCTCCTCATCCAAGTGGCACAATGAAAACATCTCACTTTTTGTGATTAAACAATTTTGTAAGATGAATCTCTAAAAGGGCTAGTTCCCTTGATGCACTCTTTGAAACACTCTCTTACCTATCAACTTTGCTTGAAAAGGGTTAAGAAGACAAACTAAGAGACTAAATGTGATGCACCAATATTGAATTTCCTCCTATTAACTAAACTTATACTACTTAGAGCTAAACAAAGCTTCTTTCACACAAAACTTACAACTCAAGATAGTTTGTCACATCAATGTTTCATATGCTAGGTTCAAAAGGTATCTTGATGCTTAGGAGGGTAATGAATGATTCCTTTAGGGAATACAGTCATGAATAACTTC
Source organism: Torreya grandis (assembly GCA_037957365.1). NCBI lineage: Eukaryota > Viridiplantae > Streptophyta > Pinopsida > Cupressales > Taxaceae > Torreya > Torreya grandis. The sequence continues at coordinate 1,275,420 of JARHVA010002265.1, forward strand.
TAAAACACATATACACTTAAGAGAGAACACTAACAAAGACCTTTAATAATTACTCTTCTACTTATTTGGTGAACAATCAAGGATAACATGCTAGATTAGATCATCTTCTACTAGACGAGACCAACAAGATTGCAACAAAACTCAATTGCATAGCATGAAAGTAGGAAAATTCACTTGTTTTATTTCTTCAAGAGACATTCAAGTACCAAATTATCCAAGGTTTCACCATCAACCAATGGAGGCACCCAAAAAGAGCCAAAAGAGTAATTACTTATAGCATTTGGGAGAAGGGCAAGACAAGGGAAGTCCAAAGGTCACTGGGACACCTATCAAGCTAAGAAAAGAGGTTAAATTTGCATGATAAAGAGGTGTAAAATTAACTATGTGATGTCAAGAAGTCCAAGTGTCTATACAAGTCATAACAACTTATGAAAAGTGGCATAAAACTCCTTGTCTTGGCTCAGAAAATTACCTTCATGATTTGGACCTATTTGAACATCCCACAACTAACTAGGGATAGGTCTAATGATTGGGATGAGAGAGAAGGCTTTCATAAATGCCTCTCCATGCATTGGTTCTAGTGCTATTCATCTATAATCATTTGGGAAGGAGCCATCATCATTGTAATATAAGAAACTCCCTTTTCTATCATCCCTCACACTTGGCCTCAAATATAACATCAATTTTCCATGAAAATCCATGGAAGGGAGTGAATTACACTTGTAAAAACTCTCCATGGCTTTATATTGCTTAGGTATACCTTAAAAAGGCTCACACTTGGAGTTTTCACTCTTCTCACCATTGTGTTCACTATGTCAGTTTTGATTGGCTGAGATGAGAGATATTGTTTGAACACTTAGAAGCTTTTTCAAAGGATTATATGTCCATAAGGAGCTATAACAAGTCCTAATATTTCTTCCAAATTTGATTGCATCTTTGAATCTCTTCTATAACTTAAATAACACATAAAATGGTCAAGAATACCCTATTTTTCACCCTATCCAAATAATTATGTACAACTCAAAATTATGGGAGGAAGCCTAAGTGAGTCCTTTAAAAATTGAAATCATTTTCATGGTAAAACTATTTCATCTTGATAGCTTTCCAAGCTTGTTTTCTCCATTGGGTCTTGATTGAGGGTTTAGTAGTGTTTTAGATAGTTTTTAGTCTTAAGCTTTGTTCATAAAGATCTGACATTGTAATTTACAAAAAATGCAACAAAAATGTTTTTAAGAGACCCTAATAACCCCTCCAAACTCCTTTGGCTCCCATGCAAACTCTCAGAGGAGATATAAACACTTGAAGTCACCCTATCGAGCTTGTCTTCACAATTCATACATGCTTGGATTGTCTCTGAGCTACAGGTAGCTTTCATATAAGCTTATCTACATAATAAAAGTTCAAAAATGTTTAATTAAATCTCATAAACATGATACCACTAGATATAATACTCACCAAAAGCCAGAAGTGATGGTGGAACCCCATTGGCTCTAGGTCTCCTTAAGGCCTAATAGGCTTAGCATGCACCCCGCTAGTTTGAGATACTTGAGAAATGATATATCATGGTTTGGATGGTATATAATGATTATTCATGTTTCATTAAATCTTTAAAAACCATCACATAACCTCCTAATCACTCATCTTCATCCTTTTCTCTCATTCATCAACTAGGCCTAATGAAAGCTTGAATTGAACTATGTGCAAGGGTATTTTGGTCATATAAAAAGGTCTAAGCCTAAATTATTGATTATTAGAATATATTTACCTTTCATACACCTCAAAATATGTTTATTTAGGTTTACAAAACCTCTTATCAAGTTCCTTTTCCCATTTTGACCTCCTTAGCTTGTTTTGCTAAAACTTGATTTTCCTTGACTGGTTGACCTCTGAGATAAAATAGTGAGGTGTATACCTCTTCACCAAGGAAATGTGAATATTTTGGGAGTTTTTTAAGTTCATAATTAGACTTTTTACCAAATGGTTTAGTTTTATTCATCCAATTAGGTACCCAACCAACTCTAAATGCCCAAAAAAGCCCTCTAAAAAGCCTATTTTATTGCATTTTTCTCAAATCCACCTAAAAGTGAACTCTATATGATAAAACAATGCTCCAAGGATAATTAAACATTGTCTTAATCCTAAATTAATGCTAAATAATCTTGAAATTCTTCTAAAAAACACTATCCCTCTTTGGATTCTTCATTCTCACCTATTTAGCAAAGAGTCCTAGCTGATTGTACAGACTATTGCCTTTGGTTAAGGGGAAAAGTGGGTGGTCATCTTCAAGGGGTTCTGGAGATTGCATATACACATTCTTGATTAATCATAAACCATTTTGATTTTATTTTAACCCTCTCCTTCTCCCTAGACAAGTTCACCTCTTTACCCTCAATTCATGCCCAAGATTGCACCTTAGGCTGTAGGTGCATACAGGGCTTTTAGGAGGTCTGTATGGGTTTATTTTACATTATTTTCATCTTATGAAGTTAATCATGATCTCCATAGAGGTTATCACATGCTTTTATTATCATTATAATCTCTCTTTAACCCTTCATATGCACTTTAATCTCCTCAACTGAGTCCTTCCCTGTTAGACTGAGACACCCTACTTAACTGACCCTTATAGGTGTGCTTCAGCTCATTTAAACTTGGTTAAGATGCTTAAAAATTCCTTTGAATTACCTAAGGTCACATATCATTCCCTTATAACTAAATTCAATTTGAGTGTCTTAAAACAACACTCAAACACGCATACTATCTCACTATTTATATACCTTGTTGTAGGTGTGTATTTTCCTTAAGAAGGGACACCTGTAAACACTCATGAAACTTGTGTTAAGCACAGGATATATTGAGAGGGGGGGTGAATCAGTATATCATATATCTTATAAAACTTTCCCTTTATAAAATTTCACTTAATCAAACATTCAAGATATGGAATAAAACTCAAACAATAAACATCACACAAGATAGAGAGAGACACCAGATATAACATGGAAACCCAATGTGGGAAAAACCACAGAGAACAATTTCAATTATATTCATGAGAACAAACCCATAGGAGCACCATACCCCTTTGCTGAGTACCAACCCAGCTACAATTCGTGAGCACCAACCCACAGGAGCTTCAAACCCCTTTGCCGAGCACCAACCCAACAACTATTCGTGAGCACCAACCCACAGGAGCAACAACCCCTTTGCCGAGCACCAACCCAACAACAATTCGTGAGCACCAACTCACAGGAGCACCAACCCCTTTGTGTATACCACACACCTATCTCTCAATGTTGTTATCTCAACAAATGATAGTTCAATACAACATCTCTTTCCTCTCTCTCACCTTTGCTCTTCTAAGCTAGATATAACAAATACAAATCATAGTCATCTCTCACAATTGCTCTTCTAAGCTAGATATTACAATATAAAATCAACCTCTCTCTTTTATATTACAAATGGCTTCTCAAGCCTTTATTGATAGCTTTCCAAATGACCTTTGGCCTTCCCCCTTTGTGACCCTTCAATTCTCATGAAAAATGGCACAAATCTTGGATGACCCTTCATATTCAAGCCTTTGAAAAGTCATGTGGTGACCCTTCATGACCAAAAACGTCCTTCCCACTTTTGTCCTTATCTTTGGTGACTTTTCGTATTCCTCAAAGTGTCCCTTCATGAGAAATTGTGCCCTTACTCTTTTGTCTTCACTTGGTGACTCTTGGTATTCCCCAAGATGACTCTTCATGGGAAAATGCATCCCATCATTCTTTTGTCTTTACCCCATGGCACTTCGCCTTCTCCATGGGCCCTTCTTTTGTCTCATATGCAACCAAAAATATATTCATTAATATTAAATAAATATTAACTCATATTAGCCAAGATAAATAACATTAAATGCAATGGGGCCTTTATCACCAATAATGCTAGCCCTTTGACATCAATGACAATATTTCCAACAATCTCCCCCTTTGTCATTGATGGCAACCTCAATCCTGAAACTACCACATCTTGTCACCTACACATACTATCATCTGAAACCATACAGTAACTCCCCCTTACTGTAGCAACCTGTACCTATTCCCTGTACCTATTTCTACACCTGTACTTGTACTTATTATTCTCCCCCTTTGACATCAATGGCAAAGGGCCTACTTGGAGCTAACACTTAGCTCCCCCTCAACTGATGCTGAACATCAATGGCAAGAAGTAATAGAAATTACTCCCAACTCCTCTCGCCGATCTTTGAATGTGTCCTTTGATCGTGCCTTTGAGAAGATATCTGACAATACATATACATGATTCCCTGTCCTTTGAGCATCTGCAATCAACTCATTTGAATATTTTCTTCTAATCTCATAACCTTTTGCATGAAACTTTAATGTATATCCTTGATCATATATTTGACTAATACTCAATAGATTATGCTTAATACGTTTTTCATACAAAACATTCTTAGTCTTGGTTCTATCATAATCCAAACTCAAAGTACCTTTTTCGGCTATCTTGGCAGTGGTTTTATCTCTAAATCTCACTGTGCCACCATTGATCTACTTTACTCTTATCTCCTGTCATATGCCTCAAACATCTGCTATCAACGAACCATGGCTGATCTTTATTTCTTACATGCAAAGCTGTTTGCACCAACATAAAATCTTTAGGTTGTTTCTTCTGCCATGAACATGTCTGAACCTTCTTCCTGATGAATGGAGCTTTGAAACTCTGATCCTTCTTCATTGAATCTGCATGAGTATCCTTTTCCTTCTTTCTGAAACTATTAACTCTTTTTCAATATTCTAATTTCTTATGACCGTAATCATTTGAAACACTGCATATGCATGAATCATAATACTGATGCAAAACTTTCTTCAAAAATCTATTCCCTCAAAAGATATACAAATTAATCTGCCAACTCACCTTCTTGTCATGCAACATAGCCAAGACCCAAAAGCATCCACCATGCTTCAATTTTTCTTAAAAGTGTCTCCTTAAAGCCTAGAAGAGACACCCCACACAAAAGGGTCCTAGAAATAAATATTAGGAGATCCCCACATCTCCTCTGTTTCTTCCTTGATCTTCTTGTGTTTTTCTTTTAGAATCTGTTTAAGCATGTCTAACCTTTTTGACTTATTAACCTTGACATTTATGATATTTTTCATCTTCTCAACTTTTGTAACTATCTTATCTTGACAAAGCTCATGCTCAAGTGTAACAAGATATTCTTTACAATCCTTCTTATTTGATTCTTTATCTACTATAACAAGTAATTTATTTTCACTCTTAAACTCAACCTGATCAACCTTTACTATTTTAGGTCTCCAAACCTGAATTTGTCTTTTCTCATATTTTATAGGGTCTCTAAATTCTTTGTAATACTTTGAATATCTCTTTACTTTATTTTGGCATAATCTAGCAATATGGCCAACCTCATGACAACAAAAGCAAACAATATTTCTCATACCTTTTTGTTGAATGTGACTGAGATCTCCCTTTGACTGATTGCTTCTCCTCATACAATCTCTTGCCCTATGACCAACATGATTACAAACAAAACAACGGCCATGAAAGGAATTTGAAAACTTGAAAGCATTGCGCTGCCTGATCAGCTTCTTTGATTTGCCTTCAAAACTTGCATCCTTCTTCCCTTGGACTAATATTTCATGATCTTTCTCAACCTTGATTATAAGCTTCTCATGATTATCCTTTAAAGAATCTAACTCAACCTTCAATTGATTACACTCTTCTTCTTTTGATGTTAAAATTGAAGTTGCAACCTCTAACTGATTCTTAAGATCCTAAATAAATATCTTATTTTCTTTTTCTTCTATAGCCAACTTAGAATCCAAGATACACCCCTGTTCTTTAAGAGCTTCAACCACAGATTTCAACTCTTGATTCTCCTTCTTTAGCTGCTTGGCCATCTTATGCTTTTCTTTGATCTACCTTCAAGATGTTAAACCCTTTCTGAAAGAACCTGCTCTGATACCAATTATTAAGCATGGGATATACCGAGAGGGGGGGGTGAATCAGTATATCATATATCTTATAAAACTTTCCCTTTATCGAATTCCACTTAATCAAACATTCAAGATATGCAATAAAACTCAAACAATAAACATCACACAAGATAGAGAGAGACACTAGATATAACGTGGAAACCCAATGTGGGAAAAACCATGGAGAACAATCTCAAGTATATTCATGAGAACAAACCCATAGGAACACCATACCCCTTTGCCGAGTACCAACCCAACTACAATTAATGAGCACCAACCCACAGGAGCTTTAAACCCCTTTGCCGAGCACCAACCCAACAACTATTCATGAGCACCAACCCCTTTACCGAGCACCAACCCAACAACAATTCGTGAGCACCAACCCACAGGAGCACCAACCCCTTTGTGTATACCACACACTTATCTCTCAATGTTGCTATCTCAACAAATGATAGTTCAATACAACATCTCTTTCCTCTCTCTCACCTTTGCTCTTCTAAGCTAGATATAACAAATACAAATCATAGTCATCTCTCACAATTGCTCTTCTAAGCTAGATATTACAATATCAAATCAACCCCTCTCTTTTATATTACAAATGGCTTCTCAAGCCTTTATTTATAGCTTTCCAAATGACCTTTGGCCTTCCCCCTTTGTGACCCTTCAATCCTCATGGAAAATGGCGCCCATCTTAGTTGACCCTTCATATTCAAGCCTTTGAAAAGTCATGTGGTGACCCTTCATGACCAAAAACTTCCTTCTCAATTTTGTCCTTATCTTTGGTGACTTTTCGTATTCCTCAAAGTGTCCCTTCATGAGAAATTGCACCCTTACACTTTTGTCTTCACTTGGTGACTCTTGGTATTCCCCAAGATGACTCTTCATGGGAAAATACGTCTCATCCTTCTTTTGTCTTTACCCCGTGGCTCTTCGACTTCTCCATGGGCCCTTCTTTTGTCTCATATGCAACCAAAAATATATTCATTAATATTAACTCATATTAGCCAAGATAAACAACATTAAATGCAATGGGGTCTTTATCACCAATAGTGCTAGACCTTTGACATCAATGCCAATATTTCCAACAACTTGAAAATCATGTATCGATATCATGATAATGGTCTTAATTCCACTTTGAGCTATTCAATCAATGAAACCATTCTAGCCATAAGGAAGTGTATTGTTGGCAAGTTAGGATATCAAAAGCCATTCATAACTACAAACCTATAGATATCAATGTTTTTAAGAGCATATTTGAGGCTCCAAACTTATAACTTCCACTTACTTCCTAACTCCCATCCTTGGCATATCTGTTGTCCATACTAGAGGCGATAAGGTTTACCAATCTAAATGCTTTGGAACACTTTGTAAGCATGTTGTAATATATCCAAAAAACTCTCTGGAGCTCTATTTTCACATTTTAGGGAAAATTTCCCTAAACTCAGTATCTTGTCCCCTTCAACATGATTACACCTCCTTTTGTCTACTTGATATTTCAAATAGGTCTGCCTTAGGCTGTTAAACATTTCAAGGTTTGAAGAGGGACCTTATCTTTCTCTAAACCATCCATTCAAAGACCTTTACAATTCTGAGGTACCACCTATGGGTGGTCATGAGCATGCACGAGCATCAAGTGTAGAGTTATGGGTAGTATGTATGAATGGAAAGGTTTTAACACACATCAACCTTTCCACCCCTCAGTACGATGTCAACAAAGGCCCTGTAGGTGTGTATTGGGCTATTATACAGGCATGACATGGAATGGAGCAAAAACATGTTGTTGAATGGCCTAAAAACAACTCAAACTCATTTACAAACTCCAAGTACATGATTTCCACCAATAAAACCTTGAAAAAAGTTCCAACACATCTTCTCCCATGTGAAAACCACTTGCACACATCTATAATAAAGCAGACAGGGGACTCTAGAATGACTGATTGGTATGATGAGTGGACTTGTAACCACACTTGTCTCTTCCTAAACAATAAAATGAACTCTCTTTAGTGATTAATGACTTGAACCAATTAATATACCGCGATTACAACTCCATGAACAAGATGGACAAGCTCATACATGTGATTGTAAGTGAAATTAAGCACAAGGTTGACTGTGAGAAGAGCTAAGGTTGCAAGATGCCCTGTAGTGAAACAAAAACATGGAAGGAGGTGAATATATGGCTTTGATACCCATGGAAAACCATATCCCATCTACATGAGACCTCTATAGGAAATTGACATTCTACAAATAATAACTGAGACTACACATGGTGGCACTTTATTATAATATGGATAAATGTAGTCATATAAAATGTCCAAATTGGTAGCTTGAGTGTGGCTTGTGACACCCAATCTATAGGGCCTTCTTGCATGCTCTCATGACCCTTATAGACACCTTTTTGCTTATAATTGGTCATTCATAGACTTTTAAGACTTGATTCCATCTCAATTAGACTCTATTATTTGTGTTAATTCCATCCCCCTAGGTCTCAATCCTGTAAGACATGAGCACTAGGGTTGGACTATAGAATTAGACACTAAGGTGTCCCATTTTTGGCACTCTTATCCAATCACATTTCAAGCCTAAATGACTATTTCTTTTTTATTCCCATCTTCATTATATTAGTCTAGCGTGAATACATTTAACCTGTGACCAATAGATCTCTACAAAAGCCCATTCAAAGTTTATTTAGAAGGGGTTGAAAAATATTACAAAAAAAGCAAGAATACAAGCAAAACCACTGAGGAAAATTTCCCTAATCTCTGAATACAACCAACTAATACAACTACAAGCATACTCAAACCCTCACATCAGTCTCTAGCCACCTCAAGCACTCTTATTTTGGCATTTTTGCATATGCATAACACTATTGCACAAAAGACATCAAGTGGGAAAACTGCATATATCTTGATCCCTCTTTGGAGTATTGGTATGTAGGCAGTGTGCCCACACAAGGGGTGTGGATACACATTCAGTGCATGTTACACACACTAACCCTCCCCTCTTTTTCAAAGTTTTATTCAAGCATAATGAATGTCTAGGGTTTGAGATTAAATCAGTTGTATAAGGACCTCCATTGACATTCAAAATTTCATAGGTAAACTCACACAGGGATAACAGACAAAACCTATAAAACTTAGATCTTTATGATCAGTTTGGATAACAACGGTAGGACCTAAACTATAGTGCCAAACCCTCAAGTGGCTTATTTTCTACACTCCTATCCTTTCACTACATGAAATCCAAATCCAGATTCATGATACTATCCCAGTCCTGCACAACTAGTTTTAGCCTTTGTCTCAACCATCTCAATCCTATTTTAAGCTAAGTTGCATTTCTCCTTATTTATGGTTATTTTTAGAAAGCTACAAAAGCCAAATAAATTATACAAATTAGTATTATATTTATTGTGATATTATTTACTAATTTATTTATTCTAGACCCTTAACAAAATTAGGAATAAGACATCAATATTCCTAAAACTATTAAATCATTTGGTGAACTCGACTTACTTTGTTTGTGCGCAAAAACCCTCAAGGAAAATTCTTTTTGATTTTTTCTAGCATTTTTAAATTTTTCCTGAATATTTAATTCAAAATTTTACATTTAAAATTTTAAAAATTTAGTAGTAATTAAAAAAATCATTTTTATTTCAAACCCTAGTTGCATATCCTAGGTCTATTTAAATCATTTTTTTTCAATATTTTTCTAATTTTTCCCTGCATATTTAAATAAAAAATTCACATTAATTTTTAAAATTCCATAGTCATTTAAAAAAATCATTTTTTTTCAAAAAACCTAGTTGCATATACTAGGTCCCTTTGCTTTTGATGTTAGGGTGTGGAGCTAAAAGCTTCAACCTTTGCAAACTGAGGAATAATGGTTGCTGAGTTCTACAGGAACCGGCGTCGGCAGCATGACCGACGTCGGCAGGATCCAGTGCAGAAGGCAACCGGCGACGGCAGGAAGTCGGCCGACGTCGGTAGAACTAGACCAGCAGGGACCGACGTCGGTCGCCTGTGTGTTCCTGAAGTGTTCGTTTCACGGACAGTTAGTTAAGTGAACTATGAGTTTGCATGTCAAGACCAGTTAGAGTCTTGGGCTGCGAGGATAATTGTCTAAATTAAGAGTCTTAGTTATTGTTTGAGTTAAGGATCTATTTATAGACCTATTGGCATGTATTGTATAAGGCATGAGATAGAAAGGAAGAGTTCCTTCTAGTTGTAAGATCTATGAGTTGCAGGTTGTTGCAAGCTCATTGGTGATCTACATGTAAGCTTGGTCTTTGAATTGCAGGTTGCAGGTTCATGAGAGATCAGCTTGAAGTGCTATAGAGTGCTTGATGTACCGGCAGGGTTATTACTGACTGGTTGGTGAGGTGAACACCAATTCTGTGTGTGAGTTGGTTGTTGGGACCGTTTTTGTGTAGGAGAGTGTGTGTGAGAAGAATTACTGTACACTTGAGGTGTGGCGAATCTCTGTAAGGTGAAAGAGTGTGGCGGCTCTTTGATGTATTTTTTTCTGTTAGTGTTAATACAAGATAGTGTATTGTCTCTCATATTCTGTGCTATTGGTGAATTCTAGTTACTTGTGTTTCTGGTTATTTCCGCATATTCTATTGCTTATATATTTGGTAATCATACTGTGCTCTATCTGAGGAGCAAGATCCTAACCAGTGGAGTCAGAGCATGTTTGTTGTTCCCTGATTTCCTGACAAGTGGTATCAGAGCCTTGGTTGTAGGTTCTTGAGCTTGATACCAACAAGTGGTATTAGAGCTTTTGGTTGGGATACTAACAGATTGGTGTAGATCTGGGTAGTGTGTTTTGATTACAGGTTACTCACAGGGTTTCTGTTTGAGTGGGAGTTGAGCAATGTCAGAAAGCAGTCAACTACGAATGGACAAGTTCAATGGCAAGAACTACCAATTATGGAGGATGCAGATTGAGGACTATCTGTATCAGAAAGATTTGTACTTACCGTTGGGTGGGGTTGCTAGCAAACCCTTGGATATGAAAGATGAAGAATGGGAGGTTCTTGATCGGAAGGCTCTGGGATCTGTTAGATTGAGTCTTGATTCAACTGTGATTTCCAGCTTATCACAGTGTAAGACAACGGTGGAGTTGATGAAATCTTTGGCAAATTTATATGAAAAACCCTCGGCTTCAAACAAGGTATTTCTTATGAAGCGTTTATTTAATTTGTAAATGTTGGAAGGTGGATCTATTCATAGCCATCTTAGTGATTTCCATGGTTTAGTAAACCAGTTAAGTTCAGTGAATATTGTATTTGATGATGAACTTAGAGCTCTCTTAATCTTGTGTTCATTACCTGAAAGTTGGGAAGGTTTGGTAATGGCAGTTTCTAATACTGTGTCTCCTTCAAAAGTCTTAAAAGTGGATGATGTTGTGAGTGTAATCTTGAATGAAGAGATACGCAGGAAAAGCACAGGTGAATTATCCGGAAATGCTTTGAGTGTTGAAGGAAGAGGAAGGCCAAGAGAAAGGACAGAGCGTGGGAGATCAAGGTCGAAGACAGGCAAGAGATCCAAGTCCAAGTATGGCAGAATAACCTGCTGGAAATGTGGAAAGCAAGGGCACTTAAAGAGAGATTGCAGATCGGGTGAAGATCATCATGAAGAACATGAAGAAGAAGCAGATGTTGCAGGCTACGTTGCACAGGATGCTCTGATATGTTCTTTGGATAAAGTAGAATCTTGGGTATTAGATTCTGGTGCCTCTTTTCATGCATCTCCACATAGAGAATTTTTTCATGAGTATGTCCAGGGAGACTTTGGAGAAATTTGTGTAGGGGATGGTAAGCCTTGTCAGGTTGTTGGCAAAGGCAAAGTGAAGCTGAAATTGCAGACAGGTGACACATGGGTGTTAAAGGAGGTCATGCATGTCCCAGTTCTGAAGTGGAATCTGATTTCTGTTAGAAGCTTGGGTGAAGAGGGTTGCACAGTAACTCTCTCAGCGGACTCTTGGAAGGTTACCAAGGGTACATTTGTTATAGCTAGAGGTAAGAAAGTAGGTACGCTTTATCTATCTACTTGTTTTACTGATTCTCTTTCTGGGTTATCTACTTCAGCTGTAGATTCAGAGATGTGGCTTGATAGGCTTGGTCACATAGATAAGAAGGAGATGCTGGTTCTTGAGTCAAAGAATATGCTTTCGGATTTGGAAGGCATGGATCGTGGTTTCTGTATGCAAAAGAAGAAAGTAAGGTTTCTTGAGGAATCCGATGTTAGTGACAAGAACGGGAAAGCCTTGGTTTTCAAGGAGAAAGTGACGGACAGAGTTCAGCATAAGGTGCAGAGGAATTCTGAGCAGAGCAAAGGTGATTTGGACAAGGTTTTGATCCAAAAAGAGCTCGCGGGAAAAAGTCAGGTCTCACAAGAAAAACACAGAGACCGACGTCGGCAGGAAAACTGGCGTCGGCGTCCAGACAGGGACCGACGTCGGCTACGTGCAGCCTGACGTCGGTGACTCGGGGCAGACAGAGACCGGCGTCGGCCAGGGGAAAACGACATCGGCGAGGAGGCAGTCGCAGGGAACCGACACCGGTCGGCTGTAGACTGAGATGTGACCGGCATCGGTTACTGAGACGAATTTTGGGTGGACAGCTAGTTGTCATGGAGTCTCAAGCGCCCATATGGAGGACTGAAGGTGTAAGTAAGTTCTTAAATTCGTCATTTCCCTTCTTTACACTACTTGTTGCTCACTTATGGCATAGGACCAGGAAGTTATTGAAGAAGCAGAACAGGTAGATCCAGGAAACAGTGGGAGCTAGGCATGGAGGAGGATGTGATTCCTTGGAGGAGAACCAAACAGGTGTTTTGGGTAGTGTTGCCAGCTGGAAGTAAGCACTGAGAGACGAATGGATGTTGAGGATGAAGAAGAGTGGAAATGGATTCGTGAGATGGAAGATCAGGGTATATGATCTTGTATTAGCTGCAGGGCAATGGAGGTTTGATCATTGTGTTTCTCTTTACCAGGTTGGATAGTATTAGCTACACTATTCTATTTTCTGTATGATGTGCTTGTTGCAGGGTTACATATACAGGTATTTCTGAACTAAAGGTAAAGCTAGTTCAGGTGTTTTGTCATGGAGAATCTGGGAGCAGCAAGATTCTTTGGCATGAGTGTGTTCTAGAGACATGGAGGTCTTGTTGACTTTGTTTCAGGATGATTGTGTGAAGCCAGTTAGCACACCGATGGCTAGACAGTTCATAGAACAGGTGTCTTGATTCACATAATGAGGTTGAGTGCATGGTATGTACTAAACCTGAGTTTTCCCAAGCAGTGGGAGTTGTCACAAGTTTGGAGTCAATCCGGGAGAGTAATACTGAAGGGCAGTTCAGTGGGACCAGCAGCAGGTGCACATGCTATGCAGGGTCAAGTTCTTTTTCTACATGGTAGTAGATGCGGATGTGGCAGGTAATTTGGATGACAGATTTTGCATCACGGATTTTGTGGTGGTTGGTCTTCAAGAGTGATCTTGAGGAGGGATACAAAGCCAAGGAAACAAACTAGACGGTGTACAGGTACAGCTACAGGTTGCAGCTGTTTATCTCCAAGTGGGAGATTGTTAGGGTGTGGAGCTAAAAGCTTCAACCTTTGCAAACTGAGGAATAATGGTTGCTAAGTTCTACAGGAACCGGCGTCGGCAGCATGACCGACGTCGGCAGGATCCAGTGCAGAAGGCAACCGGCGACGGCAGGAAGTCCGCTGACGTCGGTAGAACCAGACCAGCAGGGACCGACGTCGGTCGCCTGTGTGTTCCCGAAGTGTTCGTTTCACGGACAGTTAGTTAAGTGAACTATGAGTTTGCATGTCAAGACCAGTTAGAGTCTTGGGCTGCGAGGATAATTGTCTAAATTAAGAGTCTTAGTTATTGTTTGAGTTAAGGATCTATTTATAGACCTATTGGCATGTATTGTATAAGGCATGAGATAGAAAGGAAGAGTTCCTTCTAGTTGTAAGATCTATGAGTTGCAGGTTGTTGCAAGCTCATTGGTGATCTACATGTAAGCTTGGTCTTTGAATTGCAGGTTGCAGGTTCATGAGAGATCAGCTTGAAGTGCTATAGAGTGCTTGATGTACCGGTAGGGTTATTACTGACTGGTTGGTGAGGTGAACACCAATTCTGTGTGTGAGTTGGTTGTTGGGACCGTTTTTGTGTAGGAGAGTGTGTGTGAGAAGAATTACTGTACACTTGAGGTGTGGCGAATCTCTGTAAGGTGAAAGAGTGTGGCGGCTCTTTGATGTATTCTTTTCTGTTAGTGTTAATACAAGATAGTGTATTGTCTCTCATATTCTGTGCTATTGGTGAATTCTAGTTACTTGTGTTTCTGGTTATTTCCGCATATTCTATTGCTTATATATTTGGTAATCATACTGTGCTCTATCTGAGGAGCAAGATCCTAACCAGTGGAGTCAGAGCATGTTTGTTGTTCCCTGATTTCCTGACATTTGAGGTATCACCTTACATGTTTGTGAGATTCGTATCCTTTTTATGCATTCCTAGTTTGTTGTTTTTAAGACTTTACATTTTCTATATTCAATACTTTCCTTCTATAGCACTTTGCTTATTACAAAAAAATTAATAAATTTTCAATTTATTTTCCTACTTTAACAATGGCTCAATACACTGGTTTTAATGAAATTGATAAAAGGGAACTGTAAAAAATCTTAATTAAACACCCTAACATGCAAGATGAGATGCTTAAAATACTAAAAGAAGAGCAACAAAAAGAAAACAATGGTCAATCCTCTCAAACCATAGAGCAACCAATTGCAAATGACACTACGGGGGAAACTATGTCTTAATAACCCCTTATAGTAGCCCAACCTTCTTTTGAGGCACCACTAATTATGGATAATACATATGTGTCTCCTAACGTGGCTACCTTTGTACAAGAGATGAAATCTCTTCAATCCAAGGTGTTACATCTTGAGCAAGGTGCCTCTAGACCTACACAAGCCTTAGATTCGTTTGATGTACTTCATACACTATTGACACATCATATTACTTCTACACCCTTGTTACAAAGTTTTGTTTAACCCAAGCTCACTCTATATGATGGCAAGGGTGATCTAGAAACACATTTTGGATATTTTCACGTAGCATGCTTGGACTATGTGCCAAATGACTTGCTACTAACTAAGCTATTTCCATGAAGTCTAAAGGATTATGCTTTACAATGGTTTTATAGTCTATCGAATCAGTCGATCAAGGCATTACATCCTTTAGCTGACATGTTCCTAACTCATTTCAACATTAACATAGGTGACAAGGTTTCTTATGTCCAAGTTGCATAACATAAACAAAGGTCAAATGAGTATCTCACATATTATGTTTTTTGATATAAGACTATCTTGGCTAAGATGAATAGCCCCATGGTCGATCAAGAGTTACAAGATCTCATCAAATAGAGTCTTCTACCAGCTTTGCATGAATCAATAATGTTCAAAAGGTTCTTTTCTTTCACTGAGTTATGTCATACACTAAAGGAAAAGGAAGTCAAATTAATTTTAATTGGTAAACTCAAGTACACAAGTTTATCATAAACAACAAACAAGAGTAACAATAAAGTCTCATACAAAGTAAAGGTCAATGATAGTAAAATTCAAAATCAATCAACATTTAATGTAGCTTTAGAGCCCCCTCAGTGAGTGGTTTTATCTACGCCTCCTTGACAAACTTTTTCTAATCTACCAATATCTTCAGATAGAGTCTTGCAATAGTTATTAAGAATGTAATATCATATATCTCTCTCTTATTCAGGAAGTTGATCTAACAAATCCTCTTCTATGAGGATATGATCAAAATGCATTTTGCAATTCTCACAGGGCACTAGACCACACAACAAATAAATTCATTAGTTTTAAACACAAGATACAAGACTTGTTAGATGGTGACATTATTGATCTTGACACTTCAGTTAAGCCTCCTTAGGCAAAGGAAACACAGGGCAAAGCTTTGAAAATATTTTTATATCATTTCCCACAACATTCTAAACAAGATATAGGGGATACATCAGGTATTCACCATGCATATCATGCACATCCTCTACCATCTACATACCACACACCTTGTTAAGGTGTGGAGCCTAAAAGCTTCACCAAGGAGCGCATTACTAAAGTTGCAGGTTTACACAGTCATCGACGTCAGTCAGGAGCAACCGACGTCGGTTAGGAGCAGTTGAAGAGACGCTGGCGTCGGCAGAGGATCGGCTGACGACGGTCATAGGCAAGCAGGCAGGAACCGGCGTCGGTTACCTGTGCGTCCAGAATGCTATTTTTGAGGATAGAACCGAGTGTTTGCATGATGAGTTTAAGTCTTAGTCTTAAGTTCGCGTTTCTATTATTAGTAAGATTGTTTTTAGAGCCCTTGTTCAAGAGGCTTAACTGTTGGTTGTAAGTGCATGCTCAAGTTTCCTAATTCTATATGTAGGAAAGATCTTCTTAGCTTATTGTAGTAGAACATTGTGAATGTTGGAAGAATAGTACAGAGTTGTATCAATCTAGGTTGTTGGAGTTGATTGTACTTGAGAGAGAGAGCTCTTGAGGGATAGAGATCTAGAGAGAGATCTTGTGCATCTGAGAGAGGTGTGGAAGAAAGAAGTTTCTTCAATTGTATTCCTTTTGTAAAGAGTTTAATACAAGTTTTCAGGGTGGTTTCTTGTATCTCTTGTTCTTTGCTATTTATCATTCTAGTTACTTATCTATCTAATTTAATTCCATGGTTTATTGCTTTCATAAGTGTAATCATATTGTTGGTTGATCCCCAACAAGTGGTATCAGAGCTCAGGTTCACTAACAGGTGGTTCAGATCTGTGTAGTGTGTATTGATTACAAGTTGCTCACAGGGATTTCTGTAGGGATTTCTGTTTGAGTGGGAGAATCAATGGCAGAAGAAAGTAAATTGAGAATGGAGAAGTTTAATGGCAAGAACTATCAACATTGGAGAATGCAGATAGAGGACTATCTGTATCAGAAAGATCTTTACTTACCGTTAGTTGGGATTGCAAAGAAGCCCAAGGACATGGATGATGAAGAATGGGAAGTTCTTGATAGAAAGGCTCTGGGGTCTATAAGACTGAGTCTAGCATCTACTGTGATATCTAATTTATCACAGGCAAAAACAACAGTAGAGTTGATGACTACTTTAGCAAATTTGTATGAAAAACCCTCAGCTTCTAATAAGGTATATCTTATGAAGCAGTTATTTAATTTGCATATGCAAGAAGGTGGATCTGTATCTAATCACCTGAATGATTTCCATGGAATTGTTAATCAATTAAGTTCAATCAATATTGTGTTTGATGATGAAATAAAAGCTCTTTTAATATTATGTTCTTTGCCTGAAAGCTGGCATGGCTTGGTAATGGCAGTTTCTAATACTGCATCTGCTTCGAATATTTTAAAAGTAGAGGATATTGTTAGTGTTATCTTGAATGAGGAAATTCGCAGGAAAAACACAGAGGAAACATCAGGGAATGCTTTAAATCTTGAGAGCAGGGGAAGGCAAAAAGAGAAGAGCAAGAGGAGATCAAGATCTAAGTCTAAGGTGAGAGGTAGATCCAAATCCAGAAATGGCGGGAGGCCATAATGCTGGAATTATAGAAAGATGGGGCACATAAGCAGAGATTGCTGGTCAAAGCCTAAGGAGGACAATCAACACGAAGGAAAAGAAGAGGCAAAGGTTGAAGGTATTGCACAAGATGCTTTAATATTCTCTTTGCATAATAATATAGAATCTTGGGTTTTAGATTCTGGTGCATCTTTTCATGCTACCCCTAATAGAGAATATTTCAGTGACTATATCCATGGAGATTTTGGAATAGTGTATCTAGGGGATGATGAGCCTTGTAAGATTATTGGCAAAGGCAAAGTGCAGCTGAAGATGCATAATGGCAACACATGGGTGTTGAGAGATGTGATGCATATTCCTAACTTGAAGAGAAATTTGATTTCTGCAGGAAAGTTAGGGGATGAGGGTTGTATAGTAACTCTCACAGCAGAATTTTGGAAGGTGACCAAGGGTGCACTTGTTATGGCCAGAGGTAAGAGAGTAGGTACTCTCTATTTATGTAATTGTGTTACTAATATTTCTCCTTCTGTATTATCTACTTCAGATGTGGATGCTAAATTGTGGCACTCAAGGCTTGGCCACATGAGTGAGAAGGGGATGTCAATTCTTAAGTCTAAAGGTAAGCTTTCAGATTTGAAAAGCATGGATCTAGAATTTTGTGAGCACTGTGTATTTGGAAAACAGAAAAGGGTTAGTTTTCTCAAGACTGGGTCTACAAAGAAGAGGCATAAGTTACAGCTTGTTCACACAGATGTGTGGGGACCGGCTCAGGTAGCTTCTATTGGAGGATCACAGTACTATGTTACGTTCATAGATGATGCTACAAGAAAGGTATGGATCTATTGTATTAAGAAGAAATCTGATGTATTTGAGACTTTTAAGATTTGGAAAGCTATGGTTGAGAATGAAATAGGCAGAAGATTGAAGTGCCTAAGATCTGACAATGGTGGTGAGTTCTGCAGCTTTAAGTTCAACTGGTATTGTTATATGCATGGAATCCATAGGCAAAAGACGGTTCCAAGGACACCTCAGTAGAATGGTATTGCTGAAAGGATGAACAGAACAATCATGGAGCGTGCAAGATGTATGAGATTGCATGCTGGGTTGCCCTTAGAGTTTTGGGCAGAAGCTGTTGACACTGCAGTGTACCTGATTAACAGAGGACCCTCTACAGCTCTGGATGGTGGAATCCCAGAAGAGGCATGGACAGGTAAAAAGGTAGATCTCTCATATCTCAAAGTTTTTGGTTGTGAAGTCTTTGTGCACGTAGATAAGGAAAATAGAAAGAAGCTAGATGCTAAGTCTATGAGGTGCACGTTTATTGGCTATGGCTCAGAGGATTTTGGTTTTAGATTTTGGAATCTAGGAACTAACAAGGTAATTAGGAGCCGTGATGTTGTTTTCAATGAAAAAGTGATGTATAGTGATTAGATGAAGAAGCTGAATCAATCTGGGCAGAGCAATGGAGAATTGGACGAGGTGACGGTCCAATATGAGCTCGTGGGAAAAAGAAATAATCACTTGCAGGAAAACACAGAGACCGACGTCGGCAGGGTAGGAATCGACGTCGGTAGAACAGAAACTGATGTCGGTCATACAAAGACCGATGTCGGCAGGACAAGAACTGACGTCGATCAGGAAGAACTGGCGTCGGCCAGTAATAGGTCTGGAGGTGGCTGAGGTCGGTCACTGTCAGAGAATTTGGGTAGACAACATGTTATGAACGAGTCTTAGACGCCCATCAGGAGTTTAGAAAGGGTAAGTAAGCCTCCAATTAGATATTCCCCTTCATTATTCTATTTATTGCTAACTGATGGTGGAGAACCAGAGAGTTTTGAAGAAGCATTACAGGTGGAGTCCAAGAGTCAGTGGGAGCGTGGCATGGTTGAGGAGATGGAGTCCTTGAGAGAAAACCAAACATGGGATTTGGTTGAGTTGCTAGTGGGTAAGAGGACACTGAAGAACAAATGGACCTACAGGTTGAAGGAAGGTGAGAATGGATAGATGAGATATAAGGCTAGGTTGGTAGTAAAAGGATTTGCACAAAAGCGAGGTATTGATTTTGGTGAGATTTTTTCTCCTGTTGTTAAAATGACTTCTATACGGGTTGTATTGTCTTTGGTTGCTATTGAGGATTTGCATCTTGAGCAGCTAGATGTTAAGACAGCGTTTCTTCATGGAGATTTGGATGAGAAAATATACATGGAATAGCTGGAAGGATTTAAGGTCAAGGGTAAGGAGAAGCTAGTGTGCAGATTGAAGAAAAGCTTGTATGGCCTCAAACAAGCTCCTAGACAGTGGTATTTGAAATTTGACAAGTTTATGACTGAGCATGGCTACAGTAGGTGTCAATTTGACCATGTGTGTATTTTAAGAGATTGGATAATGGTAGATATATTATTCTATTGTTGTATGTAGATGATATGCTGGTTGCAGGATCACACATGCAGGATATCTCTGAGCTTAAGGTGAAATTAGCTCAAACGTTTGCCATGAAGGATTTGGGAGCAGCAAAGAAAATCCTTGGTATGAGCATTAAGAGAGACAAGAAAAATCACAGGTTGATTTTGTCTCAAGAGGATTATGTGGACAAAGTGTTGAAACGGTTCAATATGCAGGATGCTAAACCAGTAAGCACACCTTTGGCTGGACATTTTAAGTTGAGTAAAGAACAATGTCCTAATTCACATGATGATGTAGAGTACATGAGTAAGGTTCCATATTCTTCCGCAGTAGAGAGTTTAATGTATGCAATGGTGTGTACTAGACCGGATATTGCCCAAGCAATGGGAGTTGTAAGTAAGTATATGGCCAATCCAGGGAAGGAACACTGGAAAGCAGTTCAGTGGATCCTTAGATATCTGAGAGGAACCAGTAGTAGACACTTGTGCTATGGAGGTTTAGATACTTCTCTACATGGCTATGTAGATTCAGATATGGCAAGTGATTTGGATGGTAGGAGGAGCACCACAGGTTATGTTTTCACTGTTGGTGGAATGGTGGTTAGCTGGATATCAAAGTTGCAGAAGGTTGTTGCCTTGTCAACTACAGAAGCAGAGTATATTGCAGCCACAAAAGCTAGCAAAGAGATGATATGGATGACACGGTTCATGGAAGAGCTTGGAAGGGAGCATGGGAGTTATATATTGTATAGTGACAGTCAGAGTGCAATCCATTTGGCTAAGAATTCGGCCTTTCATTCAAGAACCAAGCACATACAACTAAGGTACCACTTCATACGGCAGGTATTGGAAGATGGTGAGTTGAAGCTGGAGAAGATCTATACAGATAGGAATCCTGCTGATATGTTAACCAAGCCGGTTACAAAGGAGAAGTTGAATTTTCATTCAACTTCTGTTGGTCTTCATGATTGAGTTGAAGATGAAGGAGCTAGAAGATGTTACTGTATAGGTACTAGTGCAGCTGTTTATCTCCAAGTGGGAGATTGTTAAGGTGTGGAGCCTAAAAGCTTCACCAAGGAGTGCATTACCAAAGTTGCAGGTTTACAAAATCACCGGCATCGGTCAGGTGCGACTGACGTCGGTCAAGAGCAGTTGAAGAGACGCCGGCGTCGGCAGAGGATCGGCCGATGACGGTCACAGGCAAGCAGGCAGGAACCGGCATCGGTTACCTGTGCGTCCAGAATGCTATTTTCGAGGACAGAATCGAGTGTTTGCATGATGAGTTTAAGTCTTAGTCTTAAGTTCACGTTTCTATTATTAGTAAGATTGTTTTTAGAGCCCTTGTTCAAGAGGCTTAACTGTTGGTTGTAAGTGCATGCTCAAGTTTCCTAATTCTATATGTAGGAAAGATCTTCTTAGCTTATTGTAGTAGAACATTGTGAATGTTGGAAGAACAATACAGAGTTGTATCAATCCAGGTTGTTGGAGTTGATTGTACTTGAGAGAGAGAGCTCTTGAGGGATAGAGATCTAGAGAGAGATCTTGTGCATCTGAGAGAGGTGTGGAAGAAAGAAGTTTCTTTAATTGTATTCCTTTTGTAAAGAGTTTAATACAAGTTTTTAGGGTGGTTTCTTATATCTCTTGTTCTTTGATATTTATCATTCTAGTTACTTATCTATCTGATTTAATTCTGCGGTTTATTGCTTTCATAAGTGTAATCATATTGTTGGTTGATCCCCAACACACCTTCTGTTGAGTTACACCCTTTGAGCAACATGATTGGTGTGTATAATTCCAGAGTTTTAGCTAGACCTTCCATCTCCTTCTCAGAGTAGGAGATAGTTGAGGATGATTCAAATCACCATGCACTCTTTACTAGAGCTTACATTAATCATCATCCCATTCATAGTATTCTCATAAACAATAAATCTAGTGAGAACATGCACACTATGACGTTACTGTAGCATTTGAGATATTCAGAGCAGGATATTACCCCGATGGACATAGTTATAAGTGGATTTAGTGGGCACATACATAGTTCATTGGGTGGAATTGTACTTCCTCTATAGGTTGGTCCAATACATGTGGTCACACCATTTACTAGAGTTCCTAGTGCAGGAGTCTTCGATATGTTGCTTGGTCAACCATGGATTTAGAAAATTTGAGTAGTACCTTCTATAGTTCACAGATGCATGAAATTCATTCATGCTAATCAAGTTGTTATAGTTGATAGAGTTCCATATGAGTTACCACTCCCCACTTTAGATTCATCTTCTACTTTGTAGTCACCAATTTAAGCTTCTCCACTAGTTACAATTCTTTTTCTAGTTCATATTAAAACATAGTCGAGGCCTTCCTTTCCAGTACAAAGAGTTCATACACCTCCACAGAGGCCTCTTTTAGAGCAGCCATAGTTTTAAGACTCTAGACATTTACTAGCTACAATGTTCACACCCAAGGTAGTATCATTGAGGTCTCATGCCTCTACACACAGAAGACATGTTTAGAGAGCTTCTCCTATTACCAAATGGGTCCCTAAGAGCCCTATAGTTGCATCCACTTCTCAGAGTTATAGGGGGACCCCACAACTAGTTTCCACTATAGAGACTTTAGAGCATTTATAACATACATAACTTTTAGAGCCATAGTCTCAGCCCTTCCATCATGCTTCATGATCACACACAATCCCTCTCATTGATACATGACACCATGATAGGGAGTCTCCTATGAGGCTCATCGGTTTGTATCATCTCTCCTCAGCTTTACTTGTACATATATTTTTTTATTGATTATACATATCAATTCATAAAAAATCTAAAAACATTCAAATAGATCAAAAATCTAAAAACATTCAAAAAAATTCAAAAATCCACAAACAAAACAAAATTTCAAAACAAAATGTATTATCCATGCTTTATATTTCTAATACCATGCTAGACTTACATTTGTTGTTCTATGTTATTGTTTGTCAATTAATCTACATCACCATGCTTCATTTGATCTTCTTTGAGTGTGTATAGTGCCATCCAAATCCTTGATTGCTTCACTCTACCCATTGAGGGGGCATCCTACTTCTACATTCAAGACATACACCGATATATCTACCCAACTAGGGAATCTTTTACATGACTACACCATATAGGTTATGTCATTCCCATACCACACACTCTATTTATCATGTTGATGCACATTACTTACTGGATTACATAGATTACTCTATCGACATTCACTAGTATATAACACTTGTGTATTTCTTAGCATATGCCTAGTCTTGTACTCCATGTATACTTTCACTTCTTGCTTTGATTAGTTAAATGTGATTGTATTTTTAATATTTACATGCCTTCCTTTCTTGATTTGCATAGCTAGATGTGATTGCATTTCTCAGTTCCTATTTTATCTCTTTTGTGTACCTTAAGACATTTGATAATGTCCTTTGATTATATTCATGTGTGTGCCTTAGGACATTTGCCAATGTCCTTTGCTTGTACTCTTCTTTGTGATGGTGGCTCTCATATTAATCTTGCTTGTTTTAAATTGTATGTGTATGTGGCATTTGAACATGCCTTGTATGCTTTCTTTCTAATTTGAGTGACATGTGCTAATGTCCCTTGTCTATTTGGCCACTTGGCCACTCTATTATATGCTTCTTACTTTTTACCTTGTGTGCTCGTTGCTTATTTTCTCCTCACTATTTGCAATGCCATGATTCACATCATGCATTATCTTGCTTACTTGGATGCCATGATGGACATCATGCTCCATCCCTCCTTCACAACTAACAACTAATAACTAACCAAACTTTTTAATTTCAATTTAGTATACTACACATGCTATTACATTGTTATATCTATCTAGTCATATCTTAATTGATCTAACAATCTCCATTACAAACTATGTTATTTCTTGATACATCTTTTTTATTATCATTGCTATATAATGTATTTCACAACATAACACACTTTTAGGGCTTTTTATTCTAAGGATAGTCATTGTAGGGTCTTCATTCTTACCCTTAGAAGAGGGGGCAACAAACTAGGGTTTTATCATAAAGATTAAAGCTCCTACTGATCAAAAAAATAGTTTTTCGAACACTCAAAATAATAATTAGAGTTCAAACTAGGCAGAACATACTAGAAAAATAGTGATGATTATAGAACAGCCATCAGTTTCGTCAAAAGAAAACATCACCAAACATGGACAATAGTGTTAAACAATAGGGTGTCTTATTTTTGGTGCTCCTGTCCAAATAATTAAAAACCCAAATTTTCCAAAAATAGGCAAAATGGTTAGATCAACTACAATTTTGTCATATATAGATCAATTCAGATTCAATAGCTTCAGTACAATTTGTCTTAAAGAATCCAAATATAGGGGGCATCATGCATGACATAATGGCTCTTGCTTCCAGTTTTAGATTGGGTAGTTGGTATAACTTCTAGATCATAATCCATGTTACAAACACCAATGATTTGGGGCAATGTGCATGTCAAATTGGTCTTCTTTTCTTTTAGAGTTCAATATATTACCCAAACATTCTCAGTAGTTGTGTGCCTTATTCCATCTATAGGTGGTTGGCATCATTTCAGAGTGGCTTTCATACAAGCTTAACCTCTACATTCTTGATTGGCTTCCATATAAGCCTAATTTTTAGTTTCAAAGTAGCTTTCATACAAGTCTAATCTCCACCTTTTAGAGTGGCCAAGATTGGCCTAGTTTTCAGTACACATTCAACTATCCATGCCACTTTGTCAGATTATAGAGCATTCATGGGCTTCAAAATCTATCTCATATGACACACATTCATATTAGTATCAGTTTATAGCTTCACTTAGTGAGTAATTATGGAGCCAAAGGTCTAGCTCACATTTGTATTCTTGAGCCACCTACTCAGATGGATTAGACACACAATCTAAACATTAATTAACACACACATGATTACATAGCTTCTTGTAGTAGGAAATGATGGAGTCAGAGGGCCAACCTTTGAATTCTTGAGCCACTCTTAGGGAATTGAGCACTCATCTCCATTCACCATATTATTCTTTGTACAACACTTACCCAAAATATCCAACATCACTCAATAACACAATAGGTTTATATTGGTCTGCATACCTAGTGAGGTGTATTCGTTCCTTTCTCTTCCTCTCTCTCTTACCCAACTTATACATTTTTATTTTAGATATAAAATATCTAGTAAGAAATGATCCACTCTTTGTTTTTCTCTTGCATATTTACACTTCACAATGTGTTCTCTCTATGCACACTCAACATTACAAAGCTTCATGGGCTTCATCCTTGTAGATAAGTTTAGGTACGCTTTCTACTTTTCCTTTATCCTAGTAGTTTGATTTGTTTCATCACTAGAATAAAGGAGGAAAATGTAGTCATATAAAATGTCTAAATTGGTATCTTGAGTGTGGCTTATTACACCCAATCCATATGACCTTCTTGCATGCTCTCATGACCCTTCTAGACACCTTTTTGCTTATAACCAGTCATCCATAGACTTTTGAGACTTGATTATAGCTCAACCAGACTCTATTTCCCATGCTAATTCCATCCCCCCAGGTCTTGAGCCTGTAGGCAGGAGTACTAGGGTTGGACTATAGTGCCAGACCCTAGGGTGTCTTATTTTTTATGCTTGTTTCCAATCACATTTTGAGCCCAAATGATCATTTCCTTATGATTCTTATTCTTCATTATGTTGACCTAGCATGAATACATTTAACCCATGACTAATAGATATCTATAAAAGGCCATTCAAAGTTCATTTAGAAGGGGTTGGCGAATATTGCAAAAGTAACCAAGAACACAAACAAAACCACTGAGGCAAATTTCTTGATTCTCTGCATACAACCAGTCAATACAAATACAAGCATACTCAAACCCTCACACCAGTCCCTAACCACCTCAAACACTCTCAATTTGGCATTTTTGCATCTACATAACACTATTACATAAAACACATCAAGTGGGAGAACTACATATCGCTTGATCCCTCTTCAGAGTATTAGTATATAGGTAGCATGCCCACAAAAGGGGTGTGGATAAATGTTTATTGCATTTTACACACACTAACCCCTCCCATCTTTCTCAAAGTTTTATTCAAGCATAATGAAGGTCTAGGGTTCGAGATTAAATCAACTCTACAAGGAGCTCCATCGACATTCAAGATTTGAAATTTCACAAACAAACTCACACATGGACAATAGATAAAACCCAAAAAACTTAGATCTTTGTGACTATTTTGGACAATAGTGATAGGACTTGGACTATAGTACTAGACCTCAAAGTGTCCTATTTTTAGCACTCCTATCCTTTCACTGAATGAAAGCTAGATCTAGGTTCACGACACTGTCCCAATCCTATAAAGCTAGTTTTAACCTCTATCTCAACTGTCTCAATCCAATTTTAAGATAAGTTGCATTTATCCTTATTTATTATTATTTTTAGAAAGGTACAAAATCTAAATAAATCATAAAAATCAGTACTATCTTTATTGTTATATTATTTACTAATTTATTTATTCTAGACCCTGAACTAAATTAGGAATAAGACACTATTATTTATAAAACTATTAAATCAACTAACTTGCTCATCAAAACACCATGAAACATGAAACTAAGTGTGGATATCATCTGAGAAGGTAGCCGAAATCCTCTAAAGTCAACATCACCAATAGGTTCATATGGATTTGACTAAAATGGAGCAAAACCTATAGGGTGCATGAAATAACTAGCAAAAAAGTACAATCAACTTCTAAAGGATGATTCATTAAGAAAAATTGATCAATCCTTGAAATGTTACTATGTAAATTAAGGTCTCTATGTTTAATATCACCTCCCAAAATCATTTGCTCTGAAACCTCTTCAGTTGTCTATACTGAGCACAAACCTAAAGGTCACTTCTATATGTCTAGGAAAGTAAATAATGAGCACAATGGTTTTGGATTAAAAATGGCACCTCCAAAGCATGTAAAGCATTGAGATGAGTGTGATGAAGATGAAGATACCATCCATGATCTTTTCCCATGTGTCACCTTCCCCCATGGGCCATATAAGTGCCAAATACTCCCTTTTTAGTTGGTTTCTTGAATTTTAGTTAAACAACCTACATGATTCTATTGTAACTGACATCCTTGATAGGTAAAATGACTTAATGGCTGCTTGAAAGGAAAATAGGACACTTGGGAACCTTGTAAACTATGCCACTTGCATTAATGACCCCCAAAAGCCCACTAAGTGACCCAAAATGACAAATAAACTTGTTAGACCATGACTAAAGCTAAAAATACATTAGATAACATTATATGAACTATAATATAGCCTATGAAAAAGTATTTGACCCCAAAACATCTTATAAAACTAGGTTTTTACTTATAGGGGTCCAAATTTGACCTAAAAGTCAAATTTGGTCAAGTACTCCTCAAACTCTTAAGGTGGTGGGGTTCTTGAAGAAACAAAAGGTGACTATATTAATTGCTTCTAGGAGTACACATAAATTCATCAATAGTAAGTTGGCTACTCATTTAAATTATTTCATTTACCTAGCTCTAGACTTTTAGGTCATGATTGCATATGGTGGTACAGTCAACTATTCTAGAAAATGTCATAGTATTAAGCTTACTATGGGAGATTATTTATTAGATTCCCCTATGTTTGTTATTCCCATGGGAGGAGATGACATTATTTTATGAGTGCAATGGCTTACCACTTTGGGAACTATTGAGATGATTTTTTAGGAATTATTCATGAGGTTCGATTCAAAAGGAAGGACTTTTGAACTACATGGATTATGGGCTAAATCTCCACAACCGGTTAGTTCCCACTAGATGATGAAGATTCTTAGAAAAGATGTAGAAGGTTTTGTTGCACGCTTATTTTCCATGGAGATTCAACCAACCAGGGAGTCTACACAACCTAATTTTCAAAAGGTGTTGGATGGTCATCTTGTTATTTTTGGTGACATGCCAAAAGGACATCCTCCAAGTCATGCATGTGATCATGCTATTAGACTCATTCTAGGAAGTACACCACCCAATATCAGACCCTATATGTATCCCTATGCCCAAAAGAGTGAAATTGAAAATATGATACAAGAGATGTTGGAGGCAAGAATCATTTGACATAGTCAAAGTGAATATTCCTCCCTGGTGATCATGGTGTGGAAAAAGGATAATAGTTGGAGGATATGCCCAGACTACAGATAACTCAACAAATACACCATCAAAGATAAGTTTCCTATTCTAGTAACTGATGATTTTCTAGATTAATTTCATGGTGCTATTTATTTTACCAAGTTGTATCTTCACTCTAGATATCATCATATTCGCATTCAAAATGAGGACATACCTTAAATAACTTTTAGAACTCATGAAGGCCATTATGAATTTATGGTCATGCATTTTGGCCTCACAAATACACCATCTACATTTCAGAGTTTGATGAATACTATTTTTAGGCCATTTTTGAGAAAGTTTGTAATATTATTTTTTGATGACATCCTCATCTATAACAAAAATTGAAAAGACCATTTGAAGCATGTGAAATAGGTACTTTCAATTCTAGAATAACATCAACTTTATGCCAAACCTTTCAAATGTGCTTTTGGTGTCCATGAGGTGGATTACTTGGGTCATATTGTTTCACATGAAGGAGTGAAATTTGATCCTAAGAAAATCCAGGCAATGATGGAATGGCAAGTTCCCAAGACCCTCAAGAACCTTCATGGATTTCTATGGCTAATTGGTTACTATCATAGGTTTGTCAAAAATTATGGTAGCATTGCAACGTCACTCACCTCTTTGATAAATAAAGACTCCTTCCAATGGACTGATTCATCTACCAAGTCATTTTAATATTTGAAAATGGTTATGTCCATAACTCCAATTTTGGTTACTCTTAATTTTTCAAAAAAATTTGCTGTGGAGTGTGATGCATCAAGATATGGTATGGGGGATATACTCATGCAATAAGGTAGACTAATGGAATTTGAAAGTCACCAAATTAAGGGAAAAAATAGTCTCAAACCATTATATGAGAAAGATATGATGGTTATTCAACATGTAGTGAAGTAATATAGATCGTATCTGATGGGTTGTCACTTTTAGTTAAAGACTGATTATGATAACCTCAAATATTTATTGGAACAACGCTTATCATCTAAAGAACAACAAAAATAGGTGACTAAAATGTTAGCCTATGATTTTTAAATAGTGTATAAGAAAGGAAAAGAGAATGTGGTGGAAGATGCCCTCTCTTGACAGGATGAATCAGTTGAGGCATTGTTATGCACCATGACCATGTGGCAAGTAGATTGGATAGTATAAGTAAGATTAGAATGGGAGAATGATGGTACTATAAAGGATTTGATTCATAATCTTTAGTAGGGTTCTAATGAATCTAAAAAAATTACATGGAGGGAGAATACATTATGGTATAAAGATAGATTATATCTTTTTAAGTATTCTCTCCTTAAACATAAAATTCTTCAGGAACTTCATGCCTCTCCACTTGGAGGACACTCAAGATTTTTGAAAACATATCATATAATCAAGTAAGATTTATTTTGGGAAGGACACAAAGAGGATGTTCAAAAATATGTGGCTGAATGCATAGTATGCCAACAAAATAAAGGTGAAACCATTAAGATCCCATGTCTTTTGCAACCTTTATCCATACCTAACTAGCATTGGGAAGACGTTTCCATAGATTTCATTATGGGGTTACCAAAGTTTGAGGTTAAAAATGTTATCATGGTAGTTGTGGATCAACTCACTAAGTATGCTCATTTTTGCTCCTCATCACAACCATTTGTTGCTAGTAAAATAGCTTATGCTTTTGTCAATATAGTTTAAAAATTGCATGACACTCCAAAGATCATTATAAGTGACAGAGATACCATATTTACTAATAATTTTTGGACTAATTTTTTTGCATTTTTGGGTACCCAGTTGGCTCATAGTTCATCCTATCATCCTCAATTTAATGGACAAATAGAGGTAGTCAACAAATGTCTCAAAAAGTATCTTCATTGTTTTGTTTTTGACAAATAAGACAAATGGGTACATTAGTTACCATTTTTTGAATGGTGGTATAACACTTATTTTCACACTTCTTCGAAGATGTCTCCCTTTGTGGCATTGTATGGGTATCACCCTCCATCCATCACTTTAGTTTTGATAGTGCATCTTAAGGTTTGATCTATTGATAAACACATTCACCATCAACAAGAGATGTCAGTGTTGATAATATTGACCCTGTAGGTAAAATTGTCACGCCTACCATTCAAAACTTGCATATCATGCTAGTTTGTCTTGTGAGTTAGTTATTGGTCCTGAAAAGTCCTTGAAATAATCCATGATTAATAAGCCTTTTTGAGGCATTCACTTTGGTTTTCAAGAGGGTTTTTGTGAGAAAAACATTATGGAGGCTTCTTTGGGTCCAAAAAGGGGTCATTTTTAGGAAGTTCAAAGGGTTCTTTCCTTTTAGGAAGGTTCATCTTCAAGAAACCTTTCAAAAAGGAATTCTTTCAGAAAGAGGACTTTTAAAAAAGTCCAAAAAAATTCTTTCAGGCAGAAAAGTCCTAGAAAATTCTTTCAAAAGTAAAATTCCAAGGAATTCTTTTAGAAAAAGGACTTTACAAAATTTTTGAAGGGTTATTTGCAAAAATTTTGAAGGGACTTTTTCAAAACTCCGAAGGGTACCTTCCTGTCGGAATGGTTCATTACAAAGGGCACTTCTCCAAAAATGGATCATTTTTAAGAAGGCCGAAGGGTAATTTCCTTTCAAAAAGGGCATTTCAAGTGGAAACTAGGGCAGTTTACAAGAAATCCAAAGGTCCATTTTCGAACAAAATTGTTCAAGGCCAAAGAAAATGAATGATTTATTTCAAGAGAATAATCTATGAAAATAAGTTCTGAAAGAAAAGCCCAAAATAAATTCCTCTGAATGAAAATCCTAAAGACATAATTTCCTTTAGACTTTTTGTTCGAAGGAATTGTTCAAGGCAAGAATTCAAGGAATTTCTTTCAGGAGAGCACTTTGAATTCTTTCTTTCAAGTTAAATTTTTTGAAGTAATAAGCCACAGATAAATTATCCGAAAGAAAAATCCATTTTCAAAATTCTGAAGAAATAAGTCTACAAAAAAAGAGGAAAAGAAAAGGCCAAAACAAAAATCCTGAAAGAATTATTACCAAAACAAAGGAAAGTTTGGAGAAATTATTTCAGGTAAATTGCCTGAAACAAAGAAAAGTCTAAAGGTAATGGCCTAAAAACAAAAGTTCAAAGGAACAAATGACGGGCTTCTAAACATCAAAGTTTTAGGCCCAATAAGTAGCCATTTACAAAGGTCAAGTTTTCAAAGGGTTCATCAAGATTACCACGAGTTTGACACTTGTCAATATCTCATGATGGGGATCCTAGTGAGATTTTAAAAGGATCCTAGTGAGATTTCAATAACCAATCAACAAAAAAAGATGAGGATTTCTCCTTTCAACTCTGATGACATGGTCTACAGCTCATATACAAAACATGAAAAGTGACCCAATCTCGATTAGATGTGTCTAAGTGGAGTGTGAACAAATAAGATTAAAAGATCTATAGTCCAAGATTTTAGTAAAGAGTAGGCCAAGTTTTAAATGCAAGGATAAAATCATTCACACTTGGTAGGGACATGCAACTACCTTTGACATGGCTCTGTTAGTTCTTAAATAAGGGACTTGAATACATGAGGGGCTCAAGGAGAGTTGCGGTGATTTTGGATGGCTGATCTCATGATCAAAGTAGTTGTATGCTTTCAATATTGAGGAGCTCGAGAACAAGAAGGAGGGATCTATAGTTATTGGTAACTTCTTCTCTTAGTTCCCTACTCTAACATGCAAGTCCCTCTTCTCTCTTATCTTTTTCTCTCTATATATAAGCTTTCAAGCCATTGTAAAGATCGATTTTTCCATTTTTAGAGAACATCTATATTTTGCCTCTTTTGATGAATAAGACAAAGTTCATATCTCCTCAAAAGCTTATGTTTTAGTGTATTTTCATGGTCTATTGGGAGATGAAAGTGATAGATAAGGCTACCTCTCATCTTATCCTTTCCATTATACCTATTTATAGGTGTTAATCTCATCCTTGTAGGTCACATAGTGTGTTCTATCATCTTATTTGTATGGCAAGTACAAGCTCTCTATAGTGTCTTTGATAGACCTATTAAACAATTGCCTTAGATCATACACAAGCCTGAGCCTTTATGCAAAATACTAATGCTCAGAGGCTGTCATTTGGATAGTGTAATTAGATCCACATCTCTATTCATCTTCCTAGTGCATGTCAAGCAGATGAAGGTCATAATTTTAATGTATCACTATTATAGATAGGATTTCACTTCAAGTTTCTTTCTTAACTTTTACCTCTTCCCTTTTCCTTAGAAATTAGTGGAATAAACGAGGGATCCTAAGTGATATACTAAAGGGAGCTATCCCTTAGAATTTAGAGATTCAATCTGTTGATTAGGTCACCCATAACCTAAGATTATTTCCATGTTTCAATAGATAGTGAAGGCCTAAAACTACCTTCATAAGGGTGTGAGTCTGATTGATAATAGTTTTTGGCATAGCTAAAGTTTGGATCTAAGGAGAAGCATTTGCAGTAGAGGAGAATATCCATCTTCATCACAAACTATATATTCTTTAGGTTGCAAAGTTTATAACATCATTCAAGCAATTCTTTCATGCCAAAGATTATCACAAGGTCGACTAGTAAAGGTGTTAATTTTGAATTTATTGAGTTACTTTCTACATCATATAAATTATCAAGGTATAGTAGGACAAATCCATATCCTCAAAAGCAATATTTATCTCCTGGTTATCCCATTGTTCTAAACACTCCATTCCCCACTGTCCAAATGGCTATTAGAAACTAGGTGTTTGTTCCATTTAATAGAGGTATCCCATTGAATTTAGCCTAGTTTGATAACGTTCCTATGTTTTCCCTCAAGAGTATCCCATTATTCTTAGGATAAAATCAAATAACCCTTATCGAGCACATCCAAAATGTAGCTAATCTCTGTTTAGTCCAAAATGTTGTTTAGGATAATGTTGTTACTAGATTACTTGTTGCTTCCTTCAAAGGAAAAGCATTGTAGTGGTATAGAAACCTCCCACTAAATTACATTTCTACTTGGGATGAATTGGGTGCAACCTTAGTCAAGTAATTTGAGGACAAATCTGATCACATCTATTTAGTTGAGCAGTTAACTACCATACAAAGAGCTCCTCATGAGTTCATGTCTGATTTTAACCTCAAATTCCAATAAACATGGACCAAGATAACTGTGTTGATTAGGCTATCCCTTGAATATGCATTCCTATATTATTTTAAATCCCTTAACTTTGACATTAGTGTGATGATACAGTCAATGGGTGGTACTACCTTACTAGATGCTTATGAGGTTACAATAAGGGCAGTGAATAATTTGATACAAGATGGGAAGATTTCTCCAAGACCTCTAATGCATATATTCCCAAAGTTGAGGTCTATTCCAACCCCTCAAATTCCTCAAATTCTGTCTTTATCTCCTATACCATCCCTTTAGGCTTAAATTGTAGTCCCTACTAGTCAAGCTAGTGAGATAGGAGAGTTGAAAAGCTTGCTATAGTCCTTTGGGAATGAAATAGTATAACTCAAGAGGCAACCATTTCATGCTAATAGGCCTTATTAACAACAAAATCAAACTACCTATCAGCCCTTTAGAGATCAAAGGCCTTCTTATCAGGGTTTCAAAGAGAATATACCACCTTACCAAGCACAAGGAACCATAACTCCAACTAAGCCATATGTTTCCCTTGATCTTAATGCTCCTTCTACTTCAAAATCCATTATTCCTATCCCACCTCAAAACAAATTGATGCAAGATCCAAGTTGGCAACTCTCAAATCTCAATGATGCTCAAAACTAGGCCTTGGTATCACAAAACATCACTATGCCATAAATGACACAAGAAAAGTTTTCTTTTTAAGAAGGTCAGTACCAAGATACAGGTTTGGCATCATAAGGAGAAACTCAACAAGTTCAAGGGCAACTTGATGCCATTAATGTGAATTGGCAAATGGATGATCATGTTGTTTTTACTCAGGGTGTTGAATCTAATAATGCAAGTGGTCAAGTTACAACTATAACTAGAGGTAAAAGAAGAGCCATTGATGAGGCTCAAGAGGTGAAAAATGCTTCAATTACTCCTAATATTATTTCTAAGATCATAAAAGAGCAACTTGTTGCCCCTATGACTCAAAAAAATCATAATAAAGAGGTTAGTAAAGTTCATCAGATACCTATAATTTGTGAGTAACTAGTGCTTCAAAAAGTACAACCAAAGGTTAGTGGGTCTCTTTTCAATATAGTGGTCAAATAATTCTAATATTAGCTTGAGCATGTGGGATTCTCTTTCCATTCTAGGATAAAAGGATATGCTCGTCCAAGAGCTTTTAACTCTTAAATTGTCTCTAAAGCCGATTGAGAAAGAAGGTGTTGTCTTAACTAATTCAGATCAACCAAATAAATAGCAAGTGAATAAGATGGTAAAGTTGAACAAAACTGAGTTAAAATTGAATAAAACCCATCCTTTCTACTTTTCTTTGATAGTGGGTGATACTTTGGTTCATAACTGTATGGTGGATAGTGGAGCTAGTAGTACAGTCATGCCTAAACAAATTACAAACAAGCTCGGCCTTGTTTATGAGCCAAACACTAGGGGGTATTTCAATTGGATGGGTCACCAACAAAGATGGTAGGCATCATCTAAGATCTGAAATTGAAATTACATGCTTGTCCCAATGTTACTATTCAACAGGATGTTGTTATGGTAGACTTGCCTCCTTACTTTGCTATGTGCCTTTCAAGGGACTTCACCTCAAAGATTGGGGGATATTTATTAATGATTGGAATTATTTAATGTTAAAAACTAGGTATGATACCAAGGTGATAATTCATTCTAAACCTATTGCATGTTTCCATTTGGATCCATATATGCCAAGTGTTTAAAACACTAACTGTATCATCTCGGATGAGGTACTAGAAACTAGTGGAGTTGAAAAGGAATCACCCTTGGATGGAGTTTCAAATTTGTTTCTAGATGAGTGGGATTATACTTTTCATGAGCATGATTCTTGTAATCTAATTGAAGAAGAAGGACTTGGTGTGTATTACTTCATGAGAATGATGCACCAATTCTAGCCATGGGTAAGGCTGATGAGTCTAATGAAGGTTTATGGCAATTGTACTTTGATGGATCAAGGAATAAACATGGTACCAAGGCTGGAATGATGTTGGTTTATCCAACAAAGCAAAGGTATTTCTCTGCTATTAAGTTCCAGTTTAGTTATTTAAATAACATTGCAGAGTATGAGGCACTAGTTCATGCTTTGTAGTGGGCTAGGAAGATGAAAATCAATGCTTTACAAGTTTTTGGTGATAGTGAACTTATAGTTCACCAAGTAAGAGGTTTAAATATATTTAAAATTTTGTTGCTAAAATCTTATAAGCATATAATATGGGACTTACTTGAAGATTTTAAAGTGTTTAACATTTAGGTAATACTAAGAGGTGAAAATAAGCATGCAGATAGGTTGGCTATCATTGGGGCACAATTTAGTATCCTAGATGACATAAAAAGTGAAAAAATTTAGTCACACATAAAGGTAGTTGTAAGGCCTTCTATTATAGATAATCATGATAATTGGCAAGTGTTCAAAGATGACAATCAAATTATGAGTTTCTTGCAAGAAGAGGCCAAGTTTTCATCAAAAAACTAATCAAAGTACTTGCAGTAGTTTGTTGATCAGATTGTGCAACTAAAAACAAATATGTTACCCAAGGGATTGGTCACACTTGAGAACATTTTTAGTTGTGATGATGAGTTAAGGAAGGAGAAGTCATCCTTGTCAATAAGAGAAGAGCACTATGCCAATGTAGAGATTGCAGTTGGTAAGAATTTGAAGTTAGGTAAGGTATGCATTCCTTAAAAAAAAAAATGCTTTCATTGAGTTATGCATAGGTTTTATTGATGTATTTGCATGGCAATATAGTGATCTCAAGGGATTTGACTTAAGTCTAGCTTAACACACCATTGATTTAGAGGCTAAAACTAAACTAATGAGACAAAGACAAATGCCCATTAATCTTAAGATTGAGCCTTTGATTTGAGCTGAGCTTCACAAGCTCATAGAGTTAGCTATTATATTTCTAATCAAGCACTCAACTTAGATAGCAAATCTTGTTCTGGTATGAAAGCAGAATGGTGAGATTAGATTGTGTGTTGACTACCATGATTTGAACACAAATTTACTTAAAGATCACTATCCATTGCCATCAATGGAACAAATTTTATAGCTAGTTTTAGGTTCAGAGAGATTTTCTTTGTTAGATGGATATGTGGCTATAATCAAATTTTCGTCAAGGAAGAGGACCAATTTAAGACAACCTTCACAACCAAGTGGGGGACATTTGCATATAGAAAGATGCCCTTTGGTTTATCCAATGTTGGAGTAACGTTTCAGAGAGCCATGGATATGTCATTCTAAGGCCTTATTAACAAGTTTGTACTTGTTTATTTAGATGATATAACAATGTTTTCAAAGAGTGAAAATGATCACATGGTTCATCTCAAGCAAGTGTTTGAAAGGTGTAGGAAATTTGGGGTATCTATAAATCTCAAAAAGTATGTCTTCTCGGTTCATGAAGGTAATCTTCTTGGACATCTAGTTTCAAAGTATGGTTCAAGCATAGATTCTGAAAGGGTAGACTCCATTCTGGCACTCTCCTTGCCTAGGCACAAAAAGGCTTTGCAAAGCTTCTTAGGGAAAATCAATTTCATAAGGAGATATATATTAGATTTTGCCATTTTAACTAAGCTATTTATAGACATGTTAAAGAAGAATCAGAGCTTTAACTAGTCCAAATAAGAAATAAAGAGTTTTGAGGATATTAAAAAGGCCATAGCTAGTGCTCCTACACTTATAAATCTAGATTTCATAAAAGATTTTATTTTGTAGACATATGCTAATGTGGACATCATTTTAGGAATTCTTATACAAAAAAATCATGAGGCTTTGGAGAAACCAATAGCATTCTTTATTCAAGGCTTGGAAGAGTATGAAACAAGGTATTATTTTGTTGAAAAACATGTACTTTCAGTTATAAGGTCTCTCAAAAGGTTTAGATACTTGTTGTCTAGCAATAAGATATACTTAATGGTTTCTCATCCTAGCATCAAGGAGTTCCTTTTGAATAAAGATATAAATGAGAAGAGGGCTCATTGGATAACAAAGGTAATGGATTATGATGTGGAAATTAAGGTAACAAAGTTGGTTAAAGGTAAAGGACTTTGTGAGCATCTAGCTCAAGACTTGCAAAAGACTAATGAGGTTGTTTTGGTGTCAAATGATGAAAAGGTTGAAACCAATCATACCTCACCTTCCAACTGGTTTCATGACTTGGTAAGGTATCTCCAAGATGGTATTAATCCCTTTCATCTAAGTTCTTCAAAGAGAAGATATTTTAGGTTGCAATCAATTCCATTTTTGCTTGTTGATGGTGTTTTATTCAAGAAAGATATCAATGGTATGTTGCTAAGGTGTATTGAGCCAAGCCAAACTTAGAGATTTCCTGAAGAATTTCATGATGGATATGGTGGAGGACATTTTTACACAAGAACTACAACCCTTAATATCATGAGAGGTGGGTACCATTGGCCTAGTATATTTGGTGATTGCCATGCATGGGTTAAGAAGTGCAAACAGTGTGCTATGTTTGTAGGAAAAGGGAAACTTGCAGCCTTACCTCTTTAACTAATTATGGTAGATCAACACTTTGTCCAATGAGGGATTAGACTTCATTGGTCTCATAAATCCTCATTCAAGTTCAAGACATAAATGGATTCTAACTACTATAGATTACTTCACACATTGGATAGAAATAGTGGCATTGAAAGAAGCAAATGAAACCAATGTTCTAGATTTCTATGAAGGTTTGATTAATATATTTGAATTTCCTTAAAATATTATTTTTGATAATGCAATGGATTTTGTAGGAACTAGGATCAGTCAATGGGCTGTCCAACATGGGATTTATCTTAACACTGCATCAAACTATTATCCACGAGGCAATGGCCTTGCTGAATCTATGAACAAGAACCTATTGAGGATCATAAGAAAGACTATTGAAGACAATCAGAGGTCATGGCATCTCAGGTTGAAGTTAGCTCTATGGGCTAATATGATCACCTAAAAAATATCAATAACCAACTCACCATACAAGCTGGTATATGGTAAGGAAGCAAGGTTACCCATTTCTCTTGAGTTTCCTGCTTTAGAACTAATGCATCAACTTGAGTTGTTGGAGAATGGGCCTATGGAGATTAGTTATGCTGAGCTTATGGAGTTGGAATAAGTAAGAAATTATTTCATGCTAGCCATGGAAATTCATCAAGCACAAGTGAAAAGAGATTTTGACAAAGGAGCTTCTTCATGAAGTTTTAAAGAAAGAGATTTGGTCCTCAAGTGAGATGAGGATAGAGCTAAACTAGGAAGACACAAAGTTTGAATCCTTTTGGAGTGGCCCATACACAATCTTCAGCTGAAAATATCACAATGCCTTCCAACTTGTAAGGATGGATGGTGAGGAGCTTCCAATCCCTGTCAATGGGATACATTTAAAACATTGCTACTAAAGAGCTAAGTTCCTTATACATAGTTAGTTAGTTAGTTTTCCTCTAAGTGCTATTCAAGCACATTAGTTGTTTTTGTTTTGTCCTAAATAAGTTCTTTGTTTGCACTTTCACTTTGTTTAGTTAGTTTTCCCTACTTTGTGTGTTTCCCTTCTTATTTTGGAGGATGAGTTATCTTATTTCAAATAAAAAGTTGTTCTTGCAGTCATGGATTAGATTTGTCATTGCTTTGTGAGTCCAAATGTCATGTATATGGTCTAGTTCTTAAGCATATTAGGCATGATTCCCATTTGAGTCATCAAAATTTTGATAATCTTGACCTCACAGGTCAAATTATCACCCCTACCATTCAAAACTTTACATATCATGCCAGTTTGTCTTGTGAGTTAGTTATTGGTTCTAAAGGTCCTTGAAATAATCCATGATTAACATGCCTTTTTGAGCCATTTGCTTTGGTTTTCAAGAAGATTTTTGTGAGTAAAGCATTCTGGAGGCTTCTTTGGGTCCAAAAAGGGGTCATTTTCAGGAAGTTCAAAGGGTTATTTCTTTTCAATAAGGTCCATCTTCAAGAAACCTTTCAAAAAGGAATTCTTTCAGAAAGAGGACTTTTTAAAAAGTTTGAGAAAATTCTTTCGGGAGGAAAAGTCTAAGAAAATTATTTCAAGAGGAAAAGTCCCAAAAAATTCTTTTTGGAGGAAAAGTCTAAGGAATTCTTTTGAAAAAAAGGACTTCATAAAATTTTTGAAGGGTTCTTTGTAAAAATTTCGAAGGGTTCTTTGTAAAAATTCTGAAGGGACTTTTTAAAAACTCCAAAGGGTACCTTATTTTTGAAAAAGGTTCATTTCAAAGGGATGTTCTCCAAAAAGGGGTCATTTTGAAGAAGCTCAAAGTGTAATTTCCTTTTAGAAAGGGCATTTCAAGTGGAAAATGAGGCACTTTACAAGAAATCCGAATGTCCATTTTTGAGGAAAATTGTTCAAAGCCAAAGAAAAGGAAAGAAGAAAGAAAAGCCCAAAATAAATTCCTCTGAATGAAAATCCCAAAGACATAATTTCCTTCAAACTTTTTGTTCGAAGGAATTGTTCAAGACAAGAAGTCAAAGAATTTCTTTCAGGAGAGAAGTCTGAATGAATTATTTCAAGTTGAAAATGCCAAATCAATAAGCCACAGACAAATTATCTGAAAGAAAAGTCCATTTTCAAAATGCTGAAGAAATAAGTTTGTGAAAAAAGAGGAAAACAAAAGGTCGAAACAAAAAACCAAAAGAATTATTGCCAAAATAAAAGAAAGTCTGGAGAAATTCTTTTGGGAAAATTAATCGAAATAAAGAAAAGTCTGAAGGGAATGGCCTAAAAACAAAAGTTTAAAGGAATAAATGATGAGCCCACAAATGTCAAAGTTTGAGCCCCACTAAGTAGCTGTTCGCAAAGGTCAAGTTTTCAAAGGGTTCATCAAGATTGTCATGAGCTTGACACTTGTCAAGATCTCATGATGGGAGGTCAACAGACAAGAAAAGGTTAGGTTTTCAAAAGGATCCTAGTGGGATTTTGATAGCTAATCAATAGAAAAGGATGAGAATTTCTCCTTTCAACTCTAATGGCGTGGTCTACAACTTACATACAGAACATGCAAAGTGACCCAAGCTTGATTAAATGTGTCCAAGTGGAACATGAACATGCAATATTAGTATATCTATAGTCCAAGACTATAGTAAGGAGTAGGCCAAGTTTTAAATGCAAGGATCAAATCATTCACACTTGGCAGGGACATGCAGCTACCTTCAACATGGATCTATTAATTGTTAAATAAGGGACTTGAATGCATGAGGGGATCGAGGAGAGTTACAGTGATTTTGGATGACTGATCTCATTATCAAAGTAGTTGCATGCTTTCAATGTTAAGGAGCTCAAAAACAATAAGGAGGGATCCATAATTATTGGTAAATTCTTCTCTTAGTTCCCTACTCTAACACACAAGTCCCTCTTCTCTCTTGTCCTTTCTTCTATATATACAAGCTTTTAAGCCATTTTAAAGATTGATTTTTCCATGTTCAGAGAACATCTGTATTTTACCTCTTTTGATGAATAAGATAGAGTTCATATCTCCTCAAAAGCTTGTGTTTTAGTGTATTTTCATGGTTTATTGGGAGATGAAAGTGATAGCTAAGGCTTCCTCTCATCTTATCCTTTCCATTATACCTATTTACAAGTGTTAAGCTCATCCTTGCAGGTTGTATAGTGTGCTCTATCATCTTATTTTTATGGCAAGTGTAAGCTCTCTCTAGTGTCTTTGACAGACTTATTAAATAATTGCCTTAGATCATACACAAGCCTGAGCCCCTATGCAAAATTTTGATTCTTAGAGGCTGCCATTTGAGTAGTGTAATTAGATCCATGTCTTTGTTCATCTTCCCAATGCATGTCAAGCAGATGAATGTCATATTTTTGGTGTATCACCATTATAGATAGGATTTCCCTTCAAGTTTATTTCTTACCTTTTCCCTCTTCCCTTTTCCTCAGTAATTTGTGGTATAGACTAGGGATCCTAAACGATACACCAAAGTGAGATATCCCTTAGAATCTAGTGATTCAATTTGTTGATTATGTCACCCATAGCCTAGGTTTGTTTCCATGTTTAAGTAGACTGTGAAGGCTTGAAACTACCTTCATAAGGATGTGAGTCTGATTGACAACAGTTAGTTAGTTTGTGAGATAATTTAGTAATGGCATAAAATTGAATGAAGCAACAAGCAGATCAACACCATAATAAGTGACATTTTGACATAGGCGATTGGGTCTTTTTGCATTTGCATCCATAAAAGTAGATGTGTCTAAAGCAACAAAAAAAAGATAAAAAGTTATCACCTAAGTATTATGGCCCTTACCAGATCTTAAAAAAATTGGTAGCATGGCTTATAAGTTAGAATTACCCCCATCCACTCACATACATTTAATATTCCATGTATCTTGCCTAAATAAAGTAATTGGACACAGAGTTTCGACTCAGACTAAGTTACTTGAACTAGATGAAGAAGGTAGAGTCATTCTAGAGCTTGCGGAGATACTTCACATGTGCACTAAGCAATTACAGACTAGAGCTATTAAGCAATATTATATAAAATAGAATAACCTGCGTTCTGAATATGTAGCATGAGAGGATGAAGCATTCTTATAGAAACATCTTGGTTTGATTCAATGTTAAGGATAACATTATTTTGAAGGGGAGGGGCATGCTATAACCTTAACCTATAATGTGTCTAGGGATATATGTGACCGACTTATGGCTTACACATCTTCATATTAGCTTGTTGCATTTCTTGATGCTCTTAGTATAGTTGACCTATAGAATAACCATGGATAAGTAGAGTATATATAGGAGGTACTGGTTAGTATTTTATCATCATATTGTGAATTCTATTCTTATTGCATTGTTGTGGAGGTTGCCCATTCCAAGTGGCTTAGTTATAATATTGAAGTATTATGCTCTTTCACAAATTATTGTTGTTGATCTCCTTATTTTGTTCTTAATTCTGGCATATATTATTCTACTATTGTGAATCATCCGAGTAATTTCCTTACAAACTATTATTTATTAAAAATAAAATTCATAGTAATAAATTTAGTAAATGTAAAGTTGTTAAGAAAATAATATTATATTAAAATAAGTTATGTATTATAACATACTCTGGTGGTTGATGTTGGGTGGTAATCAACATATGTTGACCATCTTATTTTATTTCAAAATAGGTAGTGGGTGCATCATGTGGCTTATAAGCCACATGGTTTCCCTAAACCTATAGATGATAGTTTGTGATTATGTAGCACCTCAATATTGTATACTTGGCAAACTTAGACCTTGGTTATTCTTCTTAGTTCAACACATGCCTTGATTCCACAAGCCTCACATCTACTTTATCTTGTGCCCCTTGGCCTTTTTCTTAGTCTGACAAATCTTATATTAATGACATAGACATCCTATCTTGTCCAACATGTTTAAAATATACTTATCTTACACCTCTACAAGTTCTAATCTTGTACCTATTTTGCTACTCCCTTAACACTAATGTCTTGGATAAACATTAGAGTTGATGTTACTGTCATGTCTCAATGTAAATGTCCAGTGCCCTAAAGTCATTAAATTTTCAAATAAAACATATTCCAATGGTCGACCTAATTGCTTTAATGAGAGTTATCTCCCGATAGGATTGGTATAAGGATAATATAAACCCTAATTCATTCCTCACCTAAGGAACCTAGAAATTATACCAAAGAGACCAAGGCACTTATCAAAAACACTCTATCAAGCATTCAATTAATCAAATCTCCCTTGTTTCTATACCAGTCATAGGTACAACACATCTACAGGTCTGAAGTACTAAAGGAGCAGTCATAAGATCTTATTTGCTAAGTTACAAGCTAGGTCACTGTTGAACTTGCTTTACACATATTTCATGATTCACACACAAGCCAACACATAGGGCATAACTACATGAGTCTAAGGCCCTCTTTTGGTATATTAGCTATGTAGGTAGCACCCTTTGATAGTGAGGTCATTGGAGTCATCTTGACTTTGTGTGCCCACTAACCCATTTTTCCCCAAGGTCACATTGAATATGGAAAGCTAGGGTTTTTACATTTCACAAGGAGTGATAGTCCATGACCCATATCTAAATACACCAAAGTGAAGGTAAAGCAAAACCCAGAAGCATCCAGGGGGTCACATCCTATTTTAATAAATATTCTACATAGGACACTATTGTTGAACCTAGAGAATAGCATTGACACAACCATCCCTGGCTGATGTTACTATCCAAATATTCAAAGGCACTAGATGTATATCTATATTAACATCATAACAAGCTAAGTACATCACTTTGTCATTTCTATGTCTAGCGTAGTTGTAAATTACATTAACAATTTATCTCAATTTAATAAATTTAGTATATCATATATTTGAGTTTAGCATTTAATTGGCCTATTATATATTTTATATTCACCCTTGTGCCCTATAATTTCTATATTCTTAATGCTATCTACCCAAAAGGATCCATATCTAAATTAGGGTTAAACAAAACCATTTGATAGTGATCACAAGCATCACCAACCTTAACTACCATGGTGGTCATCACCATATACAACCATCGATCCTTAGGGCCTTTAACACTTTCCACATGGTTATATGGATGATCATTGGCCTACCTTCTATCTTCCCTATAAAATAAGGTCATGTACCCTTCCAAGAAGCCTATCAAACTAGGAATTACCCTACAAACACCAGTTTCAAAAATTAATAATGAATAAACTATAAGCTCTAAATTCACAAAAATAAAATTAATAGGTCCTAAAATTAGAAAAAAAATATTTAAAATTAGTTTTGACACTTTTTTACTCACTTGACATGCACAAAATTGCATGAAGTTTTAACAAATTACAAAGGAAACTAGGCAATTTCAACAGTTTATGCAGGTGTAACGCAAACAAATCTAAAAATTAAAAAGAATATACACTCAAGACAATATGTGAAAATAAATCATGTCATTTGATTCCTCATTTATCTTTTTATATCTAAACCCTATCACGATGTTGCTTCTTATTTAATCTTAAAGAAAAAATAATTTGAATAAAAGAAAAAATATTATTAATGCAGAGCATTTTAGAAGTAAAGTCTTTGGCTAAACATTGGTAAATATTACACATCTTTCAAAAGAAAAGGGCCAAGCACCTATGATCTTTTTAAGCCATAAATGTTTGAAGAGACTTACATGAGTCTTTGAAGAGGCAAAAGAATCACCCTCTTGTCATGCCCAAAATTTCAAATGACTAAAAACATATAAAAAGAGATCATTTTATTAAAGGGTGTAAAATGCACATTATATTCAACTCCATTACTTATGGGCTATCCATCTTTAT
The DNA here is from genome assembly GCA_037957365.1 of Torreya grandis. NCBI lineage: Eukaryota > Viridiplantae > Streptophyta > Pinopsida > Cupressales > Taxaceae > Torreya > Torreya grandis. The sequence continues at coordinate 1,320,032 of JARHVA010002265.1, forward strand.
GACATGAAATGCATAAAGTATCAAATCAAGCTCACATTTATAAACATCATGAGTGTAAATATGTAATTAGATCCATGGTTACTATGCCACCTTGCAGGCCCCACTTTCTCTAACTGGCCTATAAGCTCTCGAACAATCCTACAACTCTTTAAAAGAACCTAGTAGGCCCCGTGACCCCAATGTCTAAAATAAATGTGCAACTAAAAAGAGGTGGATTCAAGCAACCATTAGTTTAAATTATTCATCTTTACTCTTAACATGGTTTAAGGGGGATCAGGAGTGATTCTGACCAATCATAAGGCTCAATTCACACCTGGAATCACAACTAATTCTAATTTTCAAGTTATTATTATTTTATATAAAAGTGTTTAGCAAAGAGGATGTATACCCTTTGTATGACCTCAAAAGGGGTTTAAAGTGTCATTGCTTAACTCCCTAGGCATGGATGAATTTGTCTCAGCCATTGGATTTTTTTAACTTATCTGTCATATTTAGTCAATGATGAGGAAACCCTAGAAATCCTTAAGGAAATAAATGTTTCAAATCACTCATTAACGTTTCAATATCAAATTGGGAAAAAATGAGGTTTTTGAGGATTACTTATCTATATTCATCCCTCTTCTCCTTCCTCAACCTTGGATGACTGTCATTAATGGAGTCTACAAGATTTTAGCCTTTTTCTATTTATTTCCATACATGCATACTTGGGTTAGTTTTTTAGGTACCCATCTTCTTGGAAAGTCTCCAACTTATTTCAAGTTATTACAGTTTTTGAAAAGTCCTTTAAGAGCTTTGAGCTCCAACACAACCATTAATGGTTGCCAACATGGTTAAATAAACATGTAATTTTTATTTTCAATTTTATGATTTTATTTTTTTTCAAGCGGAAGGGGAGAGAAAATTAAGGAGGGTTCCCTTTAGGGTCAACCCATCCTAGGGCTTCCAAGAACCTAAAATTGTCAAAATTATCAAAATGATCTCTCTTGGACAAATGTAATATATCTTAAAAATTATGCAATTTAAATCTCTAAAAAATATTCCATGTGGAAGATGGAAAAAATTTGAGGGGGGGTCCCTTTTAGGTCACTGCACCTCTGAGTCTCCAAGTTATCATAACCGACTATGCAAAACAAATCCAGGTTTCAGCAAGTATTATTTTTAAAAATAAAATTCATAGTAATAAACTTAGTGTTTGACCCTAATTTGGATAAGAGACTTATCCTACTTGGGTAGATAGGGTTTAGGTGTATAAAAATTATAGGGTACAAGGGTGAATATCAGATATATAGTAGACCAATTAATGTGCTAAACTTAGATGTATCATATACTAAACTTATAAAATTGAGTCAAGCTATTAATGGAAAGTATAGCTATAATGGATATATAAATGACATAAAAGAAAGTACTTAGTTGTTTTTGGTGTTAATACAGTGTTGGATATGGTACAAGTAGGAAGACAGTTTTGGATTAGTTGTCAAATTCTTGATTTAGTGCCTATGGCTCTCTGGACACTTACATCAACCTGGGACAATTACATCAATGCTAGTGTCTCGGTTCACTACTAATATATTGTATGAATATGCACTCAAATAGGATGTGACCACCTGGATGCTTATGAGTTTAGATTCACCTTCACTCTAGTGCATTTAGATATGGGTCATGGACACTCGCTCTTGGTGAAATGATAAAACCCTAACTTGCGTCTATAATGTGACCTTGGAGAAAAATGGGATAGTGGGCACACAGTGTCAAGTTGGCTATAATGACCCCACTATCAAAGGGTGTTTCCTACATAGCCAATTTTCTAGAATAGGGCCTCAAATTCATGTAGTTCTCCCTTACATATTGGCTTGTGTGTGAATCATGCAATGTGTAAAGCAAGTACAATAGTGACCTAGCTTATTACTTGACAAATATGACCTTATGACTACTCCTTTAGTACTTCATACATGTAGTTGGGTTATTCTTTTGTATAATACTAGAGTAGTGCATAATATAAAATCTTCTTGTAACTTGAGTGCTCTTTTGGTCTGATTGTTAGGTGTTCCCTAGGTGAAGAATGAATGAGGGTTGATATTATATTTATACCAATATTATTAGGAGATAAATCACATTAAAACACTTAGACTGACCATTATAATCTGTTTCATTTGTAAATTGGATGACTTTAGGGCACTAGACACTTACATCACGCTAAGATAATAATGTCAACATTATTATATGACCCAGATGTTAGTGTCTAGGGAGAAGGAGAGCATGCATAGGCTCAGAACTTGTATAGGTGTAAGACAAGTACTTTTTAATCATTTTGGGCAAGATGAGATGTCTATGTCATCAATATAAGGTTGGTTAGACTAAGAGATAGGCCAAGGGGCACAAGATAGAGTCAATGTGAGGCTTGTAGAAGCAAGGCATGCGTAGGACTAAGATGAACAACTAGGGTCATGAGTTTGCTAAGTGTACAAGATTAAGGTGTTACATAATCACAAAATATCATCTACATTTACTCTCCACCCCTAATATAATCATGAAATTGCTAGTTTAAAGAAAAGGAATAAGTGCTTAGGTGTGTATACACACCTTGTCTTTTCTTGAGTTGAATTTAAGTGCTTTGCTAGTGATTGACTTACAATTAAGAGCATGTTATTGTGTATAATCAATGCACTTAATTTGGGTCAAAAGTACTTGAGGTAGATTGAAATAAAAAGAGCAAGGTTTAGGAGTACACCTATGTGTTGATGTAACTAGCATGCCTATTAGCAAGTTGTTTTTGCAAAAGATATATCATTGTAAAGTTTTAAAACTAATATTAGGATAAATAAAGATAATTATTTATAGTGCATATATCCATGGAGATAGAGAGAGAGAGGTTGGAAGGCACATGCCCCAACTTTGAAGCAAAAATGAGTTACCACCTGGCAGTTGAGATTAACTCAACTATGCAACCCAATGATACTTGTAACCTTGTGAGTTTGGATGATCAAGTCCAAACTAAATACTTGGCAAGATTAAGTGATTAATCACCCCAATCATACCAAAATGTGAACCAACTACTGTAGTAGAGTAAATCGCTAAACTCTGTAAAAGTCTGTTGGGTATCAATACATGTAATAGTTTTAGAATCTAAATTTTATTTGGATTTTACAATATTAGGTACATGTTTCATAGCATATACACCTTAGATTTGTCTCATGCTGAAACTATGTGTAAGAATTGTGCCATGTATGGTATTCAGCCATAAATGTGTATTAGAATCATACAACTATTTGTTTTGGCCAATTTAGAAAACTATGTAAGTGTGGTGGACATGATTCCAAAGCATGCCCCCACTATATATGGAGAAATATGAAACTAGTATAAGTACCAATGTGGAGGAAATGTTTTCAAAACATGCCCCCACTATAAACTAGAGATGCTGAAAACTGAGTAGGTGTGGAAAACATGCTTCCAAAGCATGCCCGCATTAAATCTATAAATTATAAGTACCATAATGAATGAATGTGGATAACATTCTTCCAAATCATGCCCCCATTTAATCTAAAAACTATTAATATGTGTAATCCATGTCATCATGATATGTCCCCCTCTGAATCTACAAATTGGTGTAAGTACCATATACTATGTGAGTGTGGAGAACATGCTTCCAAAACATTCCCTTGTGTAATCTAAAAACTATGAAAATGTGAAAGCCATGTCACCATGACATGCTCCCCCCTTTTGAGATGAGGGAAAATAGTACCTTGTAGTTACCTCATCTCAAAAGGGTAAGACAACTATAAAATCTATGAATGTAACCATGTAGCATATAAAAGGAAACATGTCTAGGTAGATGTAACATTTGAAATGCATATAACTAATGTGTTCACATGTAGGCCTAAGATGCATGATAAATATCATAGCAATGTCTAGATAGTAATAGTACAAGCTTAATAAGAAAAAAAACACACACATAAAAGCACATAAAAGTAAGTCAAAAGACAATGGTCCAAGGAGACCAAAAATAAGGGGCATGTTCAAATTTTATAAAATCGAATGGACATGACTTAGTCCAATGTCCATAAAATCAAGGAGTGACATATTTAATGTAATGAAATCACTTCAACAATAAAGTATAATAGCAGAAATAGATCAAAATATGAATGAAATATATTAGAATATATGATAATAGATAAGCCACTTCGAGGGGGAAACCTCCACAAGTTTCAATAAGAGTAGAATTCACAATATGATGATAAACAATTACCCACTACCTCCTATATAGAGTCTATCTAAGCCATGATTACTCCATAGGCTGACCTACTAACCAAATAAATGCATAGAGAAATGTGATATAACATCAAAGAGGGATAAGTAAGCCACAAGTCGACTATTCCTATCCTAATACATGTGATAGGTTAGGGGCATAGCATGCCCTTCCCCTTAAAACCAATGTTGTCCTCAATGTTGAACAACTCTAGATGTTGTTTTAGAAAATCTTCACCTTCCCAAGTTGCATCTTCACTGCTCAGGTTCTTCCACTTGATCAGATATTCCCTAATCTCTCTGGTTTTTAACCTCTTAGTACATGTTTAGAGGATCTTCTCTGGTTCCAAAATGACTCATCCTTCTTTATCTAGTTCTGGGAGCTCTATCTGGGCTAAAACTTTCCATCTAATGACTTTCTTCAAATAGGAAACATGAAATACTGGGTGTATGCGAGATGAATGAGCTAACTCAATCTTGTAAGCCACACTTCCAATTTTTTGTAGAACCTGATAAGGGCGATAAGGGCCATAATGCTTTGGAGCAAGTTTGTTGTCCTTTTTTTATTACTTTAAGGACATCTGCTTGTAAGGTTGCAAACTTATAAATACCCAGTCACCCACCTCAAAATTTTGCTTACTACGGTGTTGATCTACTTGTTGCTTCATCCTATTTTGTGTCAAGGCCAAATTCTCTCTCAAACTAGCCAAAACCTCTTATTGATGTTGAATGTGCTCGTTCACATCTCAAACCTTGGTTTGCACCTTTAATGAAGAAGTGATGGAAGGTGGATGGTAATCATATAGTGCTAGAAATGGAGACATATTAGAAGAGGTATGGAAAGATGTGTTATACCACCATTCTACAAGTGGTAGCCATTTAACCCAACATTCCTATTTATCTGATACAAAACAACGAAGTTACCCCTCTAAACATTTGTTAACCACTTCTATTTGTCCATCAAATTGGAGGTGGTAAGATGAGCTATGAGATAGCTGAGTACCCAAATAGGAAAATAGTTTAGTCCAAAAATTACTAGTGAAAATAGGATCATGATCACTTACAATTATTTTTGGGGTTCCATGTAATTTTAGAACTTCCTCCAGAAAAATAGCCACTACTGTACTTGCTAAAAGTGGGTGTGAGAGAGCACAAAAATGGGCATATTTTGTAAGTCTATCCACAATGACCAAGATAACATTCTTACCTTTAGAATAAGGTAACCCTGTGATGAAATCCATGGAAACTTCCTCCCACCTTTGACTAGGAATTGCTAACGGTTGTAATAGACCCGGGGTCTTAACTGTCTCACCTTTATTATGTTGGCATATCAAGCATTCTACCACAAATTTTTTTACATATCCCTTGAGTCCTTCCTAAAATAATTCTTTCTTAATTCTATGATAAGTTTTCAAGAACCATGAGTGTCCCCCAATTGGAGATGCATGCAACTCCGTAAGAATCTTATGCTTAAGCTCTGAATATTTGCACAAGTATAACCTACCCTTATACCATAGGACATTACCTTTCCATTCAAATTTATCAGAGGCTAAAGTACCTTGCTGGAGATTCTAAATCAGAACTTGTGTATCCTTGTCTTGCTCCCATTCTAACCTGGCTTCATCCACCCAATCTGCTTGCAACATGGACATTGCATAAAGTAATGCTTCTATGGATGTATCCCATCTAGATAGTGCATCTGCTAATACATTATCTTTACCCTTCTTATAGATGATTTCAAAATCATAACCCAACATTTTGGTTACCCACTTTTGTTGTTCCTCAGATGATAATCTTTACTCCAAAAAGTATTTGAGACATAAAACTAGGGAAGAATAGGGTAGTTTTGAATACTTGAAAGGTGCTTTGCTAGATGTGTGTTTGGTAAGTTTTTTTTTGAATACGATTTGGTATTTATACCACACCTTTTGATAATATATCATGGAATGGTTAAATAAAAAAAGTGGTCCAATCCATAAGATTAAAAAAATGCAAATTAGATGAATTTTGAGTTACAAACACTAGATAAGAATTTGGACACTTGCGTTGATGCAAGTGTCCCTATATGAGACACAAATGTCTGACATGCTAGAAAGCTCCTGAGGATATGAAATTGAAATTTAAGGAAATATATTTGGTTTTAAGATTTTTTTAGTGCACAAAAGATTTGGGTCATCCAAATGATAGGGCCAAACCAAAAGATAATCAATTTGGCATATCAAGATGGCAAATACAAGCCTTTCAACATTAAGAAGGTCTAGAACTAAAGGGTAGATCCCTTATACATATTTTTCAAGTATACAATATTGAGATGATATATAAATCAAATTTTAGTATTATAGAGACAATAACACACCACTCTATTGTCTAGTTACAATGCTCCTATCCAAAAGCCCCACCAACTCCTATTTTGAGTCTACACTAAGTCAACATAGTCTTCCTATCAGTTTTAATTTAAAAAAAAGTCCACATCTCATTTTTATAGCTAAGTTTATATTATCCTTTGTACTTTTCATATTTAGTACATTTCCATATTTAGTAAGCTCTAAATAAGTTTGTTATTTATTGCATATTTGTAGCTTTATGATTTTGCACAATAGTTATCTAATTAGGGTTTAACATTCACCTAGTTCCCCAAATTTGATAAATCATATTAGTGAACCCGTTTATTTTCATAACATTGCAAAACCCTAACCATAGATGTTGATAAGGTTTCCATCTATCTTTATGATGTTTCCAATTTTCATCCTAAGGTTTTTAGATATGATAAATTCATTTATTACATCAATCTTTCAAGTTTTCATTTCATATTTTATCCACTCTAAAAAAATATTTCTACATCTATTATAAGAAGTGTTAGATTAAGTGTTATTACCATTAATAATACTTATATTAATTTTGATAAATTTCATAACATGGATGAGAATAAAGGTATATCAAAACCTTTATATGTTGATATAGATAATGAATATGTAGAGGTTTATGACACTACTTCAAAGCATGTGTACTATGATTAGGATAACATTAGTCCTCAATATAGACACCAAAATTGTTGGGAGGTGGAGGTAATCCCAAGAACAAACACACTTGTTCTAATTCCACCTGTTAGGATCTTGCTCCTCAGAAAGAGCATAGTATGATTACCAAATATAAGCAATTGAATATGCGGAAATAACCAGAAACACAAGTAACTAGAATTCACCAATAGCACAGAATATGAGAGACAATACACTATCTTGTATTAACACTATACAGAAAAGAATACATCAAAGAGCCGCCACACTCTTTCACCTTACAGAGGTTCGCCACACCTCAAGTGTACAGTAATTCTTCTCACACACACTCTCCTACACAAAAAATGGTCCCAACAACCAACTCACACACAGAATTGGTGTTCACCTCACCAACCAGTCAGTAATAACCCTGCCAGTACACCAAGCACTCTATAGCACTTCAAGTTGATCTCTCATGAACCTGCAACCTGCAATTCAAAGACCAAACTTACATGTAGATCCCCAATGAGCTTGCAACAACCTACAACTCACAGATCTTACAACTAGAAGGAACTCTTCCTTTCTATCTCATGCCTTATACAATACATGCCAATGGGTCTATAAATAGATCCCTAACTCAAACAATAACTTAGACTCTTAATTTAGACAATTATCCTCGCAGCCCAAGACTCTAACTGGTCTCAACATGCAAACTCTTCGTTCACTTAACTAACTGTCCGTGAAACAAGCAGTTCTAGAACACACAGGAGACCGACGTCGGTCCCTGCTTGTCTGGTTCTACCGACGTCGGCCGACTTCCTGCCGTCGCCGGTGGCCTTCTACACTGGTCTCTACCGACGTCGGTCCTGCTGCCGACGCCGGTGCTCCTGGATCTCAGCAACCATTGTTCCTTCAGTTTGCAAAGGGTTGAAGCTTTTAGCTCCACAACCTAACAAAAATGTACTCTCTCCTATCAATGGTGAACAAATATAATTAAATAAAGATAAAATTATCAATAGATTTCTAGTAGGACTCTGTGAACAAATTTGATATAGATAATGAATATATAGAGGTCTAATTAGGGTCTAGCATTCACCTAATTCCCCAAATTTGATAAAACATAGTGGTAAACCTGTTTATTTTCATAATGTTGCAAAACCCTCACCATATATGTTTCTAGGGTTTCCATCCTTCTTTATAAAGTTTCCAATTTGTTATCCTAGGATTTTTAGATATGATAAATTCCTTCATTACATCAATGTTTCAAGTTTTAATTTCATATTTTATACACTCTAAAAAAATATTTCTACATCTCTTATAAGAAGTGCTAGATTAAGTGGTATTACCATTAAGAATTCTCATATTAATTTTTCTAAATTACATAACATGGATGAGAACAAAGGTATATTAAAACCTTCAGATGTTGATATAGACAATGAATATGTAGAGGTCAATGACACTACTTCAAATCATGAGTAGCAGATCAGGAGAACATTAGTCCTCAAGATGGACACCGAGATGTACTCCCTCCTATCTATGGTGAACATATATAATTAAATAAAGAGAAAGATATCAAGATTTTTCTAGAAAGACTTCATGAAAAAATTGATAAAGATAATGAATATGTAGAGGTCTAATTGGGGTCTAACATTCACCTAGTTCCCCGAATTTGATAGAACAGATTGGTGAACCTATTTATTTTCATAATGTTATAAAACCATAACCATAGATGTTTCTAAGGTTTTCATACTTCTTTATGATGTTTCCAATTATTGTATTAGGGTTTTTAGATCTGATAAATTCCTTCATTACATCAATATTTCAAGTTTTCATTTCATATTTTATGCACTCTAAAAAAATATTTCTACATCTCTTATAAGAAGTGTTAGATTAAGTGGTATTAACTTTAAGAATACTAATATTAATTTTGATAAATTGCATGAGATAGATGAGAACTAAGGTATATCAAAACCTTCAGATGTTGATATAGATAATGAATATGTAGAGGTCAATGACACTACTTCAAAGCATGTGTAGTATGATTAGGATAACATTAGTCCTCAAGATGGACACCAATATGTAATCTCTCCTATCATTAATGATTAAATATAATTAAATAAATATAATTTTATCAATATATTTATAGAAAGACTCCACGAACAACCTCTTGATCATCCTACAATTTTGAAAACCAATTTAGGCATAAAAAGTGCAAGCATGGCACAATCATTTCATATTTATACCCCACTAGATACAACTTTTGTACCAACATTTACAATGTGGGAAACCTAAGGGATTCAAAAGATTCATATTATAATTCCTACTCAGTCATTGGGAACACTACCATTATTTAGCAGACATTCATATTTTACTGATGTACAATCATTTATGCACAAAATTCAATCTCTTCAAACTATGGTGTTTTATTTGGAGTAAAGTGATTTAAAACCTAATCGAGCACTAGATTCTCACATTTTATTTAACACTCCATTGAAACAACACATAAAACTATATCCTCTACTTACATGTTACATGGAATTGAATCTTACACTATATGATGAAAAGGGTGATGGTGAACATCTCAGAGCCTTCCACATAACATGTTTGGACTACGTGTCCAATGATAAGTTATTGACTAAGTGATTCCCAAGGAGTCTAATAAAATATGATTTATAATGATGTTATGGCTTTCCCAGTCAATAGGTACATGCATTCTATCCTTTTGTCGATATGTTTCTATAACACGTTTCAATCAATATCAGTGAGAAGGTTTCATATGCTCAGATTGCTCAACTTAAACAAAAATCTAATGAGCCTATTATATAATATGTCTTAAGATAAAATAATATGTTATCCAAAATTATAAGTCTTATGGTAGATAAATTATTACAATATATTTTCAATCAGTGTTTATTTCCACCCCTACATGAGTCCATCTATTTAATAAATTTCACTCATTCATAAATTTGTGCCACATAATCAAAGAAAGGGAAGTCAAATTATTGACAATGAATAAGATTAAGTATACAACTAATTCAGATTCCAATATAAATATTTTAATCAAGCCACCATATAATGTGACACCAACTGATAATAAGAATAATAAAAAAGAAACAACACATGCAATTTATGAGCCCACTTCACACATTGTCTTATCAGCTCCTCCAAGGAGATAGTTTACCAATCTACCAAAATCTCCATATAAGGTCCTTAAAGCACTGTTGTAATGTAATGCCACATATCTATCTCCCATTAAAGAGGTTGATGTGACTAGGACTATTTTAAAAGGTTTTTATCATATTACTTTTTGTGATTATCATAGGGCACCAGACCACACTATTAAGAAATGTATCGGTTTGAGAGAAAAGGTTTAGGATTTGATAGATGCAAACATCATTGATGTGGGCACACCAAAAAATAATTCAAAATCACAACCAAGTGATAGTAAATCAATAAAAATATTCAATGATCATTTTCCTAATTATATATCTAATGAGACAACAAATATATTAGGAGTGCATTATGCCTATAATACACACCCTCCACTAATTTATTACCATTATCATACATAGGTACCACATAATTTGAATGACATAATTTGTACCTACCATATTTTAGATCCATCTAGGCCACTCATCATGTTTATAAATCATGAGATAATAGATGATGACTCAGATTTACATTATTTATTCATTTGAGCTCACATTGATCACTAGCCTATTCAGTGTGTCATAGTCAATAATGATTCAAGTGTGAATATGTGTACAATCACACTTATTTACCATATCAAATACATATATCGTGATTTAATTCTTACCATCATGGTAATAAAAGGATTCAATAGTCACATTCAAATCTCCACTAGTGAGATCACATTACCATTACAAGTTAGTCCCCAAATTGGACACCAAATTTAAGTAGTACACAATACAATGGTATTTGATATGCTATTGGGGCACCCTTAGATTCAACAAATTCACATAATTCTTCCATAATTCATATGTGTTTAAAGTATATATATGCTTATGAGGTCATCATAGTTTGGGGTATCCCATATGAGTACCCCTATCACAAACATATATGGTTCATATGCATAATATTTTAGTAGAGGCAACTAAAAAAGTGAACCTTAATATGATATTTCCATAATAGGTATCTATTTGACCCTAAATTTAGATAATAGGGTATCTAAGGTTAAGGATATTATATTAGCTTTTACACAAGGGTGGTGAACTAATATAATGAGCATGCCAATTAATAAAAAACTCAGATAAACAATATTATGAATTTATACAAATGAGATTGCTAAAAATAATAAAGTACAACTATTGATAGATATTGTAATAAATTAGAAATAGTGATACTTATATGGTTAACTGTGCACATGCAAGAATATATTAGAAGTGGATTGGAAGATGATCCTAAAATAGTCATATAATCTCGTGAATAATCTTTATATGGCCTCAAATTCTTGTGTCATATATAAATAATTGCATCGATGCAGGTGTCTAAATCTATCGTAAGTGTCTTGTATGAAATATTAACTAGATATGGATGCAACCAACTAGAGCCTTATGGATTTTTTATCACCTTTATTATTATGTCTTCAAATCATGCACACAAGCTATCTCTTTTTATCAAATGATCAAACCCTAACTCTACACCTTTGGAGTGATTATGGAAAAAATGGGTTAATGGGCTCATGATGTTGAGTTAACCCCAAATATACTTTGATTAATGGGTGTTATATACATAACCAACACTCTAAAGAGAGCTTTAGACTGATGTAATTCTCCCCCGCATGTTGGCTTGTGTGTGCACAAGGGTGAAATATGTGATAAGTAAAGACATGAAGTGACCTAGCTTGTAACTTGTCAAATATCGCTCATGGGTTGTTATTTGAATGCTTTAGACCTATAGAAATATTGATCCTATGAATAATATGGAAATAAGGATAAATATGGTATACTTTATCACTTGAATGCTTGATTGAATGCTTCTTGGTATGTTTCCTTTTGAGTTGTATGTGATTTATAAGTGAGGATTGATCATGTATATATACCAATCCCTGTTAGAAATATCTTGCATTTAAATCACTTAGGGTGACCTTTTATATATGTCTATTTTGTAAATTGGATGACTTTTCGGTACTAGACACTTTGTAGAAAAATTGACACTTTCGTTGACACATGTGTTTGCCTGAGTCTCAAGTGTTTGGAGAGCTAGAAAATAGGTATAGGTCCAAAATTGGAAGTGAAGGATAATAATCAGGTTTAGATATTTTTGTATAATATATAAGGCCTATCCATTACAATAATAATTTTTAGACTAAGAAATAAGTAATTTGGCACAAGGAGATAGTGAACATGAGCCTTTTAGTATCATGAAGGTCTAGAACTAAAAGATACGTCCATAATAGGTATTTGCCAAGTGTATAAGACTAAGGTAATATATAAATAAGATTTTAGTATCTACATTTTCCCCATATTTAATCTAGTAATGATTTTTTCATTTAAAGGAAATAAATGTGTCCCTGAGTGTGTATGACACACCCTTTACCTAAGCCCAACTTGAGTGCTTTGCTGGTGATTGACTTATAACCAAGAGCATGTTACTATATATAATCAATGTATAAAATATGAAATTTAAAGAATTTGAAATGCTTGAAAGTAAGAAGAACAAGGTTAGGATTACACGTGTGTTGATGCAACCATCTTGACTTTTGACAAGTTGATTTGAAAGGATGCCTCATTGTGAAGCATTGAAACTAAGATTATGACAAATCTAAACCTATAAGTGCATATGTGTGTGTGTGTGTGTGTGTGTGTGTGTGTGTGTGTGTGTGTGTGTGTGTGTGTGTGTATTAGAGGACACATGCCCCTAGTATTTAAAATTTGGAAATTGATTTAAGTTTTTATTTTTAAGTGCCTTTTGCAAGGCACATGCACCTTGTATATGTCTCAAGATAAAATTTGGGTATAATAATAATACCAATGTATAGATGCTACCATAAATATGTATATAAATCATATAACTATGAAATTTGGTGAATTTGAAATTGGTTCAAGTGTGGAGGACATGTTTATATGACATGCCCCTATTGAATATAGAGAATTTGAGAACTGGTAAAAATGTGGAGAATATGTTTCTATGACATGCCCCCACTGTAATATATAAATTCCTAGTATTGAATAAGTGTGGAGGTCATGTATTTTTGACATGCCCCCACTGTAATCTAAAATAGTGTAGAAGTCATGACTCTATGACATGCCCCCACTAATATACCCCCCATTTTGAGGAGAGGGGAATTAGATTCCGATAGTTACCTTACCTCTAAAGGATAAAATAACTGTATAAGTTATGTATGGATCATGTAACATATAGGAGTAACATGTCTAGATAAATATAACACATAGTATGTGATCATGTCAAGTCGTAAGATGCATGCTATAAATCATGGCAACATCTAGAGAGTAAAAATAAAAGCTCAACAAATAATCAAGAACACAAACAAGAGAACTCAAAAGTAAAGCAAAAATAAATGGTCTAATGAGACCTTATACAAGGGGCACATTCAAATTTCACACAATCGAAGGGACATGACTTAGTCAAATGTCTACAAAGCATAGAATGACATATTCAAAAGTCCATGCAATGAATAATTCCATATTCAAATGTCTAAATATGAAAACAAAGGCATGGTGGCCATCATCAATGGAGCATATTCAAATGCTCAAACAAATAATACAATGCAAGAAAATAGAAAAAGAGGAACATACTCAAGGGAGTGCATAAATGAAATCTTGGAATATATGCAACCAACATGAACATAGAATACTAGTTTCTATAAATATGTGTTTATAAAAGTGTTAAGTACATAGCATATAAAGTATATTGTGAAATTTATAAGAATGGATATAGGCATGTGTATATATATATAAGCTCAAACATGATAATGAAAAGTGATAATAGAATAATATAACTTGGGTGTATTGCGATCAAATAAGTAGATGCCCCCAACGTACTTATGATGTGAGTATAGGGAAGGCCCAAAATTTATATGTGAATATAAAATGTATTTAGATGTGCCTGTATCACACTCAAATGATGTGTAAAACATATGTGTATATAGGGAAGTAATGATATGCTACCTACCAACAAGGGGAAAATAACATATGTATAATAAATAATATAACTAGAAACATGCTGAATATTTTTGATATTTTTTATTTTGATTTTATTTTTGGTTTTTTTTTATAATTTGAAATATTTAAAGGAAGGTATTTATGCAAGTGCATAATGTTCATTGGGTTTTTGAGAGGTTTTCCTTTAAGTGTATCTAGGTGGTATTCGCCTTTTCCCAAAATTTTTATAACTGTGAATGGTCCCAACCAAATTAGTTTGAATTTAATTTTCTTGTCTTTTTCTACATTATTATTATTTTGGGTTTCTTTTAGTACTAGGTCACCCATAACAAATTTGCATGGGTGAACCTTTTTTTATATGCACGCTTAACATGATCATGATAAACTTGTAAGTGTTCAATAGACTGATTATATTTTACACTCAATTATTCCAACTCATGTAACTATTTTTCATGATATTCATTATCTTTTATAATATATTTGAAAAAAACACACAAGGATGGTGTTTCAAGTTCAATTGGTAAAACTACCTCTCTACCATAAACCAAAGAATAATGTGTGGCTTGAGTAGGTGTACGAACACTAATGTGGTATGCCCATAAAGCTTACATCATCCACTAGTATCAATTGGTACTATAGCATTCAACTATTTTTCTAAGTATTTTGACAATAGTTTTGTTTGTTACTCGTACCTATCCATTACCCTGTGGGTAATAAGGTGTATAATAGTAATGTTTGATTTTGTACTTAATTTGAAAAAAATTCACTATTTTTTAAAATGTTGATCTATTATTAGTAATAATAGCTAGAGGTATGCTAAAACGAGAAATAAAATTGCCTCCACACATTTTTTATAATATTATGTAGCTTTGATTATGAATTTATATCCATTTGTGGACATAGGATTTATTTTTCCAATCAAATCAAATCTCCATAAGGAGAAAAGCCATAGTGGGACAATCAGTTATAAGCTATGAGATGGAGCATGCTTTGAATTGATGTGTTTCTAGAATTTTAAACATTATTTAGCATGTTCAATACATTCTTGTTTCATTGTAGGCTAATATTAACCTTGTTGTAATAATTTTGTGATAAGAACCTGCCACTAAAGTTTCCTCCACACTCAGTATCATGTATTTATAAGAGTGTGGTTCATGCCTCATCATTTCTTAGGATTGAAGTAAGTTTCCACAAAAAACTCACTTGAATAAGTAATTTTTATTAATAATATAATAGAGTGCCTCTCATTGTATATTGTTTCTATCAATTTATGTGAAGCGATCTAGTATGTAAGCTTGGTATAGGAAATTATAGATGTCATTATACCATTATGTATTTGTATAGCTATGAGTAACAATGAGAACTAATACAACATCCATTTTTTTGGAGTAATGGAAGGTTGTCATAACTACCATATGGTAAAGTTTATGTAATCATTAGTGAAATGAAAAGGCATTAAGGATGTTTCAATAGCCATTGCATCTGCATGATGGTTATCTTTATGTGGAATATTATCGATAAAAAATGTGTGAAATGTTTATTTTAGTCTATCCACCATTTATTTATATTTAATTAAATGATCTTAGTTGGGTTTGTAATGATTGGTGACTTGATTAATAACCAACTAGGATTCACCAAAAACTTGAATGTCCTTTGATATGAATTTTTTGTGTTATGGACACTTTGATTATCAAGGCCTCATATTATGCTATATTATTAGTGCAAGAAAAGGCTAATCTATAATATAGTGGCATGTATTCACCTTTGGGGGTGTAAAATATGATATCTATACCCATTACTATCATAAATATGGATCCATCAAAGAACATTATCCATGGATTTGAAGATATATTATATGTTTTAAATTCATCACTGAAAGCTTCAGTTATTAGAAAAAGATTAGGTCATGGAGTTGCAACTAACCAATCGACTACAACTTGACCTTTTACTAATTTTTGAGATATAAATTTGAGATCAAATTCTATGATTTGCATCACCCATTTAACTATGCCACCCATTAGGTGAGTTTTGTTCATGAGAAACTTTAAGGTATCCTCTTTAATTATAACATGGATCTCATTATTGAGTAAGCAATGCCGTAATTTTTGCATGGAAAATATTAATGGTAGACATAGTTTTCCATGGTGATATATTTGTATTCATAACCAACTAGTAAATGAATTATATAATAAATTGCACACTCTTTTTGATCATCATCATATTATGTTAGTAGGGCCCCAAAGGCCTCAAGGGTGGCTAAGATGTAAAGGAGTAATGGTATATCTGGTGTAGGTGGCATGAACACTGGTAGGTTTGCCGAATATTATTTAATTTTATCAATTTGTTTTTGATGAATGTCATCCCATATAAATTTTGTGTCCTTTTTTAGCAAGTAGGTGAAAGGGATTGTTTTATCAACCAACTGATCAATGAAACATCAAATGGATTGAATTTTGCCTTGTAAACATCGTAATTATTTTAAATTTGTGGGTAGTGGTATCTCAGTAATAGATTTTACCTTTTGTGGATCCAATTTAATGCCTCACTAAAAAATGATGTACCCTTGAATCTTTGTAGAGGATACCCCAAAAACACACTTTTTTGGATTCAATTGAACATTAAATTTGCATAATTGTTCAAATAGTTGTCATAAATTGACATGATCTTGTTGGTATTTTGATTTTGAAATTAAATAATCTTTGATAGTTTTATGTATAAAATCATGGAAAATGTGTGTCATTACCCTTTGGTATGCAAATCATATGATTTTAAGGCCAAAAGGCATGATAGTATAATTAAATGTTTCACATGGGGTTATAAATGCTATCTTTTCTTGATCTACTAGGTTAATTTTGATTTGGTTATATCCAACAAAACCATCCATGAAGGATAATGTCTCATAATTATCTATAGAATCGATAATGATGCCGATGCTAGATAATGGAAAACCATCTTTTGGATAAGCTTTATTCAAGTCACAATAATCTATGCAACATCGAATACCACCATTTGGTTTAGTGACATGAATAATATTAGAAACCCAATAAAAATGTGCAATGGATATGATAAAGCCTACATACAATAGCTTTTGAATTTCATCTTTAACCAATAATGTAACCTTAAGATGCATTTTATGAATCTTGTGCTTTATTGGTTTTGCATTTGGATAGAATAAAATATTGAGCATTATTATTAATGGGTCTATTCTAGGCATATCTAAATAATCCCAAGTGAATAATTATGGGAAATCATGCAAAACTCTCCAATAAACTTTACCTTCATCTTATTACATGATTACAACAAGTAATACTGGTTGAGGATATTTTAATGTGCCATAGTTATATTGTATTATTTATTCATTTAACAAAGTAGATCATTCTATAATATATGGTGCAATGGAAAGTGCATTAGGTACATCAGGTTGGATATTAGAGTCATCGCTCTAAAGAAAGTAAGCATGAGCAAAGGCGCATGGGAAAACCTATTATTATGATAGAAGGAAGGTAGATCATCATATGCCTCCAAGTAATCTATGAATGACTCATATTTGAGAACTCATCTAATGTCAAAATTTATGGTGAAGCACTTTTATCAATCACGTGAAGATTTTCAAATTATAGATCAATAATAATAGGTATATGCTTGCATTTTGATTGTGTCTCTACAAAACAAGGTGTCCTATAGGTACCTTATTTTATAGTTTTAGTTTTTATTGAAAACCCTAAGCCTTGGAGAGTTTGATTATATGAAGGTGTAATAGGCTAGGTTAAACTTTTTTCACTCTTTCCTAATCCTTGTCCTTTATATCCATGATTTAATAAATATCATGAGCCAAATTCATAATTAGAGGATTGTGGTGTAGAATTGTTCATTGGTTGTATCATTGCACTATGTTTAAAGGGATCAATATTCATTGGGCACATATAGATAAAACCTTGGTGGATAAATTTTAAGCATGCATGCAAAATGGATAGAACTAAAAACATTTTGTATATTTAAGGTTATCCCAGAAGTATGTTGTAATTTAAGTTATTTGGCATAACTTACCATGAAGTAGGTAGTGTATGAGGTCCCATAGTGATATTGAATGTTATATGCCATAATACCTTTTGTGACATATTTTCAAATCCCCTGATACACATATTGGGTGGTTCTAAATCTATAGGTCCAATACCAAGTAAGAAAAGAAAGGACATGTTGAAAATGTTGAGTCTTGAACCATTGTCCACAATAACTCAATTTACTATTTTATTTCAAAGACATGCTTAGATATATAATATTAAATAACAACTTATAATATCTTGATGCGATAGATATTCTTTTTAAAATTAGATGTTATGCTCACTCCATTTGATGGAATTTACCATAGAGGCCACATATGGGGGCTTCACATTGCTTGGCAATATGGTCATACATAATGCATCTAAAATAACACTTTGTAATGGGAATATTTAGGCAATCAATCCAAAAGTGAAGTTTTATCAATGACATCCTTGGAGGGGTTGGTAACATACATTTGAAGAGGAAAAGGGTGTTTCATGCACTCTTTATAATGCTTATTGGTGATTGGTATAAGCTCATTAGAAACACTATAACAATGAGGAGTATACAATAATACATTTGCTTTGTTGTTATCATATTTTTGACGCCTTTTCTTTAAAATTTTAATTGATTTAGCCATGTATGAACCATAAAAGCAAGGGTTACTATGAAATATTAGAAAATGAAGTAAATAATGTATGCATCCATGATTAATTCCTTTAAAATAAATGACACTCTAATAATATTTATATTTTAAAAATTAGAAACCAGAGAAAAAATAGGAAACCCTAAGTCCACTAGGATTTTGAGACCAAAGGTTGGGTTCAACGGATGTTTAATGCTAAATTTAGATTTTTGGGTATCTAGGGTTACGAAGATTATATTAGGTTTTACAAAAGGGTGGTGAACTAATATAATGAGAAAGATAATTAATAAAAAACTCCAATAAAAAATATTCTAAATTTATACAACTGAGATTGTTAAAAATAGTAAAGTATAACTATTGATAGATAATGTGATAAATTGGAGATAAATGATACTTGTTTCTTTATGCACATGCAGGTTTGAGTAGGAACACACTAGAAGTGGATTGGAATATTATTTTGGAATAACCATTATATCTTAGGAACACACTGGAAGTGGATTTGTATAGTTGCATTGACACAAGTTTCTAAATCTAACACACTATCCTATATAGAATACTGACTAGATCTAGATGCAACCCAATGGATCCTTATAGGTTTTTATCACCTTTATTTTTATGTCTTTATATCATGCATACAATATGTTTCTCTCTATCAAATGATAAAATCCTAACTCTTCACCCTTGGAGTGACTATGGAAAAATGGGTTAGTTGACTCACATTATCAAATTGATCCCAAAGACCCCTCTATCAATGGGAACTACCTATATAGACAATGCTTTGAATAGGGCCTCAAATGGATGTATTTATCCCATACACGTTGGGCTTGTGTGTGTACATGGGTGTAATGTGTGATAAGTAAAGACATGCAATGACCTAACTTGTAACTTAGAAAAAATGGCTCATGGATTGCTCTTGGAATGTTTCACACCTGTAGAAAGACTACTAAATGGTATGGAAATAAGGACAAATAGGGCATATTTTCTCACTTGAATGCTTAATTTAGTGTTTCTTGGTATATTTCCTTGTGAGATGTATGTGATTTCTAGGTGAGGAATGAATGAGGGTTGATTTTGTATATATACCAATCCCTTTTAGAAATATCTTGCATTAAAGCACTTAAACTGACCTTTTAGATATGTTTATTTTGTAATTGGGTAGTGGAAAATTTGTAGGAAAATGGAAACTTGCATCAATGCATGTGCCCATGTAGGACACAAGTTTCTATAGAGATAGAAAACAAATACATTCCCAAAATTGATAGTGAAGGATAATAATTAGGTTTAGATATTTTTTCAAAATATAGAAGGCCTAGTCATTAGAATAATAATTTTCAAACTAAAAGATATGTAATTTGACAAAAAAGGTAATGAACATGAGACTTTATGTAGTATTAAGGTCTAGAATTGAAATATTAAACCATAATAGGTATTTACTAAGTGTAAAATATTGAGGTAATATATAAATAAAAAGATTAGTATCTATAATATTTACCCTCCCACAAAGACCTATCCTTGAAAGGTCACTTCAATAGAGATTCATCATAGATTCCAGAAAACCTCTCTCTATTCTTAGATATTATGGGTTGATATTATAAGGCAACAAAGGTATCTCACATATGGTACCAAGACATTATTTATACACTCTATGATGGGTTCAAAAAATCCACAGGTTCATCATGCTCAATATCATGCACAATATGCTATAAATCATCATCATGACAGTGGTAGTTATGGTATAAAAGGAAATCAATATTCAGATTATAAATTTAGCTTAGTTCAATCAAAATAATATAAATCTTTCCATTCATGAAAGGTCACCATTCCTAGCCTAGACACAAGACCCATGGATTATGAGTCCCTTTCAATACTCATCGGTTAATATCCTTCTTTCCATTTTTGTCTTTTTTAAAGTTTAGATATATAAATAAAATACAAAAAAAATATTCTAAAAAAGTTAAAATTTAGGACCTATGAATACTTATATTTAGTTCATTTATTAGTTCATTTGTGCACCATATTTAGTACTTATTTATATCTAGTTTTCATATCATACATGCTTCATGAGTCAATATGAATGATTATAGAGCATACATGAAGCCATTCCTAGACTCAATTGCATGTTATTTCACTATCTAACTCAAAGAATACATTAAAACAAGGGCACCCTATATATATATATATATATATATATATATATATATATATATATATATATATATGAGCACACCATGCTATTGTCTTATTTTTCATGTTCTTATCCCAACAAGTATAGGCTATTATTTCTCAGATCCAAACCTAAAACAAGCCTATTATAACTTGTTTTTACCTTAAAAAGTTCACTAGGGGCATATGATACACATGTTTTATCATTATTTGGTTATCCTTTATTGTTCATACCTTAAGTATTTATATGACATATAATCAATCAATATTGCTCACTTACACACTGATATCTTACTGGTTACCTAAGTTATTGAATCTACTAGTGTTATGAATTGCTCATGTTGATCAACTACATATATTTATGCATGTTTTTCATGTTTGATTTCATACTTTATGTCTTGTGTGTATTCCTTGTTTGGCTTGTGGACATTTGAACATGTCCTTTATGTGTGGATTAAGATATAATTATATGTTTCTATGCATGTGAGTGATATTTGAACATGTCCCTTGTATATGGCCCCTTGGCCTTCTATTGCATGTTTTGTGTGTTTTACATGTACTATTTTTTTGTAAGTGTCATGACGATGACACTTGTTTACGTGGTTTATGATGTCATGATAGACATCATGCATCTTCCAACCCTTTAATGCCATGATGGATATCATGCATCTCTCCCCAAGTAGTTCTATTCAAATTTTAGTACTGTTGGCTGGAGAATTTGTAAGTGAAAAATGTTTACTTATCATAGATAATAGTGCTATGAGATAAAGTCCTTCCTTTACTGTCAAATGAGGCTAACTTTATTGAAAGAAAAATAAAATAAAAAATGAAGAATATTTACAAATATACATTGTTGTCTTGGGGTATTTTGCATGTGTGAAGAAGGGAATTTTAATGAGTGGAAGATGGAAGAGAAAAGATATAAAGGTAATATTTAGTAAAATAAAAAGGAATGAACATGAATAATTGAGAAAAGGTAGATTTTAATTGTATTCCATGCCCTTGAGATGAAAATAAAATGAATATTTAACCAATTTCATGAAATAAAGTGCATAAATTAATAATATGAATCAATGGACATAAGAACATTCATTAAAAACAACATAAAAGGCACAAAGTCTTGAAATGATATAATTTCACTAATTTTGAGAACAACACAAAGTTTCTTCTTTTTCCCTTTCTTCTCTAAAAAACTCTTGTATATTTTTTCTTTCTTCTCTCCAAAAAAAGGTTACAAAGCTAACAAGTCCCCTTATAATGGCATGAAAACCTCTATTTATAACTTAAAAGGTGGAATGACTCTTACCTTTGAATTAGTAAATACTTTTTTTAAAATAGAATTGGTTTCACTATTAATGCAAAATTGACATTTTCAATGTGCACAAAACATAACCTGAAAACTTCAAAAGTGCATATGTCAAAATGTAGTTTTGAAAATTTCAAAAGAGAATATATCCAGACACAATCTTGGAAATTGACAATTAAATAACCTCTTATACCATGTGCAAATTATTTCCTTCATTTTAAATAATCTACAATTTCTTTTATTTTCATTATAAGGCCTTTTTCAATAGTCATCAAATTCATTCTCTCTTTAACTTTATCTTCATCTAGGCCATCTGAATAGAGGTAACCAATCTCTCCTTCCACTTGAAGATCTATCATCTGGTGTGGAACATGTCAAAGTTTCTTTAAATCTTTACCTGATTCATCAAAAGTATTTTTATATCTGATGAAATTTTGAATGGACTCAAA
Source organism: Torreya grandis (assembly GCA_037957365.1). Classification (NCBI taxonomy): domain Eukaryota; kingdom Viridiplantae; phylum Streptophyta; class Pinopsida; order Cupressales; family Taxaceae; genus Torreya; species Torreya grandis. The sequence continues at coordinate 1,343,017 of JARHVA010002265.1, forward strand.
ATTAAAAGTAGAGTTTAGTCATTCAAATTAACCATTTTTACCTTAGATGTCCACTTGAGGTCACTTTACCCTTAATATCACACTCAACCCATCTTAGGGGCCCTTTTGATCCACTTTTAGTCACATGATAGTCAAAAATAACACCCAAGCCTATAAAACATCACATGAGACCCATAATAGCATAATCCCTTAGTATTTAGGTATTTTCACCCTCCAAAAATTAATTTTGCATCTACTTAAGAGGATTAGGGTCGGCCTAGACCTATTCTTAAGTCACCCTCCCAAGTCATTTTTATGAGAACACTATATAAACACTACTTTCACACTCTTACACTCTACGTGGACATTATCATAGGGAAACACACAAAATTGCCACTTCACATTAAGGGAAATCTCCTAATTCTTCCAAATGTATTAGTTTAACCCATATATTCAATAATCCAACCCTAACGTAGATATCTAGATCTCAAGTGGCCTCCATCCTCTCATGCATTCACACTCAAGCATTCTAACATTCATAGACATTCACACATATCACATAAGTGGGATAACTACATCAGGCTTGATCCCTCCTTAGACTATTGGTATGTAGACAACATGCTCGCATAGGGGTGTGGATCATATATCTAGCACATTAGACTCACTAACCCATTTTTCCTCATGGTATTCATTCAAACCCTTGCAAGCATAAAAACTTTGATTTTTCATAGGAAAATAGAGATAAAATAAAAATTATTGATTACATAGAATTGAAATTTGGACCATAGCTGGAATAAAAACTAATTTACAAAACTTAGAAATCATTTGTAAAGAATCTAATTATGAAACTAGTGCACTACCGTGGACACTAGCATATCGTGTTATTATCTAACTGACCACACTAATGTTTAGGGTTTTTTTTGACACCTAGATCCTATTGATGATAGTCAAATCCATTTATTCACTAATTTTCATAGTCTAATCACTCCCTAAAGGCCTATTTCTAGCTAAGTTATTAATTCTCTCTCATACTTTTCACATTTAGAAAATTATAATTAATCAGTAATTAATAAAATTAGTGGATATAATTATTGCATTTTTTTCCCTTGATTTATTATTCTAACACTTTAACAACCCAAGGTTTTACATTTCATAGTTCCCTTAAAAGTTAAATCATGGAGCTAGGATTTAACTCCTCTTTCAGTTGTTTGAATTCATTCTTGACGGTTTCTAATGAAATTACTACTCCACGATCAAGAAATGAGCAAGGAAGCTTTTCAATTAATTCTTGAATATCACTTGTAGAATCTACTACCAACCACCAATACTTTTTGAAAATTTTCAAGGATTCTTTCAACATGTAAATCTATAATTTGGTGACACCTAAGAATTTAGTTTTATCTCCTCAACATTCTTTAGTTAGAACCTTTTGTGTGATGAGAGTGTCTAGATCAGCTTTGGAGAAGCCTTATAACTTAAGAAACAATTGTTTCCACTTATTAATTTATGTTTTGTATATAGACTCATTTTTCTTCATAGAATTAAGATAATTTTCAATTATTGCATGCACTGAGATGGCAACATGTATCGATCTAGTTTCTTGAAGGAGTAACTTGACCATTATCTGGTGGCCCTATTCATATGCCCAATTTATTCAACTATTCTCAATGTTTTAGTATCTTGTACATAGTCATGTGGACATGATCGAATCAAATTGACCAATTTTCAGACCACTAACAAGAGTTGTTTGACTTTTTCATTCAATTGATCTTTGGTTACTTTATCCTAGTCATAATTTTCAAATAATAAACTAATGGTTATTTGCACATCATATTTTATTTTGTCATGATTAGCCTTACTAAAATATATCTTTGAAATTTGATAATCACTTTCACCAACTCCCTCTTTGAATTTATTAGGAGGAACAACAACCTTGAGATACCTATCGCCATACTCATGCATGATTACATGAGAAACCATTATGGGTTTATTTGGTACACAAGGAGTAGGTGCTATGAGTGTAATGAAATCAAACTCTTGTGGTTGAAATATATTTTTACTCTTCTTAACTACTTCATTCAACTAATCTAGAACCTATATACTAGAAGCCTCCTATAAAGATCCTTGTTCAGTCTAAGTCTGCATATCGACATAAACATAAGGTATTATTATGGCTTGTTTGTATAAAAAATCAATGTATTCTTTATCTTGCTTTGGATCTTAAACTCTTACTCATATTTTTTGGTAGGATCAAGCTCAAATTATATAATATAAGATGGAGGTATGGTTACAAAATTTGATGAAGATTAAGAAGGCAAGTTGAATACCTTAACAAAAGGTTGAGGAGATATAATTTTTGGAGGAACAAATGTGGGGATTACTAGAGAAGGGTATATGCCCATAAAATGTAAATTAGTGTTTTTTATCAAGCCTTTAAAGTGAACCACATTAGTAGATGGATCATCTAAAACAATAGAGATCCTAAGGGTCTCCTTAGTTCCTCTAGCTGACTTCTTGAGTTTGATCTTTAGTGGATTTTTAGGTTGACTAATTTGTGGTTACTATACTTCTTAATTATTTATGTGTTTAATTATAATTGTCTTTGTAATAACACCAAAATAAGAACCTGTAAGGGCCTTCTAATCCTTGAGTTGTTATGGCTGATCATGAGTTATGTCTACCACTCTCAATGATGGTAGAAATCCAACATTTTTTACATTAACTCCTTTACCTTTAAAACATGAGAGGGTTCTATTAAAGATATATTATTGTGATCAAATTATTTTAAAGGATTTTAGTTTCTCATTATTGTGAAAATAAAATAAAATAATATGAAACATAACATCTTAAGTGCATGTCCTTGGATTGGGCAAGTTTGATAAAGAAAGAAATAAGCAACTAGGAAGATAAATAACACAAATTTACCTTCTCTTTTATATGTTTCTAACTTAATATAATTCAAGTGTGGATTGGACGATATATATATCTTGAGGTCTTTTTCAATGTCATGTATCTATTCCAACAAAATATCCCCTTGCTTATGCATGATTTGTCGAGAAATTGAGGAACTTGGCGAAGCTTTTCCTAGAGATTTGGAAACATAGGTTTAAAACAAAAAATATTATTGGAGGAGTGAGTAACCCCTTATATTTATATGTTTTCCAAATGATTATGGACCATCCATCTAAGATTAAGATGGAGGGTTGAGAATGAACCCTCATCCTCATAAATGTTGGAGGGTGAATTTGTAAGAAACTCCATTAATGGAAGCATGGAGTATGTAAGAGTTTCAAATTATAAATATTTTGTGTGTGTAAGAGGAAGTAAGAAAAAATTAAGTGTGTAATATCATGTAATTAATTTTACTCACACACTTACATTGATTATGTCATATTTGGTGAGGCAATAATCTAATTTTTTATTTTATAAAATAAGAAAATCTAAAAATCTATGGAATTTACCATTAGAGGAGGATTAGGATTAATTAACAAGGGTTAATTAGACACAAGAATTAATATGATTTTTGAAATTTTATTTATCAATCAAACATTCCATTTAATTTTTATTTTATGCATAACCTTATTCTTCCTAACATAATTAAGTGCATTTTCAAATACTTCATTTACTGAGATGGCAATGTTTATTGATTCGATTCCTTAAAGGAGTACTTTATCTAACCATTCCTTAGTAGTCCTACCCATATGCCCCATTTCCTCAACCATTATCATTATTTTAGTATTTGGTACATAATCATGTGGACATGATTGAAGCAGATCGGTCAATTTTTAGACCATTGATGAGAGTTAACTAACTGTTTCCTTGAATTAATCTTTGGTTACTCTGTCCTTATTATACTTTTTGAATAATGAACCAATGGTTGTTTACACATATTATTTTATTACTTTGTGAGTATATTATCAAGGTGAATCTTTAAATTTTTATAATCTTTATCACTAACTTCCTCTTTGAGTTTAACATGAGGAGGAACAATAACCTCAACATACCTATTCCCATGCTCAACCATGACTATATGTGAAAGTGTTCTAGGTTTATTTAGTGCATGAGGAGTACGTGATATGAGTGTATTGAAAGCAACCTCATGTGGTTGAATTATCATTTTCCTCTTCTTAACTACTTTTTTTAACCAATCCAAAACCTCTATACTAGGAGCCTCCTATAAAGGTCCTTATTCAGTCCGAGTCTGATTCTAAACATAAACACACAAGATTATTAGGGATTTCTTGGATATAAGCTCAATATATTCTTGGTATTAATTAGGAGGCTCAATCTCTACCTCATCCTACTTTGGAGGCTTAGGCTCAGATTCTAGAACACAAGATGGAGGGGGGTTTGTAAACTTTGATGAAGGCTAAGAAGGCAAGCTGAATGCCTTAACAAAAGGTTAAGGAGATGTAATTTTTAGAGGAGCAGATGTGGGGATTATTAGAGAAGGTTTTATGGAAGTGAAATAAAAAGTGTTATTTTTTATCAAGCCTTGAGAGTGAACCACATTTCAGATGGATCACCTAAAATTATAGAGATCCTAAGAGTCTCCTTAGCTCCTCTAGCTAACTTCTTGAGTTTGATCTTCAGTGGATTTTTAGTTTAAATAATTTGTGGGTCTTATAATTTTTTCTCATTTTTCTCTTTAATTATAATTTGGTTTATACCAACACTAAAATAATAACCTATAAGAGATTTCCCATCCTTGGTTTATTGCAATTGATCATGAACTATGTCTATATCTCTCAATGGCAGTGGAAATCTAGCATTTTATACCTTAACTCCTTTACCTTTAAGCCATGAGAGGGTTTTATTTAGAATCAATGGAATTATATCTTATAATGATGTCAAGTTTGGCTTGATCTAACCAACTTGAGGTATAGGTTTTGCTTATATATTTTGTTCATAATAAACATGATCTACCTCAACTTCATCCTCTTCAATAGATTTTGGAATGCATGTTATGTTGTATTTAGTTACTTATTGAAGAGTGATGTGAGATCAATACCAAAGCCTGACCTCCCTCTCACTACCATAATCCACATAATAGTCTTCAAAATATGGGACATGCCAATATGAAGAACTAAGAATATTTTACACCATCACTATGGCATCAAAAAAAGGTCTATTGTGAAAGGGCTGAAGGGTAACACAAGTAATTTATTCCTTAATAAAATTTTCATTATGGAGTGAGGCAAAAATGTATCTCCCAATGGTAATTGAAAAATGAGCTCTAGACTTATGATTGGTAGTTAGGAATTTATGTTTTTCTATGAGCTATCGTATTAGCTCCATTAGGGCCCACATGTCATTAGTAAACTTCAAAAACATATATGGGGTAGTATCACATCCAAAAAATATAATATTGAAGAAAGTGGGGAATTTTATAATCCATCCACCCCATCTTGAGATCTTAGTGGTGGCTACAATGGAAAATCTAAAATTATATGGATCTAACTCAAACATTTGGATGACATAATGTACAAAAGCATCATTGACCCTACAAAGAAGTTTTAAACTAGCCTCCAACATGATTTGAGGATAAAACTCATAAATATGTGATGATTTCATCTGATCTACTATGTTTAAACCACTATATATCCTCCTATGAGCAACTACATAGAGTAGGTAAGAGGTCATATATAACTTTTTTGTTTGGTACATCTCACACAGTTGCTTGTGAGTAAAATCACTGATTAGTTATAACTAATTGATGAATTGTTTATTTTAATGGATTATTTGAATATAATTGTGCACCCATTATTAGAAATAATTAGTGGTGGGATTTCCAACCACTCTATTCAAAAGTGTCATAATATCATTGATCTCCATCTTAAACTCAAAGCATGCAATAGTTTTTGGTACTCTAATAGAGGTAGACTTAAACTTTATTAGCCAATGCTTATTAAGTGATTTGGAACATGAAAGTGAATTATATTCCCAAAATTATTGATTAGAATCAAGTTAGATATCCATAAAATATTCATGGTTAGGTATTCTCAACATATATTCAATATGATTTACACTAAGGCTTATAACATATTCACTTTTGCATTCTTTACTTCACTATTCTCCTTATCATAATGGATTTCTAGGGTTAATACTAAATATGAACATTTAAATTATATTGGGAAAGTAGTGGCTTGGGGTAGTCCACTATCATATATGCTCTACATCTAATTAGATTTGTGATCAACTTGACCCTATTCAAAAAATTGTCATGTTAACTTGTCCCAAGTTTATGTCAATTATCCAATCAACATTAAATTCTAAATTATATTTTGGGTGACCCCATGAGACTAATATTTCATGTCACATTTATTTTTTGGAGTTATAGACATATGATACTAGAAGGAGAATGAGAAAAAATTAAAAATTGTAGGTGGGGGAATTTTATGGCTACTCTATAGGGGGTGGAGTTCAATGATTGCTTTGTAGGATGCAAAGTCCAATCTATAGGTCTCAAAATCCTCAAGGTTTAAAACATGGCTCAAGGTCAAATAAAGCACTTGGGAAGTTTTCAAAACCCAAATTAACCATAAGGAGAGAAAACATCACTTATGAAATGGTGAAAATATGCAAGAATGATCAGCTAAAATGAGCAACTCTCCTATAAAATGATGTAAAATGAGAGGCAAACACACACACAAAACCTAAGGTTTGATCAACGAGTGAGATGGAGAGCATATTACATAAGTAAAGATATATGTGATGAAAATGAAAATGAAGAAAGGTGGATTAAATAGTGGAGGTAAAAAATCACTCACATGCATAAGCATCAACCTTATTAATGGTAGGTTTGATACATTGTTGGGCTATCGATGGAGTCTAATGCCTATAAACTAGTCATCAAACTTTGATAGATGAAAAATATTTGTTAGGTTATAATAGCTAAAAATTAATTATCTAGTTCTAACAAGCTTTGAACAAACATACAAACATGTGCTTTAATTTTTTTATTCCTCCTAGACATCGTGACTCACTTGTATAAGCATAATTTTCACTTTTATGAATCAGGACTTGACTTGATCATAAAAATTTACTTGGGGCACAAAAATTTTCACCTAGAATCAAATTTGGGGATAACAACTAGCTTTGATTAGGGGCTTCAATTTCAAAAGACAAGGTATGAACTTCAAAATTTTTAGTTTATGTATATCAACTTATAAGTCTATTGGGATAAGGATTCCTTATCATAGCCAACACAACTCCAAAATAAAACTTTAAAAAAAGATAGGAAAGAGGAGGGAAAAATAAAAAGGAAACACAACCAAAATGAAAAGAAAATATGAAATGTAGAAGACAACACAACCAAAATCCTAAACTCACATATATACATGGTTGGTTACAACCAACTGCTATTAATTGAAAATATTTAGATATTACCTACTATATAAAAATGGGATATGGGTGCCATCTAAATAAGCTAGATAATATGTATTGTCCTAATAAAAGTATCATATCTTGAAAGGACCCTTTTATAATGAATCAAAATTTATTTGATTTCCCTTGGGATTCTTTTTTGTCCTAGAGGAGGACAAGATCACCGATTTGAAAATACCTTTGTATGATTTTTTTGTCAAACAATATATTTAATTTTATATGATGTTGCATAATTTGATCAACTACTTCAACCCTCTCTTCTTCCAATTTATTCAGATACTTGATCCATTTATCCAAATAAACTCTAAAGTTTTGATCTTCAATCATCTTGGCCAACTGAAGAGATGGTAATTTCAATGAAATAAGAAATATGGAAGTGGTACCATACATAAAGTGAAAAATATGACATACCAATAACATTTTTTTGGAGTGAATCAACCTAGAGTGAATCATACAAAATTTTATGCTTATTTCATAGATTTTCATCAAGAGTTTTTGGATGATAGTGATAATATTCTTGTTGCTTGATTCCACCTCACCATTACCTTGCATATATTAGTTATAATAATGAGACAAGGATGTCCCATATCTGTAATAGAATCTAACTAATCTAAAATAAAATTTGGAAGCATTATCCATTACCATCTTCTATAAAACACCATACATGACCAAAATATTTTCCTTAATGAAATTACTTACTACTTTCAAAGTAGTTTGATTGATAGGGATGGCCTCTACCCATTTATTAAAAGAGTCAATTAAAGTAAGGATATGGGTGTGACCAATACTATAATGAGGATTGAGCATGCCTATAATGTCAAGACCCCATTATTGAAAAGGCTCTTTAATCATGACTAGATTTAATGGCAGTGTGCAAGTTTGAGTCTACCCACAAGTTATTGACATGATTCACATTTTAACACCCACTCCTAAGCATATTTGAAGAGGGCAGGCTAATATTAATTATCTCTTAAGATTTTTTGTAGTAACAGTAAGTGAAAACCACACACCTTTTTATGAAAATCCCTTAGAAATCTATTTTTTTTCTCTTTATCAACACATCTCAGGAAAAGACAATCAATCCCTCTCTTGAAAAGAGTATTATTCCATATAACATACTTAATAACTCTCAGTTTTATAATTATTTTCTCTTCAGCATTGAGAATCTTAGGACATTCCATATTTAAGGAAGTATGCTATGTTTGTATATCATTCATTAGTAGAATTAACAAAAAAGACTATAGGTATCTCTTCAAATAAATCTCGTTCTTGTGATTCACTTAAGTATTTATTATTAATTTCATTTTCAGCTATAAAATAACACAAACCACATCCTCAAAAAATCTTAATCAACTTAATATCAAAATCAAATTCTTGAAACTTTGATATCCACCCTCCTCTCTTTTATCAAAGATACTATTGTGTCAAGGTAGACTTGATTGGTGGATTTGGTACCATTACGATAGTATTCAAGTTTAAGATATAATATTTAAACTATTTAACTGCCTTGACTACCACATAAGTGTGCTTTTTAATTGAGGAGTACTTAAATTCATGAATATTCAAACCACAAATCATGAAGGTTATGGGTGACTCAATTCCTTTGTTATTTAGTTGTACAAAGATCACTGAAAAAGTGTGTTATGATGTATAAAAATAAATCCTAAATTCCTTATTTAAATTAGGAACACTAAGGTTGGTATTTTGGCAATGACAATATTTATTCATTTAAAATTTTACTTACCTTCTTTACTCTATTTGAAAACAACCTTACCTTTCATTAATTATATAATATGCTTAGTGAGATTTATTAAGTTAGGTATAAACCTTCTTAAGAAATTCACCTTATCGAAGAAAGAGTGGACACCTAATTTTCTAGTGGGAAGAGTAAGATTTTGGATGGTTTGAACCCTCTCTAGATCAATATTCATCCCTTCTTTTGACATGATATGGCCAAGAAGTTTCCCTTCAGTTCATGCAAACACAAACTTCTTGGTGTTGAGAGAGATATCATGAGCTCTGCACTTCTCAAAAAAAATTACCAAGTGATCATAATGGTCTTCATGATTCTTTGAGAAAATGGTAAGATCATCTAGGTAAACAACCATGATCTTATTTTTTAGATCATAAAACATTAAATCCACTTCCCTTTGAAAATTATCTCCAACTTTGATGAGTCCAAAAGGCACTTTTTGGTAGGTGAAGGTTACCCAAGGCATTGTAAACGTCATCTTATGTTGATCTTAAATTGAAACCTCAACCTGATTATAGCCAAAAAACCATCAAGCATGGAAAACATCTATGATCTTGTAATAACTTGTAATATCTGGTCCATGACTGGTAGAGGATAATTTTATTTTATAGATGTTTGATTAAAATTCTTGAAATCCACATAAATATGAATTTCACCATTCTTTTTATAAACATGTATGATATTATCTACCCATGTGGAATGATTGATAGGGTAGATAATATGTGTATCAAGCATATTATATATCTTATCATGGGTGGTTGCAATATTTTTTGGATCATAATGCCTTTTTTATGCCTATAAGGAGATGCACCAGGTTTCAATGGAATGTTGTGCTTCATCTCTTTTAGCCTAAAGGGTTTTAGATCATCATAACTCTAAGAAAAGACATATTTGTATAACTTAAAAAGTTTTATGAACCTACATCTCTCTTATTTCAAATAAAACTTACCAATGTTGACGTATCTAGGTTCTTCAAAAGTCACAATATTAACCTTTTAATACTCAAAATATTTAACTAGTTCATAGTGAATTTTTCCATCACACCTACCATGCTTGTCAAATAGGTTTTCTATGAAAACTAAACCTTTTTTAATCTTATTACCTTTTAACTAAATCATCACTTCATTATCACTTCCATCCCAAGTTTTTGATCCTTTAGTAGCTTTGGTTGAGAAGATATCAATGACATCTTCATCATCCTAAATGTGTGATTCCTTGTATGTGAAAGTGTTACCCTCAAAGTACATATTTATAAAATTATCTAGATTTTCAAGTAAGGAAATTATTTTCTCATCATTTTTGAAAACTTGCCAATATTCCAATTTATAGGGACACTTGACCTAGACATTATTTCAATTGTGTATTTTATCTATCTACACTTGAATCATTAGTGAAGCCAAAAAAACAAGCACATCTGCTCTACATTGTCATTTCTTGGAATATATGTGATTGAAAATACGTCAAATACCTTAATACAATCCCACACATGATTCATGTAGTGCCTTAAAAAATCATTATTTACTTGGTACTGGTCCTTTACCTACTTCATAATAAGCTCATTGTGCCTTCATGTTTCTAATTCCCATTTCTTCAATAGTCTACAATCCCAAAAGCAATGCTTCCTATTCAATAATTTTGGTCATACATTTAGGATACAACTTATAAGAGTAAGGAAAGAAATATTTATTGGTTTAAACAATGATAAATCTAACTCTAGCACCATCTAAAGAATAACTACCATCAAAATCAAGAACCCAAACATCATTAAAGTCACTCTTGACCATTTATAGTATATATAATTCTCCTTTAGTCATCATCATATAGTTCCCTAGGCTCACATCTTCATAAAGAATATCATCTTGTGGGTCTTCTGATTTGCACATTATGAGTTTAGTCTTTGATTTAGGTTCTAACTTATGTTTGACCCCATTCACTGAGAATGTAACATAAGATAAATCCATATTAATCTCTCCAACTAATTCTTTTAAAAATATTCTTCCTAAAAATATATCATATGTGGTAAGAATATCCACCACTAAGATTGTCATCTTTATATTTTTTATATGGAAAAGAAGCCAAAACTACTTGGGCATCCTTGATTTGGCCAACTAATGGGACATATTTGGTATCCATTGACTAAATTTTTTCATATATGTAAGTCCTAGAGCATGAACAAATTTGGCTGACATGACATTATGAAAGGCTCTAGTATCAATTATGGAATTACTTAGATTGTAGCCTTTTAAGAAAAGGGAAACAAAAAATGGTTCTTATTTTCTAAGATTAGAAGTAGATGCAACCATGGTATCTATTGAGGTTTTTGAGTTAGAATGTTTTGTTAAGATTCCTTTATAATTATGTTTACTTTTATTATCAATGTCTCCTTTGATAAATCATAAAAACCTATTAAGATGGTAAGGTTAGATCTTAAGTACTTAGCTTTGGGCATCTGGATCTTGGATTTATTGACATGATCTAGAATATCAAATGAAGGAATATTAGAAGAAATCATGGTGTCTATATTTATGGGTGATGAAAATACCCCAACATTATTTATAGAATTAACATTTATCTTTTGATTTTATGGAACATGATTTTGAGGAGAAGCACTTTTGTTGGCTTTCATCTGCTTTGTCTTTACTTGAAGAGATAGGGAAGATCCTCAAGGAAGGATTATAGTTGTAAGATATGCCTTAGGGGATTCCTTAGATTTAAATTTTTTACCTTGGTTTAATTTATTAGCATCTTGATTATTTTGGGGATCTTCTTTCAAACCTTGTGATCTTTTAAACACTACGTAATCTCTAATTACATCCTCATAATCATCATCTTGAAACTCATATTCTAAAAATGGAATTCCTAGATTCACCACCAGGTTATTCAATTTCATACTCCTAAAAAATTGAATATTATGTTTCTATTTCTTCATTGATGCAAAGCTTTTGTCCCTAGCCTGCACTTCTCCTTCTATTTGCTTTCAAATTTGTAACTCTTGTTGGCCAACACTAGGCCTATTTGTCCAAATGAAATAAAAACACAAATTCCTTGATTATCAAGAATTAAAAACACATAAAACATTAAATCTCCTTCATAAAATTCATCTCAATCCACCTTAAAAATTTATCATCTCGTACTTCCGACATTCTGCCTTTTCACTCATGAATTTCTTTTTTCATTCATTCATTCACAATGGTCTCTTTTAGGCAATATACAATCATTGTTTTATATTAATCATAAAAATTTAGGATTATAGGTACCTTATATATGATATATCCAATCTATTATATCTTTTATATTATATTCAATCATCCGCTATTGCATTTAGATAACTTTAGACCATTCTACCCAGTCTTTCCTTTAATCCTTGTAGCCCTTTTCCTGTTGTTTTTCTCCTTGTATGGAGATGTACAGACACCAATCAAGAAAATTTTATTAAATTCAAATAAACCTTTTCATTTAATATCTATCCATGCATTTTCAAAATCCAACTCTTTGTTTTGTTCACTTTTTTGGGTCCTTATAGGTCACTGTTAGGGCCTTTTAGGCTTGTTTTGCACCAAATAGTATACATTATCCTTTAATAGTATGAGGATGTATGGAATATCAAAACCAATTGTAAATTTTTTTGACCCACCTTATAACACAACTAATCACAAAGTTTCATGGAATTTGGATGGTGGAAACAATTGTAAGCCATGTTTTTTTAAGAAACCCTAGACAGGGTTATTCACAGATAGTAAAGACCGAGAGCACCAAATACTAGTTTGATTGAGTTATGGAAGGTTTAAAATAATGGTGATAGATAAATTAGGTATGTATATCCATCTTACAATATATCTAAGTATTTTATTCTACTATTCAATCCACTATGACCATTTATAACTCACAATACCACTGACTGTACTAAACAAATGTCTATCTGTAGGTTTGGATTTTGACACAATGAAACCAAATCACACTCCAAGAATCACCAAGCCTCAAGTAAACTTTATAATAATTTAATAGTATTACCTCAACTTACTTAAAATATTATAAGATGATGGAATGATCCATTCCTTCATAGAATAGGCACATAGTCTATGTGAACAAACAAGGTTTAGGAAAATCACAAAACTTATATCAAGGTTTTAAAAACACCTACCATGTTATTGACCTAGGACAAGGTTATATAAATGTTTATTAGAATAAAATGACTTACCAAAACGTTATGGGGCATTTACCACTTGATTCTTTGATCAGTTTTTAGTTTCAAGAGATCAATACATAGTTTATTTGATTAGTATATAGTCAATGAATATAGGGGTTTACTATTATCACTATCTAAACACCATATGCCTTATACTATCTTTATTAAAATGTTATAACCCATATTAAACACCACTTATTTCTTATAATGAAACTCATAGTCCTTTTGGTATTCAAACAATATTGAAATCCTGTAACTTCCTCTACATAGGAAATAGGGTTTGTAGATTTGTTTGCAACTCAAAACAATTGAACTCCATGGTTAGCTCAGTATGGAAAACACTTGTAATAAAAAGGAACTTATCAACATAGATAATTCTCTTCAAACATTCATAATCAATTTATTTACTTTAACTAATGTCCTTTCATAGTGTATAAACACAAAATAGACAAACATGCAGGGTAAACAAGCTCATAAACAAATATTCTTGTTTTGAGAGTTAAATTTTATCATGAAAAGATTATCAAGTATCATTTGGACACAATAAGTCCATCACTGGTATTTTTATTGAAGCTTTATTTCAAATCACAAATGACTTACATAGTCATGCATATATGTTTTTGGTAGACCACCTTCCATATTCAAACATGTCTACCCTATTTCTCCTTCACCTACTTCCTTCTACGTATTAAAACTCACTATATCCTCTTTTATATGTTCAAGAACTCACAAAACAAGAATCATAATGGTTTTTTGAATCAATAAAACCTCTTCAAATATCCAAGACCACATAGGGTGGTAAACCAAGAGTGCCACCTTACTCTTTCAACATGCCATATGACTTTCAAAACTAACCTAAGACCTTTATGAGACCATAAAAGGTCTATTAAAACTTTATTTATAAAATATACATCTTCAAGACTCACTTAGACCCACCTATAGCACCTAAACACACTCTCAATCCCTTCATTACAAACTTGGAAATTCAAATTAAGAAAAGGTAGGAAAAACTTCAAATGGACTCTAATTCAAATTTGACTCAACCACATGACTCTAAAACATATTATTGAGAAGCTCTTGGGAATTTATAAGATTCCATTACATCATACTCCCAAGGGAAGAAAAGACTTGACCCCCTAAACTCTTTTTCATTTAGGTTTTCATAAAAATGTGTGCGCTCCTTACTGCCACACCTATGCCTTTGCTTCTTCTTCCATGTGCTCATTTTCTCTCTCTCCTGATACTACTCATACTAATGCTTATACCTATAATAGTTGTTTTTCCTTTGCTTTCTCTCATGCTTGCCTTCAATCTTCATGACATTTATCATGGATTTCTATTCTCTATCAATTTCCTTCTCCAACATTGCTATTACTACCTCTTCATCTTCATACCTACTCCAATTCACACTCTCTTCCCCTCTGGACCACTATAAGGTCTCTTGTTGGTTCATAAGCTTGTCCTCATCACCTTATAGCTTGCGGTCCTCTATTGTAGTTTATCCTTCTCTCTTGACTATCAAATCAGTCATCTATTTGCCTTGCATCTTATCTTCATGGACCATTTCTTCAATCTCATCTTCTTTTACTTGTTCACTACTTTCCTCAAGTACTTCATGTGCTTCTAAATTCTTAGCTGATCCTAGGAACTCTTCAAATATTCCTATAGTGTCTTGATACAACACATCATCTTCATCCTCAAAATATTTGTCAAAAACCACATGCATTTCATTACCTATCATGTCTTTGTTTGCCTCACCATCTACTATTTGATTTTCATCATTTCTCCACTCTTATTCATCAAACAACTCTCCAGCTTTAGGGTGACAAATCACCTCATATTTAGCTGCATCTTCACTCTTCAATGCATCATCCACTTCTTCTTTATGGACTACTGTCCATTCATATTCTTCATGCCAATCAGGCACTTCACCATCCAATTCTTTACCTACATTCAACCATAACAAATAATTGTTAGAATCAAAATTTTGAGGCTCTATTACCTCTCTCTCATCCTTTTCCATGGAGAATTGTGTTGCCATTTCTTTCATCTACCTTTCCAAGTATTCCATCATCTATTGGTTCTCTCTTTCTTGTAACCTTTCTATGAATATACACTTAATCCTTTTCCTAATCTTGATTCCACACTGCAATCTATATACATTCCACATCCTCAAAAACTCTTTCTCCATCTTTCATTTCCTTTATCTCTTTTTCCATCATTCTTTCTCTATGGCATTCAAATTCAACCTTATCTCTCACTTTCCTCTCTACTTATCCCTTACTATTCAACTTGAGTACCTCACTTGAGTACATACTCTCTCTCATCTTATTTTTTTAGCCTTAATTAGACCACATATTCTTTGGTTCACACCTATAACCCTCTTTCTCTGACCTCACTTAGGCCTTTCACACACTTGTCCTTCTCACTTGGACTATCTTCTTCTTCTCAAGCTCTCTTTATGGGATTGTCTCTCTCACTTGAGCTTTTTAATAGCTCACTTTTCTACAAGGTTTCCACCACTTAATTCACTATTCTCTATCAATCATATATTCAAATCAAGAAATAAACCAAAAAACACATCACACCTTTCCTCATCTGCTGTCTCAACTTTGTCTTGTAACAAGATTATATGCGACCACCTTTATGCCTCTTTCCTACAAATACCTATCAATCATGCAACATGAACCATATATTCATCAATATCTATATCTATATTTACATTCCTAGAGCATCAAGATGACTCTGATACCAAATGATGCAGATATTTTATCCTTATCATGTAGTTCTCCTTTTATTTACTTGTAAATTTGTAACTCTTGTTGGTGAACACTAGGCTTATTTGTCTAAATGGAATAAAAACATAAATTCATTAATTATAAAGAATTAAAGACACATAAAACATTTAATCTCTTTCATATAATTCATCTCAATCCACCTTAAACATTTATCATCCTTCACTTCCAACATTATGCCTTTTCACTCATTCATGAATCTCTTCTTTCATTCATTCATTCACAATGGTATCTTTTAGGCAATATGAAATCACTATTTTATTTTAATCATAATAATTTAGGATTCTAGGCACCTTATATATGATCTATCTAATCTATTAGATCTCTTAGATCATACTCATTCATCCACTATTGCATTTAGACAACTTTAGACCATTCCACCCAATCTTTCCTTTAATCCTTGTAGCTATTTTCCTATTTTTTTCTCTCCTTGTACGGAGATGTATGGACACAAATCAATAAAATTTTCCCAAATTCAAATACCCATTTTCATTTACTATCTATCCATGAACTTTCAAAATCCAACTCTTTGTTTTGTTCACTTTTCTAGGTCCTTATAGGTCACTATTAGGGCCTTTTAGGCATGTTTTGCAATAAATAGTATACATGGTCCTTTAATAGTATGAGGATGTATGAAATATCCAAAACAAATATAGTTTTTTTTTTACCCAAATTATAACACACCTAATCACAAAGTTAAAATTAATTTGGATGGTGGAAATAATTGTAATTCATGTTTTTTTATGAAAACCCTAGACATGGTTATTCACAGATAGTAAAGATCAAGAACACCAAATATTAGTTTGAATGAGTTATGGAAGGAATTAAATAATGGTGAGAGATCCCTTAGTTATATATATCCCTCTTCCAACATAACCAAGCATTATATTCTATTATTCAATCCATTTTGACCATTTCTAACTCATAATACCACTGACTATACTAAACAAATGTCTGTCTATAGGTTTGGATTTTGACAAAATGAAACCAAATCACACTCCAAGAATTAACAAGCCTCAAATAAACTTTATAATAATTTAATAGTCTTACCTCAACTTAATCAAACTCTTATAAGATGATGGAATGATCCATTCCTTCATAAAATAGGCACACAGTTTGTGTGAACAAACCAGGTTTAGGAAAATCATAGAACTTGTATCAAGGTTTTGAAAACACCTACCACATTATTGACCCAACACAAGGTTATATTAGTGTTTATTAGACTCAAAATACTTCTAAAAACATTTTAAATCATTTACCACTTGATTCTTTGATCAATTTTTGGTTTCAAGAGATCAATACATAGTTTATCTGTTTAGTATATAGTCAAAGAAAATAGTGGTTTACTATTATCATTATCTCAGCACCATATGAATTATATCTTTATTTAAATGTTATAACCCATATTAAACACCACTTATTTATTATAATGAAACTCATAGTCCTTTTGGTATTTAAAGAACACTGAAATCCTAAAACTTCATCTACATAGGAAACAAGGTTTATAGATTTGTTTATAACTTAAAAAAATTGAACTCTATGGTTAGTTCAATATGGTAAAAACTTGTAATCATAAGGAAATTATCAACATATATTAGTCTATTCAAACATTTATAATCAATTTATTTACTTTAACTAATGTCCTTTCACAGTGTATAAACACAGAAAAGCCAAACATGCAAGGTAAACAAGATCATAAACAATTACTCTTGTTTTAAGGGTTACATTTTATCATGCAAAGATTTTGAAGTATATTTTGGACACAACAAATCCATTACTGGTATTTTTATTTAATCTTTATTTAAAATCACAAATGACTTACACACTCATGCATATATGTTTTTTGTAGACATCCTTCCATATTCAAACATGTCTACCCTATTTATCCTTCACCTACCTCCTTCTATGTATCAAATCTCACTATATCCTCTTTTATATGTTCAAGAACTAAAAAATAAAGAATCATAATGGTTTATTGAATCAAGAAAACCTCTTCAAATATATAAGACCACATAGGGTGGTGAACCAAGACTACCACCTTACTCTTCCAACATGACATATGACTTTCAAAACTAACCTAAGACCTTTATGAGACCATAAAAGGTCTATTACAACTTTATTTATAAAATATACATCTTCAATACTCACTTAGACCCACCTAGAGCACCTAAATACACTCTCAATCCCTTCATTACAAGCTTAGAAATTCAAATTAAGAAAAGGTAGGAAAAACTTGAAATGGACTCTAATTCAAATTTGACTCGACCACATGACTCTAAAACATATTCTTGAGAAACTCTTAGGAATTTTTAAGATTCCCCTACATCATTCATCATTATACACATAAATTTATTTTGATTCTAGTATTACATTCATTAGAGGAGATTCAATATCTAATTTTAGTTGTGGAGCTTAAAACCAAGGATAATTGTTATTGTTAGGAGTATAGTCCTTCTGGGGATATCCTGGTATGGAGCAATCAATGGTATAATCTCAAAACTTGCAAAGGTGTAAGATAAGTACATTTTAAGCATTATGGGAAAGATATGATGTTTGTATCATCAATATAAGGTTGGTTAGACTAAGAGATAAGACATGCGACACATGATAGATCAGATGTGAGGTTTGTAGAAGAAAAACATGTATAACTAAGAGGAACAATCAATGTTTGAGTTTGCCAAGTATACAAGACTAAGGTGCTCCATAATCACAAAATATCATCTACATTTTCCCCCTTTACTTTAGTAATTAAATTTCTAGTTTAAAGGAAAGGAATAAGTACTTGAATGTGTATGCACATCCCATCTTTGCTTGAGTTGAATTTAAATGCATTACTAGAGTTAAATTTGAGTTCTTTGCTGGTGACTGACCTATAACCAAGAGCATGTTACAATTTATAGTTAGTGCATATAATCTGGTTTAAAAGTAATTGAAATTGAAAGAGCAAGGTCTAGAAGTACACTTGTGTGTTGATGTAATCACCTTGCCTATTGGAAAATTATTTTTGTTAAAGATGTATCATTATAAGGATCTAAAACTAAGATTAGGATAAATATAAATAAATCTTTAAAGTACATATATTTAAGGAGATAGAGAGGGAGAGAGAGGGGGAGAGAAGGAGAGAGAGGGAGAGGGAGAGGGAGGGAGAGAGATATATTAGAAGGCACATGCCCCTAACTTTGGAGCAAAAGTGAGTTACCACTTGGTAGTTGAGATTATCTTAACCATGTAACCTAATGATACTTATAAATTGATGATTTTGGATGATCAAATCCAACTTGAAAACTTGGCAAGATTTATTGATTTAATCACCACAACCATACCAAAAGGTGAACCAACCATTGTAATAGATTAGTTTGATAAAGTTCATAAAAGTTTGTGGGGTATTAATACATGTAATGGTTTTAGAATTTGAAATTGATTTGAATTTTGAAATATTAGGCATATGTTGCATAACATATGCACCTTAGATATGTCTCATGTTGAAACTATGTATAAAAATGGTACCACATATATAATTCTACCACAAATGTGTATTTGAATCATATAACTATGTGATTTGGCCAATTTGGATAAATGTGTAAGTGTGGAGGACATGATTTCAAAGAATGGTCCCAATATATATGGAGAAAATTGAAAATTATATAAGTACCAATGTGGAGGACATGTTTCCAAAACATTCCCCCACTATAAATTGGAGATGATGAATATTGAATAGGTGTGAAGAACATGCTTTTAAAGCATGCTCCCACTAAATCTATGAATTGATATAAGTACCATAATGAATGGATTTGGAGAACATGATTTTAAATCATGCCACCACTAAATTTTAGAAGTTTTAATGTGTGGAATCCATGTCCATTTGACATGCCCCTAATGAATCTAAAAACTAGTATAAATATCATAATACTGAATGAATGTGGAGAATAGGCTTCCAAAGCATGCCCTTACTAAATCTAAAAATTGTGAACGTGTGAAAGCTATGTCCATATGACATCCCCCCACTCAATCTAAAAACTAGTATACATATCAAATACTAAATTAATATGGAGAACATACTTTTAAAACATGCCCTCACTGTAATCTAGAAATTGTGAATGTGTGGAAGCCATGTCCATATGACATGCCCCCACTAAATCTAAGAACTGTGAAAAGTGTGGAGATCATGATTCCCAATCATGCCCCCAATAATATTCCTCCTCTTTTAGGTGAGGCAAAAATAATACTTGGAAGTTACCTCACCTCAAAAGGGTAAGATGACTGTAAAATTTGTGAATGTAACCATATAGCATATAAAAGGAAACATGTCTAGGTAAATGTATCATTGAAGTGCGTAAAACCAATGTGATCACATGTAGGCCTAAAATGCATGATAAAAATCATGGAAACATATAGATATTAATAGTTCAATCTCAAAAATCAAATAATTACAAACACAAAAGCACTCAAAAGTAAGTCAAAAGGTAATGGTATAAAGAGACCGCAAACACGAGGCATGTTTAAATGCCACAAAATTAAATGGACATGACATAGTCAAATTTCCATAAAGTAAGGAATGACATATTCAAATGTCTATAAAACAAGAAATGACATATTCAAATGTCCATACAAAAAATAAATGACATATTTAAATGTTAAATAAGGAAAACATAGGCATAGGGCCGCTTACAATGGAGCATATTCAAATGCTCTAACAAACAAGATAATAACAAGGAAAAACACTCAAGTGTATAAAGTAAGCATAAACAAAAAACATAAACATGTCATAATGGCCCATGGATAAAATGTGTTATAAAAAATATCAAATGCATAGCATATCAATTACCACATGCTAGATATAATCATGGTTAACAAATATGTGTAAATACATATGTAAGCTTAAACTTGATAGTGTAGATTGATCATTAAATCATATAACCTGTGTACCAAGATTGAATAAGTGAATGCCCCCAATGTCCATATGACATAATTAGAAGGAAAGGCCAACATATAAAATAAGAGTGTATCATGTATCTATGTATGCCTATATATGTGTACATAAGAGTAAATGATATATTATCCCTCAACATGAAACTAACACATAGATTCTAAGGAGCCAACAAAACATGTAGGTGCTGGAAATGTTTTTGATTTTTTTGAAGTTTTAAGCTATGATAATATCTAATGGATAATAATAGGCATTTCCCCTATTCAATACCTTTCAATCTTAAGTTGGATCTTTTACATTGTTTTCATCATGATTTGATAAGTTGAAAAGGTATATAGCATGTTTCTAGTCGCATTTTGCATGTGTAGTAGAAGATGTAATGATATCATTTTAAATATGTATTAATTTGAATTCATGAGAGAAGGAAATACCTTGATGATTTGGGTCAATTTTTGATTCCATTTGGTATATCCAAATAGTTATGAGTGTAAATGCATATGGAGATGTGGTTGGCATAACCCAAACCCATGTTTGGATTACTTTAGGACCATAAGTAATTGGTATTATTATGGTGACTAAGGAGTCTTTCCAAGCTCATTTTTTTGTAAGTATGTTATATTAAAGGCAATTTGTTGTAAACATCTTAAATTATAATTAATTTTTGCTTATGTAGGATCAACATGGTTATGCCAAAAATAATCACCATCCATGTATATTTAATTGTTAAATCTTGTTGGCATGGATGCTTGTTATTTTGTTCATTTTGAGATTCTTGCATAGGATATGGATCTTGTATTGGTCCCATGCTAAGTAATTTTTGTGCACTAATTATATAAAGGTTAGGAATACTACATTTTTTCTCATAATATTCCTTAAATAATCAATCTCCTTCCAATATGTGAGGGATAAAACTTTTGTCTTTGGAGATAGATATGTTAAGCTCTCCTAAATGAGTAATGATAAATGAAGCATATCTACGCACATAATTATGTAAATGGGTAAATGATTCATATTGTTTGTGTAATGCTATTTCATTTAATGAAGAAATAAGGCCTCTACTAAATATAAATTACAGCTCCAAATTTGAGGGTCTAAATGGTAGCTTGTATGGTGTAATTTTCAATCGAATAGTATAATATTGAAGGGATTCATCATGATGTTGCTTGAAATTATGAAAATTTTCTAATTTACGTTTTGACACCTTGTGAATATTGAAATCCATAAATAAAACATCTTCTAATTATGAAAAAGTGATTCATGAACCCTTTGGTAAGCTATAGAACCAATTTTGAGCCTAATCAGAAATGCTCATATGTAATACCTTTAATAATAGTTTATCATCATTTTCCCATTGATCAAAAGAATGAACATAATTTATCATGTACTCAAATGGTTCCTTATGGTTCCCAAAGATAGGTAAATGTGGTAATTAAAAGTTAAATGGATAAGAATATTCAAGTATACATTATGTAAGAGGTTGATTATTGAATGAGGTAACATTTGCATTTACATTATGGAAATCCACTTACATTTGAAGTATAAAAACCTAGTTTTGAGATCCCCAATAGTGATCATCATAGATATAAGATAATCCATGGGAATGGTTATATTTGGCATAGGTATTATCAGTGGTTCTATACCACCATCTCTTTTGAATCTAGGCATATAAGTATCATCATCCTTATGTATAATAAGTGCAAGTTCGTAATCCTTGAATTTTGGATACATTGGTAATGGTAATGGATATTTGAATTTTGGTACCCTTGGTGTGTTATTTGAAGAGCTTGGAATGTATTTAGAACTTGACTGATGCACCTTCGGTAAATATATATCAAGTGTAACTTGGGAAGGTATTAGTAAAGACACCTCTTTTGGTGTGGTAGGAATATATTTTGGTTGAGACACCTTGATTAACATTTGTACATGTATTTTATTTGGAACGTTAATATTCTTTTATTTTATAAAGGTAGAATGCTTCCTTTTTCTTGATGGCTTAATATGACTTGGTAAAGATGACATAAATTTTTGGTTAACCTTTCAAAAAATTTCAATATCAAATGAAGGCCAAGAAAGATCGTCACCCTTAATAAAGGGAATATTTTTTGTAAATGTAAGTAAGGAGGGGTTTTTATTAATGAACTTAAAAGAACATCCCCTTTATGACTAGTTTGTAAATACTCTATGGTTTTGTTATAGAGTTGACAGAAATTGTCACGATCAAATGAATATATGTTTTCTCTATGTGGAACCAATTATGGTATAGAAGGCAAGGTAAAATTATTTTTATCCTTCTTGGGATGGATCACATAATGTCTTGAAAGGCTAGGAACATGGACCTAATTAGGGAATACCAAATACCACCATTAAAAGCTTTTATATTATATGCCCTAACACTTGGAGGGATGCAAGAGTAATTGATTCTAATCCCTAATTTGAGAGATCGTTAAAGGGTTTCATATTCATAATCATCAAAGTAATCAATGTCATCCATGATGAAAGAGAAAAAAACACAAAGATTAGAAAAAGGCAAGAAATAAGCATCTACAAGGGAATGCTCAAAGGTTAGGTTTACCAAATGTTTAACCCTAATTTGGATGTGGATCCTACTTGGGTATATAGGGTTAAGGATATAAAAATGATAGGGAACAAGGGTTAATAACATATCTACAATAGGCCAATTAATGTTCCAAACTCAGATGTACCATATGCTAAATTTATTAATTTGAGATAAGCTATAAATGAAAAGTACAACTATGCTACATATAAAAATGACAAAGAAGTGATGTAATTAGTTTTTTATAATGAAAATGTAAATATGGATTTGATACAGGCTAAAATTAGGTGGGAATATAGTTTTGTAATAATTGTCAAATTTTAGATCTGGTGCCTCTAGCTCTCTAGATAGTTGCATTAGCCCTAAATGGTTGCATCGATGCTACTAAGTTTGACACTAGTGTCTTATATGAGCTATTAACTAAAATAGGATGTGACTGCTTGGATTTTTCTATGTTTGGATTTAACTTCACTTTGGTGCATTTATATCTTGGTCATGGATTGTCGCTTCTAGTGAAATGGTAAAACCCTAGATTTCTATAATCAATGTGACTTTGGGGAAAAATGGGTTAGTAAACACATAGTATCAAGCTAACATATAATGACCCCTCTATCAAAATGTGTTGCATACATATCCAACACTCTATAATAGGATCTCAAACTCATTTAGTTCTCTCCTACATGTTGGCTTGTGTGTGAATCATGAAATGTGTGTAAAATATGTACAATAATGACCTAGATTGTAACTTTTTAAATAATATCTTATGACTACTCCTTTAGTACTTTAAACCTGTAGTTGTATTGTTCCTTTGAATTATATTAGAATAGAGTAGAATAGGAATTTTTCAAATAAATTGAGTGCTTCTTGAATGCTCTTTTGGTCTGATTGTTAGGTGAGGAATGAATGAGGGTTGATATTGTATTCATACCAATCCTATCAGGAGATATGCATTAAATAACTTAGGTTGACCATTATAATACATTTAATTTGCAAATTTGATGAGTTTAGGGCATTAGTCACTTACATCAGGTTAGGATAGTAACTTAAACACTACTATCTATCCTAGATGTTAGTGTCTATGGAGTAGGAGAGTAGGTATAGGCTCAAAACTTATAGATATGTAAGATAAGTACATTTTAAGCATTCTAGGCAAGATAGGATGTTTGTGTCATCAATATAAGGATGATTAGACTAAGAGATAGGCAAAATGACATAATATAGAGTAGATGTAAGGATTTCATAAGTAATACATATGTAGAACTAATAGGAACAACTATAAGGTGCTACATACTTACAAAATATCATCAACATAGAGAAAGGATCAAACAACCTTTAGCTTTACTTGTTTTGGTGAACCTTATTTCCACCATAATGGAATAACTTATTGATTAAAAAAGTGAGGTTTCTTAAAAAACTCTATAAACCACTATTATAATAGTTTATCTTGGTTGTCATATTTCAATAAGTGCAATTGATCATTAGATAAAGTCTGCACAATCTTCCTCTTCATCTAGTATGACCAAAACTTGATGAAAATAAGCAACACTAAATTTATTATCCCATGCAAATAATCAAAGATCAGAAGTGATAATAACCTACACAGCTTGTATCAATTTAAATCCTAGATAATGCATTGGATTTTAGGTTATAAGATGAGTCATGCAAAGATTTTTGGGTATTTGTGGAGTACTAAGAAAATCATAAAACGTACCCCATGATAATTGCCAAAAATTATTGGCTAGACTTTTTTTAAGTGAACAACATTTACTTATCACAAACTATGCTATAGGATATAGTCCCTCCTATATTAGTAGGTGAGGCTAACTTTATTGAAATAAAAACAAAACTAAAAACTAAGAATATTTACAAATATACATTATTATCTTGGGGGATTTTGCATGTGAGAAGAAAGGGAATTTTAATGAGTAGAAGATGGAAGAGAAATGATATGAAAGTAAGATTTTGAAAAATAAAAAAGAAAAAAAAACATGAATAATTGAATAAAGGTATATTTCAATTATATTCCATGTCCTTGAGATGAAATAAAATGATTATTCAACCAATTTCATGAAAGAAAGTGAAAAAATTAATAAGATGACTCAATAGACATAAGAATATCCATTCACAAAGACAAAAAAGGCAAAAAATCCTATAATAATACCATTTTATTAATTTATGAGAACAACACATAGTTTATTCTCTTTATTTATTTCTTCTCTCCAAAATCTTGTATATTTTCATAAGTTACCAAAGCCAAAAAGTCCCATAGAATGACATGCAAGCCTCTATCTATAAATTAGAAGGTAGGAATGATTATACCTTTTGATTTAGTAATAACTTTTCTAAAAATAGAATAATTTGCACTTGTAATGTAAAATCGACATTTTCAAAGTGCACAAAACATAACTTGAAAACTATAAAAGTGTCTATGTAAAAATGTAGTTTTGGAAAACTATGAAAGAGAATACATCAAAGCGTAGTTTTGGAAACTGCAACTTAGAGAACTTATTTTTCCACTTACTCATTACTTCATCATAGATGATTTGAATCTATTTATACTTTTATTTCTAAAGCCTCTTATTATTCATCAAACAACTTCATCACCTCTTTAACAATATCTTCATCTGGGCCATTTGAATGGAGATATCTAATCTCTCCTTCAACCTTAAGATCTATCATCTAGTGTGGAACATGTCAAAGTTTCTTCAAATATTTATTGAATTTATCAAAAGTATTCTAATATCTGGATTTTTTTTGAATAAATTAAAAATTGAAAGTGGAGCTAGGATTTAACTCCTCTATTAATTGTTTGAATTCATTTTTAATGATTTTTGATGAAATTACCACTTTATGGTCAAGAAATGAACAAGGAAGCTTTTCATTTGCTTCTTGTATATCAATTGTAACATCTGTTGCCAACCACCAAGAATTTTTAAATTTTTCTAGGAATTATTATAGTATACAAATATAGAATTTGGTGGCACCTAAGAATTCAGTTTGATCTGTCTAACATTCCTAAATTATAACCTTTTCTATGATGAGAGTGTCTAGATTAGCTTTGGAAAAGGCTTCTAACTTAGGAAACAAATGTTTCTACTTATTAATTTCTTATTTATATATAGCCTCATTTTTTGGGGTCATAATTAAGATTATTTTCAATTGTTCTATGTAATGAGATGGAAACATTTATTGATCTAGTTCCTTGAAGGATTAACTTTTATTACCATTCTTTGGTGGCCCTACCCATATTACCTATTTATTAAATTATTCTCAATGTTTTAGTATCTGGTACATAGTCATTTAGACGTGATCAAATTATATTGACCAATTTTTGGACAATTGACAAGAGTTGTTCAACCTTTTCCTTCAATTTATCTTTGGTTACTCTATCCTAGTCATACTTTTCAAATAATGTACCAATGGCTACCTGAACATCTTCTTTTATTCCTTCATGAGTAGCCTTACCAAGGTGTATCTTTGAAATTTATTAATCACTAGCACCAACTTCCTCTCTAAATTTATCAAGAGGAACAATAACCTTGACATACCTATCCCCATGCTCATCTATGACTATACAAGAAACTATTGTGGATTTCTTTGGTGAATGAAGAGTAGGTGCTATGAGTGTACTAAAATTAACCTCTTATGGTTAAACTATCTTTTTTCTCTTCTTAACTACTTCATTCAACTAATATAGAACCTATGTGTATACAATGAATTAGGATGGATATTCAACTTATCATACTTAGTGGATTCCAAGCTTAGAAAAGTTAAAATTACCAAATAATTAATTACATAGCTATTTATATTAGGACATGACCAATTCGAATCCACTAAACCTAAGTAAGGGATATCTTACCACACAACACCAAAGGAGAGGGTTCCAAAGCCTCTAAGAAAATGACATTATGAAATAACCCTAGTGAGGCCTATAATATATAAAATAAATCTAATCTAGTGCTCACTAAATATTGTGGCACAAAGGGGGATAGTTAAATAAACAAACAAAAAAATGTAAAGAGAACTCTACTCAATTCAATTTAGAGGTAAATTAAGTAAGGTGTACAACATTCATCTTATTAATTTCTATAATATATATCTACAAAATGAAAGAGTAAAAGTTAGGAATACTTACCTTGGATTGAACCTATCTTGCCTCAATCTCTCCCTTAGCGAATGGTTCTTTGTAAGAGGTTGTTGTGGCTCTATAAGGATCACACTATAGATATCAACTCTAAGCTAAAGGACTCCTACTTTTCATCCAAGACTTTCTCACAAGACAAGCTTCCTTCCCTCCAAGGAAAAATCATAAGCAATGACTCCTCAAGTGTAGAAATAATAGAATTATGAGCTATAATAATATGAAAATGCATGTTCCTCTCTATTGGGTTAAAGTGAAGGGGGTATTTATAATCGAGGATTGAACCTAAACCCTCCCAAGAATTTAGCCAATAAGATCAACTGGTTCAATCTTGTTAGGTGGGAAAGATATCCTTTAGGTCTCAAACTAAATCGATCGAGATAATAGAGTTCCATAACATGCGCTCAATCCCTAACAAGATTGACCATGATGGCATAGTAGAAAATGAATAAAAAGACATGTTTATTCCATCAGGAGCTATTTTATAAGGTGAATTACTTAGAGGAGTGGATAATTGGGTTCTAATTACTTGGGAAGTTAGATAAAATTAAATTTTATTGGTTTAAGGTAATGGTATAGGGACCAATAATCTTGAAAAGTACCAAAGGTATGCCCACCCCTTTCCAAATGCACCCTTTAAGGCATGCACTTAGAGAGATTGAAAATCAACAAGATCTTATAAGATAAAAAGTGTCAGTAAATGATAAGTTAAAAAATATTGTGTACATATATTCCCCACTTAAAACTCATCATGTGTCACACAATTGTAACATGGGATGGTGATTCGAGAAATAACATATCAAAGCACAATGCTGAGCTAATAAATTATAGTAAAAAGTATAAATTGAAAATTTGAAATTAAAATGATAGTAAGTATTTTTTAGAAATAAATGGAAGTATCATATACATACCTTGAATTACCTTTATCACTAAATGGCTATCTTTTGTATTTATAGTCTTAATCATAGAGGGCACATTAACTACTTTAGACAAACCCTGAGGATACAAGGTTAGAGAATAAAAACAAATATTCATAGGGAAATCAAAATAAGTGAACATTATATAATTGAATAATTCACTTGGAAAATTGGTAATATGGGATGACAAATGCTAATTTAGAAATAAAAAATAAGGGAAAATGGATAAAATTAAAGTAAATTGGGTAATAAAAAATCCAAGGCTACTAAATGGCCAACAAATCCAAGAAATATACCTTAAGTACGAAAAGAAACAAACTAGATCAAAACAAGGGTACGCGAAATTAAAATAATGGATCCAACATCGATGTAAAATAAGTAACAAACCATACTTAAACAAATATGGAAAAAATAATTAACATTGATCAAAGAGAAGTAATAATCTAAACTCAACAACAATGAAAAAACTAAATAGAAAAACATAATGAAATGGTTCAACAAGAAGGTGACAAACAAACTTATAATTTTATATAAAACCAAGGAAATTTGAGAAGGATAATGCATAGTCACTCAAAGATACAAATTCTATTCTTAAGGTAGATTAAACCAAAACAAACTTATTATGAGCATTTTAGAAAAAAAAATCAAAAATATGGAATGTAAAAGTTGGGAAAAAGATTTAAAAACAAACTTACCTATAAAGGGGGAATATGAAATGGGTGGTGGGGGAAATGTAGGTGGCACTAAGGTAGAAAATATTTATTAGAAACAAGACACTGAAATCAAGTTAACAAAACTATTGGTGGTCTAGATTGCACCCTAGTTGAGAAAGGGGATTATTCAGGTCATCTTTCTCAAACCTAGTCCAACATGGAGCTGACCCTAGGCTATGGGTTACTTAAACTTGGGTCAGACCTCTAGAGAAGGTTGACTTCATTTTGGATCTATCACCTATATTAGACCTAAAATAGTTCTTGCTTGGGAAAGGGAGAGAGATTGATAATAATATATAAAAGCATATAGAAATGAGGTGATGCACCAAATGTTTGATCCTTACACCTACACAAGACTTACTATAAGAAAATTTAAAGATTGATAGACATCACTTCATTTACTCTTTGATTATTCTTCACATAAGTGTTTCATAGTAAGGCATTAACTAGCTATCAACCTAGCATGAGAGGGTAGTTGTCCACTTCCACATTGACCAACAAACCATGTATGCACTTAAAGTGTCCTATGATAACTACCAAAATACTACATGAAGGTGAGGAAATATAGATAGAGGCAAGGAACACATAGATTCACTTAGCCACATCAATGAACTCATGAAACACACTTAAACTCAATTTGCACAATGAAAGAATTTAGTATTTATTATATTAAATAGGTGTTATAGTGCAAATATTGATAGAGTCTAGTCATGTCAAAGAGAGGGATGCATTACAAGGCTTAGAAGCCTGTATATATAGTAGAAGGGATGAAAGAGATGGGGGCCAAGGCATATAATGATGGATAAGGGGTCATTATGATCAAGATTTTTGATCATTCAACATTGATTTCATTAGAAAGGTTCACCGTACTAGGAATAATTCTATAAAGCAACCATGACAATCATATTACTCCCTTTCAATCTATTTCTAGTCTGCATGATGCTCTTTATGATTACAATGGTAGAATCAAGTCATTTTCAAGAAATTTTTTGGCATTAAAGCCATTAAAATAGCTGGGTCAATATTTTTCAATATCTTTCTGATGTTGGTGTAGTTATAATCACTTAACTAATCTATTTTCATTTTGTTTCAACATTGATTGCTCCTCATTGGTTCATTTTTGGCATGCAAGAATGGAGAAAAGGGTCATAATCATGCAGTTGGCTGAGATATTTTCTCTAGTTTGACTTAGCTTTTAACCTTTAATCTTGACCATCGATCTTGATCTACTCAATAGTTACATGCCATTGATATTTATTCTTCTTAATCATCAACTTTTAATATTGACTGTTGATTAGCTTTCTTGCACACCATTAGATCTACTTTATCGACTTATATGCACACCATTGATCTCTCTCTATATAAATGAATGCGAGTCATAGATCTTCTACCAATTTAACACAATTATGACACTTGGTAGCTTCCCATTTATATTTGAGATCCACTGACTTATTGACTCATTGCTCACTATTAGATCTGCCTTATCAGTTTTCATGTGCACCATCTATCTATTTGGGCCCACTAATCTTATCAATCGACACACACCATTAGCTCTTTGTTTAAGTGCCTAAGATATTGACACTTGTCATTGATGCATTCATGTTGTTTTTTTGACTTGATACTTATCGTTGATCTAGAATCTATGATCAAATATGTACCATTGATTTTTTTGAACCCACTAACATCTGTTAGATCATTGGTCATTGTTAGATTTGATTTGATTGAACACCAACCATTGATCTTGGACATTTGAATTCAAATGATTAGTTTATGAAGCTTAAACTTGATGTCCCCATGCTTGTTTCAATATACAATATTAACTTTGAAGCTTTATATGTTGAGATAGTAAGCTCATCAAGATATGAATTTTGTAGAGGATGATCTAGGCATTAAGGACTTCATGTCCATGTAAAATTTTGACCCTGGGAGGATTTCTAAGTGAAATTATAAAATGTGAAACTAGATTGACCCATTCATTTCTACATGATGTCCTATGATGGTTTGGTTGCTCTAGGCTTGCTCAAGTCATTTCTTGTTCATCTTTGAAGGCCCCTATCTGCAGATAGGAATTGCATCAAGACACCAAACCTATAAGGAATCATTAGGGCACAAAAGACATCATCTTAAGGGAATCTTAAGACTAACCTTGAATCATAAGGAAAACTAGCATGATATGCCTAGTTTTAAATGATGGGGTGATAATTTGACATGTGGGAAAAAATTGACAACATTTTGGCAACTCAGCTAGGAAACATGCCTACTCTACTTGAGAACTAGACCATTTGCATGATTTTTGGACTCGTAAATAATGGAAAGTTTGATTCATGGATGTAAAAAACTCCTTTGACTTGAAAATATAATTAATTCCAACAAAATAGGGAAACAAACAAATAAAGCAAAAGAAAACAAATAAATGTGCTAGGACAACACTTGGAGGAAAGCCAAAATAACTATGTACAGGGAATTTAGCTTCCTTAATAATAATGTTTCAAGTGTATCTCATTAAATGGGATAGGAAGATCCTCACCATACATCCTTGAAATATAGAAGGCATTATGGGATTTGTATCTAGAGATTGTGTATGGACCACTTCAAAGAAATTCAAACTTTGTATGCCTTCCTAGCTTGGCTTTGTCCTCATCCCACTGAGGACTAAATCTCCTTCTTTGAAACTTCTTGAAGAAAATCTTTTGTCAAAGGATCTATTTACCTTTGCTTGATGGATTTTCATGGCTAGCATGGACTGATGTCTTGTCTCCTCCAACTCTATAAGCTCAATTTATTTGATTTCCATAGGTTCATTCTCTAAGAACTCAAGTTGATGCATTAGTTATAGGCATGAAATTCAAGAGAAATAAGCATTATTACTTCCTTACCATATACCAGCTTGTAGGGGGAGTTGGATATTGACTTATTTTAGGTGATCCTATCAACCCATAGAGATGAATTTAATTTGAGATGCCATGACCTTTGATTATCTTCAATGGTCCTCCTTAGGATCTTTAATAGGTTCTTATTAGTTGACTTAGCAAGGCCATTGCCTTAGGGATAGTAGTTTGATGATGTTCTAAGAAACACACTATGTTGAACAACCCATTGGCTGATTTTAGACCCCACAAAAGCCATAACATTGTCATAAATAATGGTTGAAGGGACTCCAAACTTAGTAAGTAGACCTTCATAGAAATCTAGAACATTGGTTTGGTTTGCCTCCTTTAATGCCACTATTTTTGTCTATCTAGTGAAGTAATATGTGGAAGTTAGTATCCATTTATGACCTAAACTAGAAGGGGGGTTAATGAGACCAATAAAGACCAATCCCAATTAGAAAAAGGGCTGATCCACTATAATTAGTTGGAGAGGTAAGGCTGCAAGCTTCACATTTCCTACAAACATAACACATTATCTATGTTTCCTAACCCATGTATGGCAATCACCAAATAAGCTTGGCCAATAACCCACCTCTCATGACCTTGTGGGCTGTAGTATTTATTGAGTAATGTCCTCCACCATGTCCATCATAGATATCTTTAAGAAACCTTTCCTTTTGATGTTATTCAATGTATCTTAACAACATGCCATTGATGTCTTTCTTGAACAAAACACCATCAAAAATAAGAAATGGAATAAATTGTAATCTAAAATATCTTTTTTTTGAATGAGTTAGGTGAGAGGGATACAAACCATACTAAAGATACTTTACCAAATCATGATATCAACTAGAAGGTGAGGTTTTATCATCTGCAACTTCTTCATCAATTGACACCATAACCACCTCATTGGCCTCTTGTAGGTCTTGGGATAGATGCTCACAAAGTCCTTTGCCTCTAACTAGATTTGTGACTTTGATCTCCACATCATACTCTATTACCTTTGTTATCCAACCAACTCTTTCTCATTTATGTCCTTGTTTACGAGGAACTCCTTAACACTTGGATGTGCAACCATTAGGTGTATCTTATTGTTAGAAAATAATTATCTAAATTTCTTGAGGGACCTTTAACAAAAATTAAATAATTTTTAACAAAATATTACCTTATTTCATATTCTTCCAAGCCTTGAATGAATAGGGATATTGTATACTCTAAGGCCTCATGGTTATGCTACATAAGGATGCTTGAAATGGTGTCAACATTGGAATAAGTGTACAAAATGAAATCCTATGAGAAATCTGGGTTCATGAGTGTAGGAGCACTAGCCATGGATTTCTTAATTTACTCAAAACTCTTTATTCCTTCCTTAGACTAGTTGAAGCTCTTATTCTTATTTAGCATGGTCATAAGTGGCTGAGTTAGAGTGGAAAAATCTAAGATGTATCTTTTGATAAAATTGATCTCCCCTAAGAAACTTTGCAAAGCTCTTTTGTGCTTGGGCAAGGAAAGTGTGAATATTGAAGCTATTCTTTCTGTTGACCATTTTTTGCCCAACAGGCCAAAAATTGATCTCCTTCTGTCCCTACTATTCTAGGCCAGTCAATTTTAGTTTGCATGAATTCATCGAGCTTCGGTTCATCACTCAAGCTCAATGCCATGGTTCATCACTTGGTTTAACTCGGTTGGTTCAACACTTCAGCTTTGGTTCAATCAGCTAGTTCAACACTTAGTTCATTGGCAAAGTTTAACAAAAAGTTCAGCGCTTAGTTCATCGACAAGTTCAAGTAGCTTCAGGTTCAACATTTGGTTCAACCACTTGGCTCGGCGCGTAGTGTTGAACTATTGAACCAGTTCAATGGAGTGGTTCAACACGTTGGTTCAATGAAATTAGTTCAATCATTCGGTTCAATGTTTGGTTTAACCACTTGGCTCGACACACAGTGTTGAACTCTTAAACCGGTTCAATGAGTGGTTCAAACGAATGGTTCAATGGGTTGGTTCAATGAGACGTCCAAAAGTTGAAAGGTAGAAGCCCTTACAGAGGGAAGTTTCTAAGTCCAAAAGCCCTTGTAGAGGGTAGGGGGTGTTTCAAAGGCAACCAAAGGAATTTCAAAAGCACGTAGAAGACTTAAGGTTGAATTCTTTCAGACCTTTTATCTGAAGGAATTCAGAGGAAGGCTGCCACCTGATAGAAATGAAAGGACATAAAGACTGGGACAATTCTTGCAGACTTTTTGTTTGCAAGAAAAAAGCTTGAAGCAAAAAATCCACAGAAAAGACCCGATGAAATTTTGCCAAGGATGATGATGTCCTAAAAACCATCAATTTCAAGAAGGTAGATTAGTCATTATTTTAAAGTGATGACGGGTGCGTGGGTGTCAATTTTAAGGTAGTAAAGTAGCTATTTGTTTTTGAACTGTCTGAGTGCCAACCATGGAAAGAGCCTAAGGAATGCATCGACTCGCAAGAAGATCGCCCCTAAGGGCTGAAGGAGCAGAATGAGACAAAACTAGGATAAGACAAGGTGCAGGAAAGGACAGAGTGTTCAAGTGGCAAAGAGGAGGTGAGTTATTACCAGATGAGCAGTGTGACTTATTTTCTCTAGTTGGCATTTATGAGCGGAAAAATAGCAGTCTGTTTGTAGAAAAGAGGTGTGGCTATGTTCTTACATTAATGCTTGAATGCCAAAGTCAATTTGGGTGATTATGCAACATGGTTCCAGTAGGCCTTTTCTAGAAGAATGACATTAGTAGCAGTGACTTCTTCCCAAGGTTCAGAATGCACATGGGCCACTTGCAAAAAAGGGGCACCAAAATCTTTCCTAGGAAATGCCAAGTTCTCTTCCTCTTTCTATATATTGTTAAAATTCTCATTTGAGAAGCATCCACCCTCTTAGCCTTAAGGCAAAACTTTGCCCAAAAATCTCTTGGGCTTGTAAGACAGAGCTATGCCATATTTTACCTTGAATCATGACTTAGCATTTTTACCTCTATCTAGACTTGCACTCACGCATATGTCTATGTTTTATTTTGTGTCAAGTCATTATCTTTGATGCTTTTCATATAATGACTCCAACATGTCTAGTGCATTGTAAGTTTTCTCTTTTGTAGTTTGCCAGAAGTGTCCCTATAGGAGTGTAGGTGCCTGTGAATAGGCTGTCAAAGTGTGTCTCAGAACACCTTTGATAGTTCCTTCCTTTATCACCATGGACCCCTGACTCACTGACACAGAAGAGTTTTCCCACATCAGATGAAGTGTATGGGTGCTTTTTCCCAGTGAAAAATGTATGTTTAGGCTGGGTGGGTCATCACTTTTCTGGTGTATCACCTTTTATTTTTTAGGCTTAGGTTCTATTTTTAGCATCTCTCTCTCCCTTTTCATCCCTCCCTTTTTCATTTTATTTGTTAGTAGTAAGAGAAACTAGGGCTTAAAAGATACATTAGAGGGAGCTAACCCTTATCTAGAGACTCTCCCCTCTAGCTTTGCTAGTCCCATCGGTGAGAGGGGAGTTTCCATTATTGCGTGTGGAAAGACAGGAGCTCAGCCTCCTACCCCAAGTGCAATCCACTGCATCAATAGTTTTTTGGCACGCCTGGTGGGACCAACTAGGATAGGTTTTGTCTAAAGAGTTGAATAATTTTTGGTGTGTTCTTTAATTAGCTAGCCTTTGGAGGCTTTTGCATCAACACCAATGGTGACTTCGAGTTGAATTAGTTGGTTAAGCAGCCTGGTGCCATCAAAAATCACTTTTTTGTATGTATATTTCCTTTGCACAAAATCATGGACCTTGTTTTCCTTCCTATAATTTTGATCAAGCTTAGCCTTTTCATGCAATCACCTCAAGCAACCCTCCTAGTTACTCTGTAATGATAAGGGAAGTGGCCCTAAAGTTTGAGAAGTAGACGATGGAGATTGAGAAATTGGAGGAGTAGTACAAATATTAGTAGGAGCTGATGTATAAAGAGGTGTGTTTGTTTAGGCAAGCTCAAGCCTTGCAATCCATGGAGGAGGAGGTAGCAAAATGGAGAAATCCATTTATTCAAGACAATAAGCCTTTTGTGCCCCTTCCTATTCTAAAGAAAGCCCCCTCTTGTGCACCAAATCCTTTCTATTAGATAACACTTGCTTACTCTAGCTCATCTGATGCATCTGCCCTCAATCCCATGCGCCTGACTTTCAAACATCAAAGGGCATCAGAGCAGCCCCCCATGGAGATCAACCTTCTAAATTCCTTAGATCATGAATCTTCCTTTAGGGGGAACACCATGAGCCAACACGTCCCTCTTCTAGAGACTCTTTTTGATGCATCAACAGTCTCTTCTTAGCATTCCTTGACCTCCCCAAGTCCTTCAACATGATGTGCAGATTCCAAGTTGGAGGAAGGAATGCCAGGAACCAGCCCAAAGCCTTGAAGAGGATGATGCTGGTGACCTCCAAGAAAGACTCTTTCAAGATAATCTAGCCAAGAAAATTGAAGATTTAGAGGCTAAGATGAGGCTACTTCGTGAAAGAGAGATATAACTTCTAGACCTTGTGGAGGAGCCCTAGGACCTTGGAGAAAACAAAGTTGCTACCTATTCACAGGAGCAAAATTTTAATTTTGAGATCCTGAACTGGGGGAAAATAGTAGAATCATAGGGCAGGAAGGAGGAGAAGCAAGGTTTTTTTCAAAACCTTGAAGAAGATGAGGCTGCCCTTACTCATGATAATGTTGGTAACTTCCAGGAAAGGCTCTTCCAAGAAGATATGGCCAGAAGAATTATAGAGTTGGAATCTAGAGAGAGATTCCTCGGCCAATGTGTGATGGATGATTCAGACCCAACGACACATTATATGTCTGAACACACCCCATCTACACATTTCCAAAAGAGCTATAAGTCCACACCTGATATTGATGAAGTGGTAGCCAGGTGGAAGGAGGATAATCATTCGATTCTAGCTCAAGGACTGCCTCCTCTTCCACATGGTTTTTTCACTTCACCCCTTCTCAAGGAAGAACCTATTCTACAAAAGGCAAGTGAGAAGTAGAAGATCCAATCTATAGTTCTTCAGGAGGCTATCATGAGTGATAATGAAGAAGAAATCATCATCAATGCTCCTTATGAAGACCTCATCAGTAATGGAGAAGACACAAGGCATACATACATGCAGATGTTCCACCAATATGAGGAGGAACATAAGCATGGTGAGCTCTCTCCCCCCTTGTTTGATGAACTTCCTTGTTGCTTCGATGAGGAGGATGACTACACTAAGGAGCCTGAGTTAGAGGAGGATCAGGAGAATATCTTTGAACATCTAGAGATCCTAATCTTTGAGGAGGAAAAGGAGAGGTCTGTCTTCCTTGAGGAA
Source organism: Torreya grandis (assembly GCA_037957365.1). NCBI lineage: Eukaryota > Viridiplantae > Streptophyta > Pinopsida > Cupressales > Taxaceae > Torreya > Torreya grandis. The sequence continues at coordinate 1,380,590 of JARHVA010002265.1, forward strand.
AGCCTTGAAGAAGAAAGTTTTGAATAGAGAGATGATGTTCTGTGGGATGAACAATCATTTTGTGATTCCATTTTAGACATCACAACTATCACCCTTCTTCAAGAAGGCCAAGAGGAAGTAGAGGATGAGTCTGACAGAGTCTATAATGAAGCACAAGGAAACGGGTTAGACCGTGATGCACTGCAAGGGAGCTATACATATCAAAGGGCTTATGGTGATGAGAAAATAGCCATTTATTTCTTGGTGATATACACCAGCATGAAGGACAGACATTCAACAAGCTTCCAGGAACAAATAGAATACATATATGTTAGAAGCATGTTTGAATCTGATCCACTTAGGTACAAGCCAATCTAGGTGACAGGCAAGGGGAGAAGGTCACCAAATCTCCTTTTCATTCAACCACTTGTCTAGCACCATAAGTCTTCTTGGCAGGAAGGGGACTTAGGAAGTTTTCCCTTTGATCCAAGAGGGAGGCAAACATTCCTGGTTAGCTGTATATAGTAGTTTGCTTTCAGTTTCTTTCCTACTTTCCCTAAGTGTAGTTTGCATAGGTAGTGTTTTTAGCCTTGTGTTTTTTCCTTTACATGTGGGGTAAAGGGCTTCATGTTTGATTCTTGGATCTTTGGGGCTATTGCTAACCTTTCTTCAAAGCTGCATTATGACTCTATGCCTAATGGACTATAAGGCAACTGGTTTTTAAGCATAACAGGCATGTTTCCCCTGGGAGTCACCAATTTGTTGACCATTTTTTGCCCAATAGGCCAAAAATTGGTCCCCTTCTATCCCTGCTATTCTAGGCCAGTCAATTTTGGGTTGCATGAATTCATTGAGCTTTGATTCATCACTCAAGTTTAATGCCATGGTTCATTGCTTGGTTCAACTCAGTTGGTTTAACACTTTGACTTTGGTTTAATCAGCTAGTTCAATGCTTAGTTCATTGGCAAAGTTTAACAAAAAGTTCAGTGCTTAGTTCATCGGCAAGTTCAAGCAGCTTTAGGTTCAACGTTTGGTTCAACCACTTGGCTCGGTGTGTAGTGTTGAACTGTTGAACCAGTTCAACAGAGTGGTTCAACGCGTTGGTTCAATGTGATTAGTTCAATCATTCAGTTCAATGTTTGGTTCAACCACTTGGCTCAGTGCACAGTGTTGAACCGTTGAACTGGTTCAATGAGTGGTTCAAATGAATGATTCAATGGGTTGGTTCAATGAGATGTCCAAAAGCTGAAAGGCAGAAGCCCTTGTGGAGGGTAGTTTCTAAGTCTAAAAGCCCTTGTGGAGGGCAGGGGGCATTTCAAAGGCAACCAAAGAAATTTCAAAAGTGCGTAGAAGACTTAAGGCCAAATTATTTTAGACTTTTTGTCTGAAGGAATTTGGAGGAAGGCCGCCACTTGACAGAAATGAAAGACACAAAGACGATGACAATTCTTACAAAATTTTTGTCTACAAGAAAAAATCTTGAAGAAAAAAGCCACTGAAAAGACCCGACGACATTTTTCCAAGGACGATGATGTCTTGAAAATCATCAATTTTAAGAAGGCAGATTAGCCATTGTTTTAAAGTGATGACGGGTGCACGAGCATCAATTTTAAGGTAGTAAAGTAGTCATTTGTTTTTGAACTATCTGAGTGCCAACCATGGAAAGAGCCTAAGAAATGTAGTGACCCAACAGAAGATCACCCTTGAGGGCTAAAGGAGCAAAAAGAGACAAAACTAGGATAAGATAAGGTGCAGGAAAGGACAGAGTATTCAAGTGGAAAAGAGGAGGTGAGTTATTGCCAGATGAGCGGCACAACCTATTTTCTCTAGTTGGCATTTATGAGGGGACAAACAGTAGTCTGTTTGTAGAAAAGAGGCATGGCCATGTTCTTACATTAATGCTTAAATGCCAAAGTTAATTTGGGTGATTGTGCAACATGGTTCTAGCAAGCCTTTTCTAGAAGAATAACATCAGTAGCAGTGACTTCCTCTTCCCAAGGTTTAGAATGCACATGGGCCACTTGCAAAAAAGGGGTGCCAAAATCTTTCCTAAGAAATGCAGAGCTCTCTTCCTCTTTCTATATATTGTAAACATTCTCATTTGAGAAGCATCCACCCTCTTAGCCTTAAGGTAAAACTCTACCCAAAAATCTCCCGGGCTTGTAAGGTAGAGCTATGCCAGATTTTACCTTGAATTAGGACTTAGCATTTTTACCTCTATCTGGACTTGCACTCATGCATATGTCTATGTTTTCTTTTGTGTCAAGTCATTATCTTTGATGCTTTTCACAGAATGACTCCAACATGTCTAGTACATTGTGAGTTTTCTCTTTTTTAGGTTTTCCAAAAGTGTCCCTATAGGAGTGTAGGTGCCTCTGAATAGGCTATCAAAGTGTGTCTCAGGACACCTTTGATAGTCACTTCCTCCCTGTATCTCCACAGACCCCTGACTCACTGACACAGAAGAGTTTTCTCACATCAGATGAAGTGTATGGGCACTTCTTCCTAGTGAAAAGTCTATGTTCAGGCTGGGTGGGTCATCACTTTTCTGGTGTATCACCTTTTCTTTTTTAGGCTTAGGTTCTATTTTCAGCATCTCTCTCTCTCCCTTTTCATCCCCCCCTTTTTCATTTTATTTGTTAGTAGTAGGAGAAACTAGGGCCTAAAAGATACATCAGAGGGAGCTAGCCCTTATCTAGAGACTCTCCCCTCTAGCTTCACCGGTCTCATAGGCAAGGGGAGTTTCCATTGTTGCGTGTGGAAAGGTAGGAGCTTAGCCTCCTGCCCCAGGTGCAATCCACTGCGTCAACACTTTCAGGGCCTATGCTTAAACCATGTTTAAAAAATATATATCCAAGGAGATTACCTTCATGAACTGAGAAGACACACTTTTTAGGATTCAAGGATACCCCAAATTGCCTAGACCTTTCAAACACTTACTCAAGGTGAACCATGTGCTTACTTGCATTCTTTGAAAACACTATTATATAATCTAAATATACCAACACATAATTTTTAAGAATTACCTAAAATGCCATATCCATTGCTCTCTAAAAGGTTACTCCAGAATTGGATAGACTAAAGGGCATCTTTCTATATGTAAATGTCCCCCACTTGGTGGTGAAGGATATCTTAAATTGGTATTATTACTTGACCAAAATCTGGCTGTAACCACTATATCCATCCAACAAGGAAAACCTTTTTGAACTTATAATTAGCTATAAATTTTTGTCCATAGATAGTAGTGGATAGTGGTGTTTAAGGGAAGCCCTATTCAAGTTATGGAAGTTAACACATAGTCTAATTTCACCATTCTTTTTCCATATTAGGACAAGTTTTGCCACCCAAGTTGAGTGCTTGATTGGAAATATAATAACTAACTCAATGAGCTTATGAATCTCAACCCTCATTAAAGGTTCAAGCTTAGGATTAATAGGCCTTTGTCTTTATCTTACTGGCCTAGTTTCATCTTCTATCTCAATGCTGTGTTGATCTAGACTTAGGTCAAATCCCTTGAGATCACTATATTTCCATGAAAATACATCAATAAAATTTGCACATAACTTAATGAAATCTTCCTTTTATAAGTAAGTACATACCCAACTTTAGGTTCTTACCAGGTAAAACTTCCACATTGGCATAGTGTTCTTTTGTTGACAAGGTTGACCTTTCTTTCCTCAGCTCATCATCACCACTAAATATGCTTTCAAGTGTGACCATCCCCTTGGACAACTTATTTGTCTTCAGTTTTACAATTTGATCACCATACTATTGCAAGTATTTCGATTGATTTCTTGAAGAAAAATTATCTTCCTCTTGCAAGAATTTGACAATCTAATTGTCATCTTCAAACACTTGACAATTATCATTATTATTTAGGATAGAAGGCCTTAAAACCACCTTAATGTGTGACTAGACCTTTTCACTTCTCACATCAGTTGGGATACTAAATTTTTCCCCAATGACAACCAACCTATTTTCATGTTTGTTCTCATCTCTTGGTATTGCTTGAATATTGAAGGCCTAAAATTATTCAAGTAAGTACCATACCCTATGATTATAATATTTAAACAATGGTTTTTTGCATACATTAAGATATCTCACTTGGTGAACTACAAGTTCACTATCAGCAAAGACTTATAATGTATTGACTTTCATCTTGCTAGCCCATTGTAAACCATGAACTAGTGCCTCATATTCTACAACATTGTTTGAAAAACCTAATTAAAACTTGATAGATGAGAAGTAACTTTGATTTTTTCGAGTAATAAACATCATTCCAGCCCTAGTACCATGATTATTCTTTAACTTATCAAAGTATAATTGCCAAAGGTCACCACTACACTCATCATCCTTCGTCAAAGCTGAGACTGGTGCATATTTCTCATATAATTAATAAACACCAAGTCCTTATTAAATTAGATTATAAGGATCATATTCATGTGAGATAGACACCCAATCATCAAGAAAAAAATATGGAATCTCATCTAAAGGTGATTTATTTTCTTCTACACTATCTTCTATCACCTCATCTGAGATGAGGCAATTAACATTCACCACACTTGGTATATATGGTTTCAAATGGAACCGTGAAAGAGGTTTAGAATGTATGGTTACCTTGGTACCATATCTATCCCTAAACATCAAATTTATCTAATCAATTGATACATATCCTTCAATATTTGAGGTGAAGTCCATTTATAGACACATGGCAAAGTAGGGAGGCAAGTCCACCACAACATCTTGTTGAATGGTAACAGTGGGACAAACATCTAGTGTCAAATTTATATCTTTAATGATGCCTCCTATCTTTGTTGGTCAACCACCCAATGTAAATAATCCTTTAGTGTTTGGCTCATAGACAAGACCAAGCTAATCTATAATTTACTTAGGCATGACAATGCTACTAGCTCCACTATCCACCATATAGTTATGAACTAGACAATCACGAATTATCAAAGAGAGGTAGAAGGGAGGAATTTTAATTGACTTTACCTCATATTTGTCCCCTTTTAAAATTATATGTACTTTCTATATTTGATGTTTCATGGGCTGGTCTGAATAAGTTAGGACAACTACTTATTTCTTAACTAGCTCTAGGGATACCTTAAGGGATGAAAGCTCTTGGATGAGCATATCCTTTTATCCTAGAACATCAAGGGAATACCACATGATAATGTTGACATTGGTTTTTTTCATCTAATCCACTATACTAAGTCAAGGTCCACTAACCTTTGGTGCACCTTTTGAACCACTGGTTGTTCATGAACTAGAGGTATTTAGGGAACCTCTCCAACCTCTACATTCTAATTTTTTTGTGTTATAAGGGGAAAAAGTTGATATTTGATTCTCTTGGAAACAAACTTAGGGGTAATTGAAGCATTATTCACCTCCTAAGCCTCATCAATGGCTTTTATTTTATCTCTAGTTATAGTTGTAACTTGACCACTCAAACTACTAGTCTCACCACCATGATTGAATGCAACATAATAATCCATTTTACAATTTACATTTATGGCATCAATATTCCCTTGAAATTATTGAGCCTCTCCTTGGGCTACCAAGCCTGTCTCTTGATATTGACCTCCTTGAAGAGAAAACTCTCCTTGAGTCATTTGTGGCATAGTAATGTTTTGAACCTCATGAGGGTTGGAGGACTCCCAATTTTAGTCATGCATCAAATTATTTTGAGGTGGTGTGGGAAAAAAAACTTTTGATGTGGAAGGTGCATTAAGATCAATATATGCATATGGATTAGCTATAAATATGGCTCCTTATACCTAGTATAATGGTCTATTTTCTTTAAATCCTTGATAGGGAGGCTTTTGATCTTTGAAAGGCTAATAGGAGGTCTAATTTTGTTGTTGATAAGACCTACCCTAGGATTACTATATTTTTAGTTGAATTATTTCATTCCCAAAGGATTGTAATAGACTTTTTAATTTTCCAATCTCACTAACTTGACTAGAAGGGGCTACCATTTGAGCTGTAGGAGGTGAAATATGGGCTAATGATGGAGACTGAGGGGCTTGAAAAAATTGTAAATCAAGGAATATAGGCATTAGAGGCCTAAGAGAAAGCTTACCAACTTGTGTCAAACTATTTTTTGGTTTTATGGCAATCTCATAAGTATTTGGTAAGGTATTACCACCTATGGACTATATCATCACACTAATGTAAGAATTAAGGGTTCTCAGATAATACAAGAATTCATATTCAGGGGATGGTCTGATCAAGGTAGGTATTCTCATCCATGTCTTTTGAAATCTGAGGTTGAAATTAGACATAAACTCATGAGGAACCCTTTTTATGTTAGTCAGTTGTTCAACTAAATTTAGGTGGTTTGAAATAATTTAGGTGGACTAATAATTGGTAATGCTCAATATTTGTGACATGGTTTAATCACCTCCCATGGATTTTGTTAACTCTAGCCATTATATCAGGCAATAATAGGTCAATATTTTGGTACAATGACAACTAGTGGGGTAACAAATACTAGGCTAAGTTTAATGGACTACCTTTATTGAATGGAATAAATACTTAATTCTTGATGGACATTTGGGTAGTGGGTATTGCACTACTTAAGGCAATAGGATGAATAGGGGATGTATATTACCTCTGAAGATAAGGTCTTATCGTATTAAATCTTGCTCTCTTATATGAAATAATAGGTAGCTCAATGAATTTGAGGGGAATACCTTTGCTAGCTAACCTTGTAGTAACCTTTGGAATGAGAACGCTTTCTAGAAACTTGAAGAATATTCAGCTCTTGAAGATGGTGGATGTCTCTTTGCTACTACATATGCTTCTCCTTAGCTCTAAGTTTTAATTCCTTTAAAGAAAATGCATCCCACAAGTTGTGTTATAATTTTTGGTGGTCTAGATTACACCCTAGCTAAGAAGGGAGATTATTTAGGTCCTCTTTCTCAAACCTAGTCTAATATAGGACTGAACCTAGGCTGTAGGTCACCCAAACTTGGGTTAGACCTCTAGAGAAGGCTAGATTAATTTTAGATCTATCACTTGCACTAGACCTAAGCTAGCTCTTGCTTGGGAAAGGGAGAGAGATTGACAATAATCTATGAAAGCATATAAAAATGAGGTGATACACCAAATGTTTGATCCTCACACCTACATAAGACACACTATAAGACACTTTCAAGATTAATATACATCAATTCATTTACTCTTTGATCATTCTTCACATAAGTGTTTCGCAATAAGGCATTAAATAACTAACAACCTAGAATGAGAGGGTAGTTTTCCACTTCCACACTAACTAATAGACTATGTATGCATTTAGAGTGACCTATGAGAACTACCAAAATATTGCATGAAGGTGAGGAAATCTAGATAGAGGCAAGGAACACATAGATTCACTTAGCCACATTAATGAAGTCATGAAATACACTTTAACTTAGTTTACATAATGAAGGAATTTAGTCTTTATTGCATCAAATAGGTGTTATAGTGTAAATATTGGTAGAGTCTAGTCATACGAAAGAGAGGGATGCATTACAAAGCTTAGAAGCCTATATATATAGTGGAAGGGATGAAAGAGATGGGGACCAATACATAGAATGATGGATAAGGGGTCATTATGATCAATATTTTTAATCATCTGATGTTGATTTCATTAAAAAAGATCATCATGCTATGACTACTTCTAGAAAATGGCCATGACAACTGTATTAAACCCTTTCAATATATATATAGTTTGCATGATGCTATTTACAATTATAATGGTGGAATCAAGTCATTTTTAATCATAATTCTAGCATCAAAGCTGATATAATAGGTAGGTTGATCTTTTATAAAATCCTTCTAATGTTGGTGTAGTTATAACAACTTAACTAATCCATTTTGATTTTGTTCTAGCATTGATTCCTCCTCACTGGTTTGTTTTTGGCATGCAAGAATGCAGAAAATGGTCATAATCATGCAGTTGGCTGAGATATTTGCTTTGGTTTGACTAGGATTTTTACTTTTAATCTTGACCATCGATCTTGATCTACTCGGTGATCATATGCTATTGATCTTTATTCTGCTTAATCATCAACTTTTAATCTTGAACATTGAACAACTTGCTTACACACCATCAAATTTGCTTCATTAACTTAGACACACACCATTGATATCTCTCTATATGAATGAATGTGAGCCATATATCTTATACTAGTTTAGTGCACTCATAAACTTGGTAGTCCCATTTATCTTTGAGATCTACTGACTTGTTGACTCATCACTCACTGTTGGATCTACCTTATCAAATTTCATGCACACTGTCAATATAATTGGGCCCACTAGTCTTGTTAATCAATGCACACCATTATATATTTATTCCAACACCTGAGATATTGAAACTTGTCATCGACGTGTTCCTACTGATTTTTTGAATTGATACTTATCATTGATCTAGAATTTATGATCAAATATGCACCATTGATTTTATCAGACCCACTGACATCTATTAGATCACCACTCACCATTAGATTTGATCCAATTGAATTCTAATCATTGATCTTGGAAATTTGAATTCAAATGACTAGTTTACTAATCTTAAACTTGACGTCCCCACACTTCTTTCAATCTGTAATATTAACTTTGAAGCTTTATATCTTGAGATAACAAGCTCATTAAAATATGAATTTGTAAAGGATGATCTAGGAATGAAGTAATTCATGTCCATACAACCTTTTGACTCTGGGAGATTTTTTGAGTGAAATTATAAGATGTGTAACTAGATTGACCTGTTCATTTCTGCATGAGATCCTGTAATGGTTTGGTTGTTTTAGGCTTGTTCAAGTCATTTTTTGATTATCTTTAAAGGCTCATATCTACAGATAGGAATTAAACCAAGGCACCAAACCTATAGGGAATCATTAGGGAACAAAAGACATCATATTAAGGGACTCTTAAGACCAACCTTGACTCATGAGATAAATTATCATGATATGCTAAGTTTCAAATGATGGGGTGACAATTTGAATTGTGGGGTAGAATTGACAACAAAAACAAAAAGAATTTTGACATTAGGGACTCTAGATAAATTTCCATAACCACAAAAATTTAGGTTATCTATTGAAATATAATTATCATCCCATAAAATCTATGTGCATCAGAATTAAAAATGGACCTACCTTCCCACAATGTGTTCCCTATTCCTCAAGACCCCTTATAGATCTATCAATCTACTATGAAAATTGGGTACTTGCATGATAAAGTAGGTAGAATTATAGATAATTTTAAGACCTCATATCCCAATCTACTATCCTACCACACCCTAATGGACCTCAAATCTATCATGAGGCTAATTGTGGAGACTAAAATATGAGATGTGCTTGATAATCATGTATTTTGATTTTATCATTGCCTTTTGTTTTGAATTGTTTGGATTTTAAATTTTTGATGGATTTGTATATTCCTCCTCCATATGAATTCATAAAACCAAACATGAGTGTTAAAATTAATACCATTAGAAAACTTAGACTTGATAGCCAAGGAAAAGAACTTAGAGAACATGGTGTCTAAGACTCTTATACTTACATGCTAAATAATAATAATATCTTGAACCTGACCTTGGTATGACCAAAGTGGAATAAAAGATAGGGGAGGATGAAAATGAACATGGAGTGATTGAGTTACCTCAAATCATAAAAAAATTAAAATGTGAAAAGGATACAATGATAGGTAAGTATGATTCCATATCATAAGAAATTTTGTAAGTGTAGGGAAACATGTACTTTTAAAAAAAAAAATTATTATTACAAAAGAATATAACAATTTTGAGAGTATGAAGTCACAATATTAAACCATTGCCATTTTTTAAGGGAAACTAGTTAACTTAGAAATAAATTTATGGAATGAAAAATTATGAGGAAAGCCACGTCTTACCCAAGGTCTTACACTACAACTCATAAAAGAGAAACCAAATAGGTGTTAAAATGAAGACTAGTATAAGAGTGTTTTGTGATGAAGGCCTGGTCCTATCCAAAGTCTTATATTTCAACTCATACAAGATAAATTAAAATAGGTAAAAATAAAATTGAAAATGACAAACTAGTGATAAAAAAGAGACATCAAGATTTGAATATAAAATAAAAGCTATTCATGAAAATAGCTAGATCCTATCGATGGTATTATGTTGTAACTCATGAATGAAATAAAGTAATATAGATAGACTGAAGGACCAATGATAGGAACTAAGGCTACTAATAATGATGTAATTAGGGATCTTGTAGAAAACTTGTAAAAAGTATTAGTATTTATAGTATATGGAAATATGTGAGAAACGTGTAGAATAATAAATATTTATTTAAAAATTGAGAATTAATGGGTTCTTTGCAAATATGTCCATTATTTTGTAGTTTATAAGTACTAGGACCAAGGATGTCTTTGACAAGGTAAGGACCCCACCATTTTTAGGTGTATTTTCCTTCTTTGTCATGTGTATAATCTAGTTTGAGGACTAGTTCACCAATATTTAAAGTACATATTTTTACTTTTTTGTTATTTTGTATAGCAATGCAAGCTTTATATTGGTAGTTATGTTCTAAGGCAACCATATGTCGCTCATTCAAGAAATATAAAACATGGAAACATGCTTCACGTAATTAATCATTAGGAATAAAACCATGAAGAGAAATGCGTAAAGACGCTAGCTCAATTTCTATAGGTAAAACTAATCCAAATCCATATACTAATGAAAATGATGTTGCCCTAGTAGTAGAATGCATGATAATGTAATAAGTCCAAAGTGTGGAATAGAGTTATAAATGCCAATTAGTAAAATATTATCTAATAATCTTTTGCAAGATTTTGTTTAGAATTTTATTAGTGGCTTATACTTGGCCTTTGCATTGAGGATGATAAGGTGTTGAAAATTTATGCATAATTTTTAATTTTGCACATAGTTATTTCATATATTTATTTTTGAAATTTCCACCATTGTCAAAAATGATGGTATGAGGAATTAAAAAATGATATATGCTTTGATTGAGAATAAATATGGAAATGGTAATACCAGTAACGTTGATAAGAGGCATGGCTTCTACCCAATTGGTAAAATATTTAGTGCCAGTGATAATGAATACATGACCATCTTATGATCTAGGTAATTTACTAATGAGATATAATCTCCACATAGAGAATGGCCATGTAGATTCCAAGGTTTGGAGTTTGGATAGAGGAGAATGAATGAAACCATCATGAAGTTAACAATGATTACATTTTTTATCAAAATTAATGGTGTCTTTTTCAAGAGTAGGCTAAAATTAACCCATGTGAAAGTATTTAAAGGTTGTGGCATGGCCACTGATTTAACTTTAAATGGGATTATGGAATGTAAAACCCTAGTTTGGTAAAAATTTGGAATAATAAATCAAGGAATAAATATGTAATAATTATAACCTTGATATCAACCCTGATATAAGGGAAGAAGGTAGAGCTCTGTAATGGGAAGACAAAGAGTCACCTTTCATTTTTAGTAATTCATGCTTCCTTCCATCCTCTTGGTCCCCTTTGATTCCTTGGTATGAATATGGATCTTTATTATGTGGATGTTAAGGGTGTATGCTAATAATGTATTGGTGTATATTTCTTTGTTAATTAAGTTTAATTATTTTCATGCTTGTCTATGTTTTTAATTCCTTGTACATATGATAAGTGTGTGTCCTTTGGGTCTTATTATGCATGTCACCTACATTCACCTAAATTCCTATGGAAGTCCATGATCAAAGAGTACCAAATTGTGTAGATTATCTTGGAGAAGTTGGTATTAATGGAAGTGGAAATGAAAAAATAAGGTAATGAATGTCTTGATGCTTATGGCTCAAATGTTTTTATTGAGAAGAATAGTATAAAAAATGGTGATCATAGGAAGCTTTTCATCAAAGTTCTATGACAAGAGGAGTTTTCAAGTCATTCACAAGGTGTAGAGTTCATTTATGGCCTGAGTAGTGTGCCTTAAGATGGAATCTAAATTGGCTAAGAGGGAGAGGAAGATAAGTGTCCTAGTTCTGGTAGAACCATTTTTATTCAACCCAATATGCCTATGAAAATATATTTGGTTAGATAAGGGACTCAACTTAAAAAATTTAGGATTTTATTTATCTATATAAATAGAAATGCTCTCTTCTCAAGGAATTTTTTGATAATTGATTAAATTTAGTTTGGGAAAAAATGGGTATTTATGTCAATTTTTATAGAATGTTTCAGAAAGGAGTTTTCTTGGTTTTGTATAAAAATTCCAATATGCAAAGAAGAGTCATAAATAAATATTTTTGGAATGTCAGGTAATCATTATTCATGGCAACCCCTTAGAATTCTAATTTGGTATGTCAAGATTTGGTGTTCAAAATAACCCCTAGATGGGTTGATATTGAAAATGTCCCCCTTCAATTATGTAATTTCCTTCCTCAAAAAATTCATCCTCTTGGTAAAGTGCTTAGGGTTGAAGACACCAGATGACCTCTATCCCATATGATTGTGAGGGTATTAATCTTTTTAGACCCTTTAGATACTTTTATTGAATCCCTTATCTTTGAATTCAATGGGAATTACTGTATATGCCCTATTTAAGGTTTGGGTAGTTTAAATGCCTATTTTTTTATAAAAAAGATGGTCACATGAGAAAGAACTACACTCTAATTCATGCTAATAAGAATAATGATATTTTCTCTAAATAGGGCCCTAAACTCAGTAGTAAAGATTTTATTTTTAATCCCCTCCTAACTTGAATGGAGGACATAGAAAACATATAAAATCTTGTGTTTAACTCTGAATTTAAGGTTGGTAGAACATCCCCTAATAATGACCTTGGTTCTTAAGTTGGATTAAAATTTGGTGAGAGGGGATATCTCACCAAGGGATACACTTCCCAAGTGATTGATAGTAGATATCCTTTACCAAAATATAATCCTTTACGCACCACTTTTGGTGCAATTATTATTAAGGAAAATGGTAAACAAGTTGAGTTGGTAGAACAAAACAAGATTCCCCCTAATTTAGGAAATCATCTTGTCTTATGTGATAAGGTAATGATAGATGTTGACCCCCTTTCTAAAGGGGAACCTATGGTGGCTATGAATGATACTCTGATTGTTCATGGGAATGAAGTTGAAGATAGGGTGTATAATGAAATAGTCTTTCCACCCAATAATCTTTTTGAGCAGATATAACCCTTAATGGATATTTATCTTAATAAATATGATCTAAAGGTTCTGTCTATGGTGATTTAGATAAAAATACTCTTCCCATTCATGATAAAGGGGACAAATAGACCCCCAAAAGCTCTGGTAAAATTTTGAAAATTGTTGTTATTGAAAACATTCCCCTAGATGGCCCTAGTGTCAAAGAGGGAAAAGGGATTAGAAGTGGGGTATTATATGATTATGATAATAACAATAAAAAAAGAATAAGGAAAATAAGGTTCCAAAATATGTTTCAAGATTATATAAAAATAAAGGGGGAGGTAAGACCCCCAATAAATCCAAGTAAACCCATACTTGTTTATGCAGATTGTTAGTTGGAATGTAAGGGGGCTTGAATCCCTAGATAAGAGACCAATTGTTAGATAATTTAGGAATTTAAAAGCTAATATTGACTTTATCCTTATTTATAAGGTCAAATATATAGGAATTTTCCTCTCTTTCATCCTTAACATTATTTGACCCAATGAAATTCTCTTCTCAACAAATCATAATAGAGGTAAAGGGGGTGCCTTTATTCTGATTAACCAATCTTAGAAGGATAATATTGTAGAGCATGGGGTTTAACCTTGTAATAGGGTGGTCTAGGTTATAATCAATAATCAAGATAAGAGCTTTGGTATTTTCAATAGATATACTCCCAATGAATATATATAAATAACATAACTATGAAACTATCTTGCATCTAATTTGAAAGATATTATGTGGATATTCAGAGGTGACTTTAATATGATTGAAGAAAGAGAGGATAAATAGAGTGGAGATATTCATATATGGAATGGTAATGACTTATTTTTTTGGTCCAAATTTAAAATATTTCACAAATTGGTATACCCTTTATATAAAGGTAAATCTCAAAGCAAAGGTATCTGGTATACTTGGTGTAATAACTCGATTGGACCAAGAAGATTATATTCAAGACTTGATAGATTATACTTGAGTAAATATGCCTTTGAAATTTGTCTTGTAGATAATTATAATGTTCTAAAATTATATCTATTTACTATCTTGGATCATCACCCTATTTAATTAAAAGTTTGTTTCAATAATGATGAAAAAGATGAGAATTACATCCTAAAAGGCTTGTATAAACTCTATGTGTCTCACCTTGAAGATCAAGAATTTATGGATGGTTACCATGAATTTTAGAATGTGGTAAAGTTTACCTCAAATTTTTACTTTAAAATTGATACCTGGATAACTCTATGGACACGTATACAAAGTTTTCTAGATACTATGGACAAATTAAAGCAAAAAAGAAAAGAAAATATTTCAAAATTGCCCAGGAGCAAATTATCAAATTGTAAGTTGCCCTTCAAAGGGAAATAAGAAAATTATCCATGATTGATATTCTCTCCTTTTACAACCATGATTTAAGGAAACATCAAATATATTATTCTAAGTGTGCTTAGGTTTGATCTAGGCTCAACTGGCTCAAGTTGGGCGATAAGGGATCCAAATTTTTCTTTCAATTTCTAAAATCCAAGCATCAAAATTAAAAAATCATAAGAATTAAAGAAAATGATTTGATTTTAGAAGATGAGGAATATATCATTTTTTTATTATTTCTACTCACTTATTTTTAATTGAAGAGATGAATGAGCAGATAGAACAAAGCAGGGTGTTGTGTGAGAAGGCTACTCTAAGGAAAATATCTTCTATCCAAGCTATCTTTTTGGATAGAAAAATATCATTATATGAAGTCATGAATGTTATATAATATTTGAAATATGACAAGGAACTTGATATTGATGGTTTCCTAATTGAATTTTACAAGGTAATTAAAGATTGGATCTCTCCAGATTGCTTGGAATTGTATAAAGAAGCAATTAGGGTGGGATATTTTGGCCTAGAAATTAATAAATGGGTTATTAATATAATTAAAAATAAGGGGACCCTTCCCTTGTGAAAAAATGGCATGCAATTACACTTCTAAATGTTTCTTATAAAATCTTAGCTAAGATTTTGGTAAAGAGACTTTCCCCATGGCTACCCCAAGTGATATCAGAAACTCAAACTAGATTTGTGGAAGGAAGATATATACTAGACAATATCATTTAAAGTTGGGAAGGAATGTATTGGGTAAGAGAGTCTCAAAAAAACATTAGAATGATTCTTCTTGACTTTAAAAAAGCATATGATAGAATAACATGGTCCTTTATTGAAATAATGTTGAGGGATTTTGGATGTCAAGATAGGTTTGTAGAATGACTTTAGTTTAGTTTAATGATGCCTCTATAGTTGTAGAGGTAGATGGAGAAACTATATATTATATTCCCCTTCAAATATCCATTAGGAAAGGATGTCCACTTGCTCCTTTTCTCTTTGTCTTAGTTGCTAAGGCATTACATCATATGTTGAGAATGAATAATAGTGACCCCTTATGAAAGGTATTTAACTTTCCAACCAAAAGTAAATTATTAATGTCTTGTTCATTGATGATTCCAATATATTTGTTAAAATTTATAAGGACAACTTGACACAAGTTAGAGATAGATTGAGTATATACTGCTTGGCCTGGGGTAAAAAAATTACATATCACAAGTCTTGTTGTATTGATTAGGAGGAGAACCAACTAGATTGGCTTGATGAATTTGGGTAGGAATGAAAGGGACCCAATTAGTTGGTTAGATATATGGGGATCCCATTTTATCTTAATCCTTCCCTCAAATAGATGTGGGAATGGGTATACGCTAAGATTAATAAGAAAATAGAAAAGTGGTATGGGTATTTACTTTCCCTCCCAGATAGAATCTAGGTTTGTCAAAATATTATCTATTTATATAGTATATATTATGCTTCATGTTGGTTATTAAACAAGACTCAAATCCATCTATTACATAATATTATTAGATATTTTATATGGTCAGATGGGAAGGGTAATAGAAAAAGACATGCAGTCTCATGGAAATTTTGTTGTAAACTAAGAAATATTGGTGGTTTTGGCTTGAAAAACTTATGTATTCAAGGTATTACCCTTTATTTTAAGTGGATCATCAAGGAATTTAAGGGATATTAACCATGGAAAGTTTTGGTTAGAAATATATTTGTTAGAGGATTTCCCAAAGGTAAATCTAGATGAAAAGGTTTGTATATTTATGACATTCTGCTCTCTCCATATTCTTTTAAAGTATTTGAATCTCCTATTTTTGCATCTATTTGGAAGTACTTAGACCTTGTGAAACATCTGGTAACTACCAAACATGTATTAAATTAGATAAGATCTTGCTACCAAGGATATAGATTAGTTTGGTAGAATCTTCACCTCAATAACTATCCATTAACCCTTATTATGGGATGCTCTACTTTATAATGGCTCAAGAAAAATATAAGGGATTTCAAGGAATTATTTGGGTCTAAGGGTTGGATTTCCTGAGACATCATTAAACACATGTATCACATTCCTACTACACAATGCAGGATGTATTCCATGGTAAAGAAATCTCTTAAGGACTATAACTTTGTGAATCATCTGGATAATGATAATGAATTCTAGGACAATATAAAATAGATCAAAGGGCCTTCCCTTCATGAGTTTTCAACCAAGGTGTTATACCTTAAAATTTATTAGACCCACCCCAATATTTAATGCTTAATCATTTGTGAAATGTATGTGACTCCTACTGTAGTTGGGATTTTAGATTTCAAGTGGTTTGGTCTTCTTGTATTGAACCAAAAAAATATTTTTTTAGATGGCTATTGTTATATGATAAGTTAGTTTTTGTTAAAGTTATTACTAATTATGGGGACTTTCCTCCTTTTTGTCTTATGTGCAATGATGTTAAGTCAATAGAACATCTTTTCGTTTCCTACCAATATGCTGCTAGAATCTGTAAATGCCATCTTTCTAGTTGGTCTATTATTTTTGACTGTGAAATTAAGTGGTCTAATATTGCCTTTAGATATGTCTATTCTAAAAATAAAACTCATCCATTTTCCACAAATTTTGGTTAGTATTCTCAACTAAAATTTTGTGGTTTATATAAAATCAAAGGAACCATGAAATATTTCAAGGTATAGTTAGGGTACTTACTGACTTCACAATTGAATTCATTGTATGGTTGGGTAGATTTATTTACAACTAAAGATACCATAGAAGCAAATAGATCACTTCCTATAGACTAGGAGGTTTAAAGCTACCTCTAATTACATCCTAGACACTAGATGCTCTCCAAATCTTAGCCCATACCTTGATTGGAGTTTGTCACATCCAACTACAACTTAGGTCACCATTTTAAAGTATGATTAGTTTTGTATAAAATAATATTATCTTGAGTAGGAAAAATATCCTATTCCTTTTTGGATGGAACCAAGTGGTGGATATAAGCTTTAAAATATTGTATGGATGTTAGTTAAATCTCTACCATGCAAAAACACAACACTGGTTATAGCCCCTTTGTCAATAAGGAAATAAAATTGGATACTAGTGTTCTTAGGGTGGATAATACATTATTGTAATAGATTCTTGAGGCTCATCTAAAACCTCATTTGGTTCCCATTAATGAACAAAAGCAAATTTGGTAGACCTTCCATAGAAAATTTCAAGAACTTACAACTTGGAAAAAATGGTGGACATAGGTGGGATTTAGGAAGCCAATGAAGTGATGAATTTTATGTGGGATAACATTTTTCTCTCACTAATATAAAAAATAGATAGATATTTACCACTTAATGAGGATACAAAAGGAAATTATCAGAAGGGTCCTGTGATGGCAATGCAGATGGGACATGAGGGGGATAATTTGGAGTCCATAGTTGGAAACAAGGAAAATGTGAATGGTTAATGGTTATTGTGAGTGACTTGTCATTTGATGACATGCTTGCTTTAGTTTGTGTTGTTTATTTATTTTAGTTATGACCTCCTTTATGAAGCTATATTTATATTGTAATATCATTTTATTTTCAATTGAACTTTCATATCTAACTAGTTGGTTACATTCGTCTACCTTCATGGTAGTGATACTATTTTTGTTCACCTTTGGGTGATTTAGTCTTATGTTAATGATATCTCAATATAAAAAAAACCCTCTAATTTGTAAAATAATTTACTTTTTTTATTATTCTATAAATAACACATGAATTACAAGAGATGTACTTTGCTAGAAATTGACTAAGACAGATGAGTGATAGGCTAAAATTTAGTACTAGAGCTAGACAAAGTGTTGTGAACTAGAAATAGGAGCTAAAAACCCTCTTGGATAGTAGCATGGTATTTTGGACAATAACACACTATGATAATATCCTATGGGGTGTGGCAGTGTCCTTTTACAATAGATATAGTGAACTTATGGGTATACCTTTGCCTCATCTTGAGATACCTGTGCCTATGTAGATGAATATTGGTTTGTTGTCTATTCCTTATTTTGACTATTTTGAATGCTAAATCCTAGGCCTCTATTTTCATTAGGGTATTTAAGGATAACAAGTAAAAAAAGAGTGGTATTATCAAGGTAGGTTAGATGTGACCTCAACACCCCATGTGTTGAGCATTGCCTACATACCAATACCTCAAAAGGGGATTAACCCTGATGTAGTTATCCCAATCTAAGTACTAGTGAAAGTGTAAGTGAATGCTAGTATGAGTGTTAATTTTAGTGCTTTGAATGTGATTTAAGAATAGAAATCTAAGTAATTTGAGTTTTCAGTTGCTGTAGATGGGTATATGTAGAAGTAGGGAAGAATAAGGATCAATGACCTTGATTTGCACAACTATTTTTGAGTTTATTTGAGTATTTGCCTCTGATTTCCATCTAGTGGATAAGTGAATAAAAACTATCCATACATAGTGTTCTTGTGGTTTTTAAGAGTGAAATACATCTAATTTAACCCTATGAGTGCTTTAGAGAATAAAAATATATTTATTGGGGGAGTAAGGAGTTAAAGGACACTAGTATGGTCCCTAGATCAATAGTGTTAGGTGCTAGTGTCTAAAGGGTTGCACTAATATCTAGGTGGTAGAAGTTGGTGAACAAGGGCCCTGAGTGCCTATAAGATGGCTTAGTATTGATTTTGGTATGTTTAGGAATGGGTTGTATCCACATAAAAGTTAGAAAAGGATCAAAAGAGGCCCTAAGATAGGTCTAGGGCTAAGCTAGGATAAGGTGGTCTCAAGTGACACTCATTGCACTAAAATGACATTTTAGATGACTACCTTCCCCCTCTTTATTCTAAAAATTCATCAAAGTAAAATGACTAAGATTAAGGAAAATAAACATATTTGGACTTACCTCAGAGGCAAAGCCTATGAATCTGGTTCTAAGTCTATGAAACATGCTCCATTGTGCATCCTACAAATGAAACATGAAAGAATAGATATTTACTTAAGAGACATTAAAAGTAAAGACAAAACTAAGTAAAGAGATTAGAGAAAGAGGAAAAGAATAAATACACCTCATTAGGTATGTGAAATAATGCTAAAACTTAGTGACATATTATGTGTGCATGTAGATGGTGATCAAATGGTGAATAACTTAGACTGAGCTGATGGCTTGTTCAATCCTCATGTGTGGGTGGCTCAAGAAATCAATCTAGCCTTGAATCCATCATTTTCCACCCTTACTTGGTGGATCATAATTTGTGAATAACTTGGATTAGACTAATGGATTTTCTAACCCTCCTATGTAGGTGGCTCAAGAATTCAAGTAGGATATGAATCCATCATTACCTACCCATGTGTAGTAGATGCATTTGAAAATTAAACTATGTAATGTAATTGAATATGCATGATGTGATTGAAACTATGTAGGATGACTCTAGGGTCACTCAGAAACTCTAAAATGTAGAATGACTTAGGGGCCACTCGAGTACTCAAGAATGTAACTTAGAGACTATTTGATAATACAAACCACTGATAGAATAAGACATTAATCTAGTTTAAACCTAGTGCAAATGGTTTTTGGAAAAATAATGTAGAGAATGAAATAGACCTGCATTCCATCTAAGAGTAATCATGTCAAAATGAACATATGGGACCAATGTGTCATACACATGCCCCTAAATCTAATATCTATGCATATAGGTTCTGGACTGAGTCATAATAATCTATGTCTGAGTATTTGAAACTAAAATGGGAGTGATCATGTAATGCATGATACCCCAATCTGAGCAAAACCCATGTAATCTATATGAAAATTGATTATATATTGAACCTATCTGATAATTTGTGATTAAAACTACAAATTTGAATTGTAACTACTATAATTTTATAGCAATTCTAGAATTTTCTATTTCTAGGGATACTAGACAATAGTGTAGTCCCTTGGTCAATAGTGTACTATGCCAGTGTCCTTTATGTTGTGCTATTGACAAACTATGTTGTTTCTTTACAAAACTAAGATTAATATGTGTGTGACTATTTTTCATTGTGTTTTCTTTAATCTGAGCTTTGCATTCTATGCCTACATGATACAAACTATGTTTTGATTGCATTAATATGGATTGAGCACTGTGATAAACCCTTATGAATGCCCCATATTTTAAAGGGAGTTATTGAACCTTTGCAATAACTATCCTCAAAATAAAAGCTATGCATCAAGTGTGTTATATTGAAAACATATGATATCTATGTGATAAACTAATATAATATGTATACATGACATCAAAATGTAAAATAATCTCAGCATAAGTTGGTAATGTATGATTTATGTTAGATCTAGCATTCACATGGTTGTCAATATAAATAGAACAATGTAAGCATGTATATGAACAACAAATATAAGTATAATATGAGTAACTACCTAGGGGGATGGGGCATGATTCCCATCAAGGAACCTAAGGAGGAAATGGGAGATGTATGAGATCCCTCATGGCATCACAAACTGAGTGTGCAAGCAACAAGTAAGAGACAAGTGTCATGGCCATGTTGTGTACATGAAAGCATACATAGAAAACACATGAAGCATGTAAAGTAGGAAAAGGGGATGTAATACAAGGGACATGGGCACATGCTACTAATTTTGAGAAATAAAAAATATACAAGGACATGTTCAAATGTACACATGTACATATAATAATGAAGGTTAGCTTAGAGACACATGGAAGGATGCATTCAAATGTCTACATACACAATCAAGAAGGCACAAATAAGGATATGGGCACATGTCCAAAGCAGGCACAAATAAGGATATGGGCACATGTCCAAAGCATACACACAATGAAAGGAATTGACATAAATCCATAAAACAATGGCATATTCAAATTACCTTGAGTAAATGTAGAAGTAGAGAGATAATCAAATCTAAACTAGTAAAGCTATGAATGAAAGTATGCATGAGCATGTGGTATAAATCCATATAAGAATAAATATGTACATAAGTTGAGTCTATTGTAGTGGTAGTCAACAAAAAATCTATGTAGTAGCATATGATTAATATCAAGATATAAGCAATGCTAAATCTTTGATGTGGAGTATATAAAGATATAACTTAGTAAATCAAAAGTTGTGTAGTATGATACCTCTAATGGGTTGATATGCCAATGCTGAATCTGTGTATCTATATATGTGCCCCCAATGGGTAGATAGTATTAAATCTAGATATGTGTAGAGTAATTAAGTCCTTTAATGATCTATAAACACTCATAAAGAACAAGTGAAGCATGTATGTATGATAAAATTGACTATACTAGCATATGTAACATATATAGTACCTAGAAAATAGAAGGAATGTAAACATGGAAATGCATACAATTTGAAGTTTGTATTTTCTGAGCAAATTGTTTGAATGCTTTTGTATATTTGAATATGTTATATTATTTTTGTGCTTTATAAGTATAAACTATGTACAAGCAACATAAAAATGAAACTATATACAATAATTAAGGTAAGATAACCTATGTATAAGTAATTTTTGAGTTGTTTAGATGTAGAATCCTTTTAGATGCATGATGTTCATTGGACAATTTACTACCTTACCATCGAGTGAAGCTAGATGGTATACCTTAGGGATAAGTTTTTATATGATTAAGTATGGACCAAGCCAATTTGGTTTAAACTTTCCTTTTATTTTTTCTTTGGCATTAATGTTTCTGAAGTTCTCTTTGAGAACAAGACCATTGACTTTGAATTCTTTTCCATGAGCACAACTATTGTATGCCCACTGGATTCATTTCTTGTATGATCTAAGATGCTTTATGGTTTAGATGTGCATGTATCCAAATATTATGACACATGTAGACATTTATCTTTGTATTGATCATCTATGATAATCCCTTTGAGAGAAACTCATAAGGATGGTATTTCTAATTCTAACAAAATAACTACTTCAATTTCATAAACTAGTAAGGAGTAGCTCATGTCGGTGTGTAAATACTGGTATATTAATCCCATAGTGCATATACAAGTTGATTATGCCAATCATAACCAAATTTGGTAATGTTTTTATTGAGGATGTTTTTAATTATCTTGTTTATAGCCTTTGCTTGACCATTGCCCTGTGTATGGAGTAGAGAATGTGTGTCAGATCTTGTATTTAACACAAAATTTCTTCACTATTTTATTCTTAAAAGAGGTTCTATTATCTATAATGATGTCCAATAGTAGGCCAAAATGGGAAATGATGTTTGTCATGAGAAAGTGACATATATCTTCTCCTTTTGTGAATTGTAATGGGATATATTCTACCTACTTAGTAAAGTATTTTGTAGCTATGATGATAAATTTGTGTCCCTCTACTAATTCCAGGTTAATTTTACCAATGAGATAAAAACCCCATAGCATGAATGGCCATGGAGAGACAATAGGTTGTAATTGATATGAAGGAATCATGGATCAAAATGCACATTTTATTATTTTAGAACATTCTATCTTTGGTTTTAGACTCACTCAATGTAGCTAGCAGTTCCTCAGTACCTTCTAATAGTTCTCTTTTTGGCCTCTCCCTTTGTCAGGGCCCCTTTTTGAATTTTTTCCTAAGTATTAGCCTACATCTACTTATCCTACATGGAATTATAATGCTCATCTAGCTTGAAGAGGCTCTCATTTCACTCCCACAGAGCTCTAGCTTGACACATGGTAGCCCCATGTTCTTCAAAGCCATTTCCCTTTGGGTCAGACCTCTAAGTAGTGCTATTTTATATAAATAAATGGGGCCTATCGAGCCATCTAATTGGTGAATGCATCTTCAACACATGGCACACCTATACTTAATTCTATAAAGAAATGACTAACTTTCTCTAGGAAGAGTGCCATATTGACATGTGGCACCCCCACACTCAGCCTTGCCAAGGAAGTGCCCATTTTCTCTAGTGGAGTGCTAGATTGACATGTGTCACTCTTACATTTATCTAGGAGAAATTTTGGTCTATTATAATTTAGATCAACACCATTGGCTAGAGAAGATTAAAGGGGACCCACTAGTTAGTTGTGACAAGAAAGAGTCAAACCCTTTCCATGCGGCACCATTATGCTCTTTAAAGGTAAAGGTTCTCCTATCAGAGTTTGAAATAACACCATTGGATGAGGGTGTGGGTTATTCCTTAACAAATATTTTGAAACAATTTAAGCCTATATTTAAGTGTAATTTATTGATTTCTAAAGGGCCAAGGTTGAGGGAACATTACATAACAAGGACAAATCTGAAGATGTATATATGGCTTCACTACACCACTCCTAAGCATCATGGCCCTAACAAGATAGAGTGGCCATGTAATATTTAGGATCCAGAGGCTAACTACACTCATGATCTTGAGTTATTTTAGTTGTAATGGCATCATCATGGGTGATAGTACTGAGATCTTTAGGTATCATTCCCATGAGAGGCCATCTCACCTATATATCCTAGAGTCTTTCCTTTTGGAAGGGGCTGGTTACCATTTTACTTGTATTAGCTATTCTTTTATACCACCATTTTAATAGAATAAAAGTAATAACAATTAGAATTTTCTCATTCTTCAACCTTAATAGGTGCCCCTCACAAGTGTGATTGGAGATTTTGTATGTGCCCTTGAGGCCTTATGTATTTGTTTCTCCATCTAACAAGGAAGAGGATGTGATATTCTGTGTCAATTTGCATGGGAAATTATCTCTATTCATTATCTATTTTATTCTTCTTCTACAGTATCAATCTTTTCTTTCATTATAGATCTTAATTCATGCTTTATGCTCCTTTATGGTCTGTAGTGTTTCAAGGTTTGATCTATTTTATTTAATTATAGTCTAAGTGTTTTAAATCTTTTAGCACATCATCTTAGTTTTATTTTCAATAGTATTTGCATTTCTCTCTCCCCTTTTCACCCCTAACTTTGAACAAAGAACCAACTTATAAAATCCTAGAGGTTGATTAATAGACCACACTTGGTCTTACACCTATAAATCTTCCCATATGAGGCTGTTTAATGTAGAGTGAGAGATTTAGGCATTAATTTTTTTTAATTTTCTAGCACGCTCAATTGGATGAGATATACTAATCTAATTGATTAGGATCCCAAGTTTATGAGCCAAAGGCTTGTGATAAGGTCATAGATAGCAAAGAATCCAAACCTGCTAACACCACCTATATGAGCTCTAATTCACCAAAGGACCATAAGGTCTAGCACTATTCAACAATAATAAATGTCTATTTAAGGCCCACTAAGGAACTTCATATCATGGAATAGTGGTATCCCACTTATTTCATCAACACCCCCAGTGATGTGGGACCCCATTCTAGTGAATGCCTTGAAGGTGCTTCCTAAATTCTTTAGAGAGGATTTGAAGACCATAGTGGAACATCTCTAAGATATTACAAATGTGTGTACTGTGTACTACATCACTATGTATAATGTAGCCTTAAGGCTACTAACAACATATTTCAAAAGATAGGCTCTTGATTGGTACCAATATTTGCTAGCCAACTCCTTTAGCACCTGGGATGACCTAGGTGACAATTTTTTTGAGAGATTCAATGAGAAAGCAAACTGGTCATCCCTCCTACAAAAACTAATAACCATCAAGAGAGGCTCATAGGAATCCATTATTAACTTCAACACTAGGTTTGAAAAGGCTTAGCAAAGAATCCCAATAGTGGCTCGACTACCCATAGACATGGCTATTATGATCTACCTTAAGGCTTTTAATTCAGACATTATAGTTATGATTCAGTTACTTAGAAATCATACACTAATAGATGCTTATGATCTATTAGTAAGATCCAAGACCAATTTGATATATGAGGGAAATCTACCTCCATACCTACCAATGCCAATGTTCTCAGAGATATAAATGCCCCCATAAGAAGGATCCCTAAGTACCCCAAGAACCTGACCTTCTATGTATGTTTATCTACCCACTCAAGCAAGCATGACCATTCAATCCTCTTTGGATATGGAGATGAATGATATAAAGAGTATCTTATGAAACTTCTCCAATGAGATAACCAACATCAAAAAGCAATAGACTATGCCTCCAAATCTATCTTTCAATAAATACCAAGAAAGGAGAGTACCATACCAACAAAAATAGTACCATGAGAGATAAAGGCTAAACCATCAAGCTCTAAATCATCAAGTGCTAAACCATCAGATGGAACCCATGACCCAAATAGTTATGGTACTAGATCCTTTACATACAATAACACTTGATGTGAATAAGGAGCTAGTTTCTGGCCAAAAAAACTTGGTATATAACTCTAATTCATGGTGATTTTCCTATAATGATGCTCATGGACCCTAAAATTGTCCAAGGGGAAACCTATAGTAGAAGGTTGATAAACAATGTTGATAAGGTAATGCCCTTGATTTGACCTACACATAGCAGTCTCTAGGGATTGAAAATGCTATCTTGATTACACAAATGTAGGGGATGCCCCTAGAACAAGAAGAAGAAATAGTCTTAGAACATGCTCTATTCTCTTGGTTAAAGATGAAGATGTAGTATACATGAGCAAAGTTCCCATGTATAAATCCCTACAAGTTTAATCAAACTACTACACTCACTCAAATAAAATATTAGCTAAAAGTCTCAAAGCTATCATAAGGCCCAAAGTGACCTTTGAGAAAGACCTAACACCTCAACCATCACCTCTAACCTACCCAAAGTAGAGTGAGGTAGTGTATAACAAAGTGAAATATCCTAGGGTTCACCTCAAGGGTCATACAATGTGGTGAAATAGCTGAAGAGGGTTCCAACCAATGTCTCCCTTTGAGATGTCCTATCAATCCCTAAGTAGAAGTCCCTACTAAAATAAGCCTTTGAGAGGCAATAAAATCCCATGTAAGGAAAGCTAATTTTAGAACCCATAAGGACAAAGGGGAAGGAAGCTAGTATGAACACACAACCCTAGATGCCCTCCACATTTATTAATACCAAAGAGGGGGTAGGTAAAAAAAAACCTACCCCATTCTATCTAAGGCAGATTATGGGGAAGAAATTATTGCACAACTCCATGATCGATTCATATGCAAGCATGATGATGCCTAAATTAGTAGATGCACTTTAATTGAAGTATCAACTATTGAATAAAGGAGTGATGTAACTTGACAAGAAGAAGGTTCAAACCTTAAGGATCATCAGGGCTCTTCTCCTCACATTATATTCTTATCCTAAAAATACTGTATTACATGAAATTATAGTGATAGACATCCTACCTATCTTTGGGCTATGTTTTTCAAGAGACTTCATCACCAAATAGGCAGGTATTTATCATTGGACTGGTCTCATTAAATCTTGAGGACCAATTATGGTTCAAAATTCAAGGTGTTGTCCAAACCACTTCACCTAGAACACATAGTGGATGAGGTTATGATGAACTTCAAAGTGGTGCACACCTCCTTCTCAAGAATGGAAACGCACTATATCGAGATGATAAAAGGAGAAAAGGTTATAGATACCAAAAGTCTAGATGAAGAAACCATTGTGAATGAATTCATTGAGATCTACCCATTCACAAACTTTAATGCCACCAACCTTAGAACCTACATGATCTATGACGAAGAGCAGGCCATTCTTAAGGTCATAAAAAAGAAAGGAGATCAGAGCAAAGGGTTTGAAAGTGAGTCCATATTCTATACTCTACATTTTTATGGTGTAATATGCAAGAATAGATCTGGAGCCATCATTTGACTAACATCTCTTTTTAGATAAGATAACCTTTGAGCCTTCCAATTTCAATTTTCATATATAAAAAATGAGGTTGATATGAGGTGCTAGTCCATGGCCTTAGCCTTATCAAGTGGATGGGCATCAAACAATTGAAGGTATTCAATGATTCCAAGTTAATAATAAGGTAGGTAAGTGGGGTATCGGTTGTAAAGAATGTGTGCATGAGATCCTAATGCCACTGCATATGGGATATGATTGAAGCCTTTGAATCCTTCAACATTTAGATCATCCTAAGGGCATCTAATGTGGAGGCTAATAAAATGGTAACAATTGGTTCCTAATTTGACCTATTAATAGACTTGTTCACCAATGAGAAAATAGTGTAGGTAATCATTAGGCCTGATATCCTAAACAATGACCAAAACTAGTAGGTATTTACAAATTATGCTTAGATTACCATATTCCTCCAATATCATACAAATTAGTAGAGGAAATACAACCAAAAATTGAAGAAGCCTATGGGGACAAATTCATATAGTTAGAAACTAAGTTTCCAAAGGTCCTCATTACCCTAGAGAATATTTCTGATTCTGATGATGCAAGAAATGACAAGCAAAAGTTTATCACAAATAAGGGTGATTACTTCAAGCTCGATGTTAGAGGTGGAAGGAAGCTGAGGGTTGGAAAAGAAGTTTTCAAGAAAGATAAAGAGTATTGGTTTATTTATATGACAAATATAAAGGAGTCATCACATAGACTTATGATGACTTGAATGGATATGACCACGAGGTCATTCAAAACACTATTGACTTAGTAGAGGGAACTAAACTAGTTCAACATAAATAAAGGTTAGTAAACCCAAAGATAGAATCTTTGATGGCCCAAGAGCTTAGGAAAATCATTAAATCTAAGATTATATACCCAATTAAGCATTTGACTTGGGTGTCCAAACTAGTTCTTGTGTGAAAGAAGAGTGGAAAGACTAGTTGTGCATGGATTTTTGGGACCTAAATAGGGAATATTTGAAGGACCATTACCCCCTTCCCTTTATGGAGAAAATACTCCAAAAAATAGTGGGTGTGAAGATGTTTTATCTACTATATGGATTCTCTAGGTATAATTAGCTATGGGTGATCGAAGAAGAATAGCACAAGACCACCTTCACCACAAAGTGGGGAACCTTTGCATATGTAAAGATGCCTTTTGGCCTATCTAATGTTAGGGAAACATTCTAGTGGGTAATAAACATAGATTTCAAATGGTTAATAAAAAAAATCATCCTCATCTATCTAGATGACCTCACTATATTTTATAAGAAGAAATAGGACCACTTCAACCATCTAGAGAAGGTTTTCCAAAAGTTTCAAGAATTTAGGGTGTCTCTTAACACAAAAAAATGTGCCTTCAGAGTCTCGCTAAGTAAGCTACTTGGCTATGTAGTATCCAAAGAAGGGATTGCCTTTGATATATAGATAATAAAGGACATCAAAGACTTAACCTTGTTGATAAACAACAAGGGAGTGTAATCTTTCCTTAAAAATATTAATTTCATCAGCAAGTTTATATCTAAATTTACAAGAATAGTAAGATCAATCACCTTGATGCTGAAGAAAGACTAGGCCTTCAAATAGACACCCAAAGGAAGATACATATTTGATGAAATCAAAGATACAACATCTACCACACCTATACTAGTTAACCCTAAATTTTACAAAGACTTATGGGAGTGAATATAGCCTGGTGGCTTTGTTAACTCAAAAGAAAGAGGAAGGAAGAAATGAGCACTTGATCACATTCTACTCAATAACATTTCATAGGTATGAATTCAAATACAATTTTGCAGAGATATAAGCTTTTTCCATCGTCAGGGGCCTCAAAATTTTTAGGCATTTTATGGTGAGCAATAATGTTATGGTGTATGTGGCACACTCTAGCATCCATAAATGCATCATGGAAGGAGAAATCATGGAAAAAGAATTTATGAGTACCTAGCCTAATGTGCAGATGTCTTGTTAGAGGAATAAGACACATCAAAAGTAGTCTTGCTCAACCAATTCAAGACTGATGGATCTTGGGTAACTAACTGGATCCACTTCATGTAAACTAATTGATATCTAGAAAACCTTCCTACACATAAAAGGCATTTCTACATATTTTAGGGGTTTAGATACATGCTAGTTTAGGGAGTCTTATTCAAAAGGAAAATTTATGAATACCTGCTCTGATGTGTCGAAAGATATCAGGTAGAGAAGATTTTCTAAGACATTCACTTTGCTCCTACAGGCAATCACTTTTTAGCAAAAACCATTGTGATAAAAATCATGTGTGTGGGGTATTATTGGTCGATCATGTTTGCATATTGCTATAAGGTAGTCAAAAAATATAAAAAATGCCAATTATTTATGGGGAAAAAGAAGAATTCATCCATGTCATTGAACCAATTATGACCAATGAACCCTTTACATAGTGGGGCTTAGACTTCATTGGGATGATAAATCTAATCTCTAACACTAGTCACAAGTGGATATTGATAGCTACTGATTACTTCACATGATGGATCAAATCAGTCCCACTGAAAGAGGTGATCGAGAATGTGATTTTCAACATTTTTCAAGAACTTGTAGTTAGGTTTGACCTACCTAAGATAGTCATCTTTGACAATGCAAAAGCCTTCTTTGGGTCTAAAATTTTCAAGTTCACACTTTGGAATGGTATCTTCTTATAACATTCATCTAATTATTACCTTAAGGGAATAGGTTGGTGGAGTCACTAAACAAGAATTTGATAAGACTAATCAAAAGGGTGGGCTCTGAGAAATAAAGGGAGTGGCACATGCACATGAGAATGACCCTATGGGTAGACTGAATCACTCCCAAATAGATCCTAAAGACCTCTCCATATGAATTTATATAAAAAAGAAGTAATCATGATGATGTCATCACAAATATTTATATTAAATTTTTTGAAGGCTATTGAGATTATGGAAAATGGAGTAATGGAGGATAGGATTGTCGAACTACTTAGCCTCTAAGAAGTGAGGAAGTAAGCGAGTGACACAGAAATCACTTGATAATAAGTGGTCAAGTGGTGGTTTGATTAAAATTCTTTAGACCCAAGATTTAAATTTAGGGATTTAGTTCTCAAATATGATTAGATGGCCATAAAGCTAGGCCAACATGTGAAGTTTGATTCTCTTTGGAGAGGACCATTTCACATCATCGGTAGAAGGTATGGGAATGATTTTGAGTTAGAAGATGAAGATGGAAATTTATTGGAGATCCTAGTTAATGGGATCAATTTAAAACATTTTAACTAACTTACCTATCTCCCCTTTATACATAATTATTTAGCTTCCCTTTTTGTTTATGTGTTTCCTTTCCTTCACTATTATTTTCCTTTACTTTATTTCCCTTTCGTCGCTCTTTCATTTGAATAAGTGTCATTAGCAAAAGTGGCGTATATAGCCACAATGAATCCTCACCCTAGTACTCCCAAATATTCAAAAAAGATTATTTGAAAGATGGTTATCTACATACCTCACCTATCATTAATGTTAGACACTACATTTTGCATGACTCCCCATAATGATTACTAAAAATCTCTTGAATGGATCTTCAAGTGTATGTGCTACCCTTATCATTTATGGGGCACTCAATTTCAAATTTTCCATAATAAGCCCACCTAGTAGCATCGGTGTATAAAAACCCTCACCTCATCTAAGCCAAACACTTAAAGCATTGAGATCCTTGAGAGCATTGAGCATTCAAAAAGATTAGAGAAGAGCCGATCCTAGAGTTGAGAGAAGAAGTGAGTAGAGAAACATTAATACAAAAGCATCCCAAAAGATAGAAAGTGGTTTTGGAGCAAAATTATTGAGATAGAGTCTTTCACATATTTTAGGGGAAAGAAGAATCCCAAAAGATAGAGAACCCATGGCTCAGGTAGTCAGGGAGACCTTCCTTCTAAATATACTATGAGCAAATCTTACACTTATAATTTTGCTCAATAAAAGGAGAAAGTACCTAATGTCAAGAAGGTGTCCAAGGGAGATTATAGAGACCCAGTATTGGTCATTGAATTCATAGATGATATCTTGGATTCCAAGCTAGCTAAGAACCCAAATTTTTTGAGAGAGGGCACCCATACCTAAATGCTTGAAAGGGTCTATGGGGGGGAGTATGATTATTTTAGATACAAGATGTGGGACTACACACTATCATAGTACATGGTGCCTTATGTACATCTATGCCTAGAGATCATTGGCCTTTATGAGGAGAGGTATGATGCTAGCACTAGCATAATTACTGGTAATGCCTATTTGAGGGTAAAAATTAGTGTATATAGCATCATGGAGATGCTCTAGCTCTTGAACAACCCCAAGGTTGATATTTCTAGTGTAGAGAGCCTTCACAGTGTTTAAGACTCTTGAATCTAATATGAGGCATACTTCCTTAGCTTCCTCCTCAAAAGTGACATCATGGAGATGCTGCCTCTACCCATCTCCTTAGTGAGCTTCCCATCATAGTACTTAAAGGATAATCTATCCATGTTGGCCTTTATCTTTAGGATGGACTCTGACAATAATGTCAATGACTTTCAATTGGTGGCACTCTTCCTCTTGATCACGGTGTAAAAAGGGGAGGTGTATAGGATGGATTCTATAGATTCCATTACCACCGCTACCACCATGAAGAATGAGTTGGAGAATTTTCCAAAATTTGGTACCTTTTAGTACTCAACCATCCTTTTGCATCTCATTATATACTAATATTCTCAGTTATTCTCTTTGCATCTCAAACTCAACTCCCACAATAGGGACCTTTTCCCTAACATGGTGACCCAAGTCACCATATGGACCCAAATATTGTCTATCACTAGAAAATACTATGATTTATTAGAGATTTTTATGGCTAAAATTATCATTAACCTTAGCATAGAGGCCCTTACATTTAGACTGATGCACGAGTAGTGTTCATGGCTCACTGAGAACAAGGTCCTAGTCGATTAGTTATGGGAAAACCATTTTATATTCATCTAAGTACATATTCTATAAGTAGAACCCTCTTGGTTCCAATGTATATTAACATATGGAACCCTATCCTTAGATTTGGATCATTAGATCAATGTGGTGGACTCCATCTATAGAGTAGGGAAGAAGAAGGGACTATATGATGTCCCTTTTGTAAGAGATGGCATCATGGTGGTAAATAGGTTTTAGGGATACCTACTCATGGCCAAGATAGTAGAGCTTGGCCTTGATTTAATATATGATATATAGAAATATGATCTGGATAGATTCATAGCATCCTTGAAGACCGCTAGTGCTCCCAAGCATCAAAACTAGCCATATCTAGAATAAAGGACGTCACCCATAGAGGGCATCCTCTAAAATTATGTGGATCTATCATAGATCTCATTAAACACCCTCAAAACATGGGAGTCCTTCTATGATGTGGTCTAGGCATATAAACCATCTAAAATTTTATCAAATGAGATGAAAAAGCAACTCACTTAGTGGAATTAGAGTGAAGAAAAAATAGCTATGTTCTCAAAATACAGGTATGAAATCACTTAGCTATACTCCAACTATGATGTCAAAGACACATATAAGACTTTCAAAAATATTTAGGATGATAATCATCTAGAGAAAGGCTTAACAAAATTAGAATCCTCCCTTGAGATAGTAGTAGGAGGAGATGAAGAAGAAGAAGAAGAAGAAAAAAAAGAAGAAGAAGAAGAAAAAGAAGAAAGAGATGCCCCTAGGCAGTAAGTAGTGATTGCACCACAATAAAAAGAGGCTAAGGTCTTAGAGATTCATAGGCCCTTAACTTGATTTACTCCCTTATTCCCATATCTTATAGCCATGTAATAGAAACAAAACCCCTTTGGGCACCTCATGATTGGTTCTCTCTAGTATAAGTGGCTTGAGGCACCCAATTCCAACCCTATACTAGAGGTGGTATAGAAGAAGATTTTCTTGGTAGATCCCCTTATTTCCACCTCTACCTCCCTCACTACTTCCATATCTTCATACACCATCTTGCATTATGTTTTGGCACTCTACACCTCTTAACCAATTACTTCCCTGACCCCACTCTCCTCTTCATCCACTCAACCCATCGCTAAGCTCTCACTACTTTCTTCTATGGTCCTAATCTCTTCTTGCATTCCCTTTTTGATCCCTCTAGCTTCATCATACACCTAATCCTCTATCATGGCACAATTTACATTCACCCCACCCCATGGGCTCCTGCCTTTATCTCCTTCCACACTCATCCTTTATTTATTCACCTACACAAGGATATGGTCCACTACTTCATAGTAGTAAGTGACCATTCTATTTCCACTACCACAAGGAATCTCCTTTATAGGAGAAAACATTCAAGTGCTAGAGAAATACCATTAGTAGATGAAATTGGTAAGGAAATATTGCAAGGATTAAATGGAAAAAAAGGGGAAAACAAGCCAAGGCCTCTACATAGACCCAAATGCAATCATTTTATGACCCTACACAACAATCTCTCATGATTGCTCATCTGAACCCTCAAGTAGTCAAGCCCTAAGAATAAATGTAGCTAAAGGACTATGACATTAAAGCCATTAGGCTAAACCTTATCTAGGCTAGACCCACTAAAAATGTCAAGCTAATGGAAGAAACATAAAATTCTATGACCATAGACAATATTAAGGTGACCCGACAACTAGAAAAGACCAACCTAAAGCTCACCAAAGAGAATGATACAATTGATCACCTCACTATTGAGGCTAAAGACAAAGATGCAAAGCTTAAAAAATCAACATCTAACCTTTAGAGCTATGTCTCTAGTGAGAGA
This sequence comes from Torreya grandis, assembly GCA_037957365.1. Classification (NCBI taxonomy): domain Eukaryota; kingdom Viridiplantae; phylum Streptophyta; class Pinopsida; order Cupressales; family Taxaceae; genus Torreya; species Torreya grandis. The sequence goes on from JARHVA010002265.1 coordinate 1,414,624, forward strand.
TTCCAAGGAAAAGCCAATCTATTAGTGGTCCCTGAGACCAAGCTATAAGAAAAAGAGATCAAACTGATCCAGACACACCAAAATCTCTATAATTCTAATAAGGCTTTTCAATAATTGTAGTAGTAGGTACAACAAGAATCCTAAAATAAGGACTAGAAGATTGAGAAATTAAAGAATAACCTTGCCACCTATCTATAGGCTGTAGAAATCCTCCCTATGGTCTAACAACTATAAAAATATTATTGGGAGAGGATCAAGAGCATGATCAAAAACCTAAAACCAACCCTCACCTTTATCAAGGACTCACAAAATTTGAGCTCATAGGTGATCACATATATTGATTAGGTCATTGCCTTCATGGATCCCAAGGTCTTAGATCCATAACTCTTCATCTAGAAGATTTACAATACTTCAAATGAAACACTATTAATAGTAGGGGTGACTTATTGAAGGTAGGTAGTGGTAAAAGTCCATGAGTTTTTAGGATGCAACAAGGCAACCAAAAATATAAGGTATTCCTTAATGCCTTAAGTAGGTGGTACAAAATAGGTAGGGGCACATTGAAAAACTAGTCCAACTGGGACTCCCCTCCCCTTTCCTAGTAGATAATAACATCTTCCCCAAGGACTAGATCAAAATGTTGCTAGAATAAAAGTAGAATGACCAAACCATTTTCATAGCTCTTAGTCAGTCATTTAATGTCTTCGATGTGGAGAAGATATTGTAGCCACTTTTCTAGCTTGAATTTCAAATATTGGTAGTTATTTAGGGTTTGGGAAGCATCTCCTTCAAGGAGATTATTAATATAGATAAAGCCTTCGAGACTCTCAAGATAAAGACCCAGCCTAAGGAGGAAGAATGGATACCTTTGTAAGTGTCTCTTCAAAAATTATAAGTTCTCAAGACTTCCTCCTATTTTTAAATTTTTCTTCAACTGGTCTATGTACCAAAGTTGTTTTTCTCTCATCCTTAGGTAGATTCCCCTATGAGTCACTAAGAACTATAGATCAAAATCCACATTTTTTAATTCTAGAGCAGTTCATCTTTGGTTTTAAACTCACTCAGCATAGCTAGCAGTTCTTCAACACCTTCTAGTAGTTCTTATTTTGGACTCTCCTTTTCTTAGGGCCCCTTTTTGAATTTTTACTTAAATATTGACCTCCATCCACTTCTTCCATGTGGTAGCCTAATGCTCATCTGAATCGAATAGGCTCTCATTTCATTCCCATAGAGCACTAGCTCAACACATGGTATCCACACACTCTTCAAATCCATTTATTTTAAGGTTAGAACTCCAAGTAGTGCTATTTATAGTTGATAAATAAATGGGGCCCATCAAGCCATCTACTTGGTGAATGTGTCTTAAACACATGGCATCCTTATGCTTAATTTTACAAAGAAATTCCTTGATTTCTTCAGGAGTTCCAACTCGACAAATGGTGGCCCCATGCTTAGCCTTGCTAAATAAGTGCCTATTTTCTCCAGTAGAGTGCCAACTTAACACATGTTACCCATGTGTTTATCTAGGAGTAGTTTTGGTCTGTCAAAATTTGGAGCAACACCATTGGCCAAATAAGATTCAAGAGGACCCACTAGTTAGTTATGACAAGAAATAGTTGAGCCCTTTACACATGGCACCATTATAGTCTTCAAAGGCAAAGGTTCTCTTGTTAGAGTTTGAAATAGTGCCATTAGATGAGGGTGTGGGTCCCTTCTTCTTATCAAATCATTTGAAAAACTTTAAGCCTACCTTGAAGTGTAATCTATTGACTTCTAAGGAACTAAGGCCAAGGGAATGTGACATAGTAGGGACAAATCTAAAGATGTACATATGGCTCACTACACCACTCTTGAGCATCATGGATTTAAAAAGATAGTGTGGCTGTGCAATATCTAAGATCTAGAGGCTAACTACACTCATGAGCCTAAGTTATTCTTTTAGTTACAACAACATCATCATCGGTGCGAGTGCTGAGATCTCTAGGTGTCATTTCCATGAGAGCCCATCTCACCTATATATCCTAGGTTCTTTCATTTTGAAAGGGGATAGTTACCATTTTAATTTTATTAGCTATTATTGTATACTACCATTTGTAATAGAATATAAGTAATAAAAATTAGCATTTTCTCATTATTTAACCTTAATAGGTGCTCCTCACAGGTGTGACTAGATGTTTTGTATGCACCCTTGAGGGATTTTGTATTCATTTATCCATATAAAAATGAAGAGGATGTGATATTCTATGTCAATTTACATGGGAAATTATCTCTATTCATAATCTCTTTTCTTATGCTTCTATAATATCAATATTTCTTTCATTATATATCTTAATTCATGCTTTATGCTCCTTTATGGTCTGTAGTGTTTCATGGTTTGATCTATTTTATTAAATTATAGTCTACGTGATTTAAATATCTTGGTGCATTACCTTAGTTTTATTTTTAATTTTATTTACATCTCTCTCCCCCTTTCACCCCCAACTTTAAATAAAGAGCCAAATTCTAAAATCTTAGAGGTTGCTTTACAGACTGCACTTAGTCCCACACCTATAAAGCTTCCCATAGGAGGCTTTTTAACCTAGAGTGAGAGATTTAGACATCAAAAAGAACATGGTGGATATTTCTATATTTTTGAAATTTGTCACATAGTTTATCATATTCTTGACATTCTGGTTCCATACTAGCAAATAATATCCTTGCTGGAGTAATTTATGGGACATTGCTTTCTTGTTGAAATGGCCACCACATTAATTATTGTACACTTGGATAATGGACAAATTAGCTTCATTATATGTTAAAAATCTAAGTAGGTGTCCATAAAAATATTGTTTAAACAATTCCCCACTGATGGTGATGTAACAAAGGGTATTCCTCTATAATTTTCACTTATCATTCTTGGTGAAAGTATTTGGGGTGATAAACTTGTGTATAAAATTATATATATCAAAAAACCATTCAAACACTATTGTGATGCATGTGGTGGATAGATATGATAAAGCTATGAGGTTATCTTGGGATAATTATGGTGACTATAAATATTTTATATTAAATATAGCCTGCTCATCATTGATGTCAATGGGGATCAATAATGCTGCACTTACCATTACATTAGTTTGATGATTATCTTTATGAGGGATATTTTCGATAGAAGAATATTAAAATTTATCTTGTAGACATTGAACCATATTATTTTAGGGAATTAAACATTCTTCCTTGGTTTGGTAGACATATGCAACTTGATTGATGACCAACTGTGAATCCCCATAGCCCTTAATAACTTTTATTTGGAGAGCCTATGTTGCTTGGAGACCGAGGAAAAGTACCTCATATTTTATGATATTATTTGTGCATGAGAAACTTAATTGATATGTAAGTGGTAATGTGTGCCCAAGTGGGTTGATAAAGACAATTTTGGCTTTGATGCTTGATGCGCATCTAAAATTATCATAAAAAAATATCTGTGTCAGAAGTGACATTATAAGTGGTGAAATCATCTTGAAAAGTATCATTTATAGGATTGGTATCTAATAATGGTATTATTTTTAGATAAAATTTTGTGATTAACATTACCCATTTGGCAATACGGTTGAAGAGATGCAATTTGAACATGATAAATTTTAAGGGGTCCACTTTTGTAATAACCTATGTCTCATTATTGATCATATAGTTATAGAGATTTTATATAGAGGATATGAGGGTTAATAATTTTCTTCATAATCAACAAGTGTGTGAATGATGTATTAAATAACTTTCTCTTTATACTGGTCATCATGTTTTGCCAAGAGTGTACCAAGGGCATGATTGGTGGTTGAAATGTAAAGGAGAAGTGGCTTATAGGGTATTGGTGGTATCAAGGCAAGTGGATTTAACAAGTATTGTTTGAGTGTATCAAATATTTCTTGACATGAAATATCCAATTCAAATTTGGTATCTTTCTTGAGTAATCTTATGAATGACTAAGTCTTATCTGCTAGTTGTGCCACAAAATGATGTATGGCCTAGATTTTTCCTTGTAAAAATTGAATTTGTTTTTATGTTTATAGGTAGAGATATATACATTATAAATTTAAATTTATTTGACCTAATTCAATTCCATATTGGGATATTAAGAATCCCAATAATTTTTAGATGTGACATCAGGGACACATTTATTAGGATTGAGCTAAACATTATATTGTCTCAACCTTTAAAAATTATAGCATAAATCAATTACATGACATTATCACTCTTTTTATTTTGATAATAAGTCATCAAAAAAGTATTCAACTATTTTATGAATTAGAGCATGAAAAATGTGGGTCATAGTTTTTTGGTATGTTGCACTAATATTTTTTTAATCCAAAAGGCATGACTATATAGCAAAAGATGCCCCATGGTGTGGTAAAATAAGTTTTTTCTTGATCATCTTCACCTATCTTGATTTGATTATAATTGGTTCAAATATCCATGAAAAATATCATCTCATATCCTACTATGGAGTCTACTATCATATCGATGCTAGGTAGGGGAAGTCATCCTTAAGACATGCTTTATTTAAATCTCTAGAGTCAAAGCAACATCAAATTTGGCTATTAGGCTTAACCACTAGCATAATGTTAGCTACCCATTTGGGGTGAGCAATTGGTTGAATTAAGCCTATATCAAAAAGGATTTGGATCTCATATTTGACTAAAAGATCCACCTTAGGATATATTTTTCTAATTTTTAGTTTGACTCACTTTGCATTTGGATAAAGTGTAATCCTATATATTATGATTGAAAGATCGATGCCTATCATATCTGAAAAAGACGAAGTAAATGTTTTAGGGAAATAATTTAAAATATATCAAATGTATGCATCCTCTTCTTACTAGGTTAGTAGATAATAATATTATGTGAGGATTAGTATCTATGCATAATTGAACTCAACTATCTCTTTATTAAGTAATGTATATTGATCAATGGTGTATCATATTGTAGGTATGGTGCCATCTATGCCGATTTGGATATCATAGACAATGCCCAAGATCTCACCAAAGCATGCCTATTCTTTTTATAGAAGGAAGGGAGACACTCATATGCCCTTAAGAATTCTAAGAGAACTTCATCATTAGAGAACTCATCAAAATTGGGTAGATCTAAAGAAGCAATATCATCAATAAGGTTAGGTTAAATAATTGAGAGTGCAAAGATATGATTTAATATATTTTTAATCCATATTTGTGGAATGAGAAAACCTATTCTTTTTATAAAAGGAAGGGAGACACTCATATGCCCCTAAGAATTCTAAGAGAACTTCATCATTAGAGAACTCATCAAAATTGGGTAGATCTGAAGAATAAATATCATCAATAAGGTTAGGTTAAATAATTGAGAGTGAAAAGATATGATTGAATATATTTTTAATCCATATAATGGGTGGAAAAAACACTATGTGTTGAGAATCATGGCGAGAAGACTTAGCGTTAGATGTATTATCCTTATATTCAAGTCCTTGCCTAACTTTTTGATCAAATGCCTCAATAAGATTAAGAATTCCTTGATCATGTTTTTCAAGGCCTTATCCTTTGTATCCCATTTTTTAAATATATTTTAATGTAAATGTAGAGGTGAATCTATCATCATATGCTCTTGAGGTTTTTATTGGAGTTATATGTGAACTCTGAATAGTAGACTATATAGGTGTTTTAGCAAAGTCCATGTGAGGCATATAGTTATGTGAAGGCTCTATATTTTGACAATATTTGAATGGTTCATGATCCATGGGGCATGTGTATATAAAACCTTTGTAACTAAACTTTAAACATGCATGTAATGTTGAGGTTACTATGTCCATATCATGAATCCAAGGTCTCCCAAGAAAAATATTATAATTAAGATCATTAGGCATGACTTGACAAGTTGTAGGTAGTGTTATGGGTCCCAATGTAAGGTTTAGTGTTATTTGCCTTAAAAATTTATGTGGAATATTATCAAATCCTTAGATGTTCATATCAGAAGGATATAATCCTTAGTATGTATACTAATAAGTTAGAGAAAAAAGACATTACAAATGTGTAACCTTGATCCATTATTGACTAACACTTATTTGACACCCACATCATTAATTCACAATTAGATGTAAAGAGTTAGATTTTGATCTATGATGTGATAAGGTGGGAGATCTTAATTTTAGAAGGATATATGCTCTTGAGTCCACTTCATAATATTGATTATGGAAGCAACATAATCTAGCTCTAATATTCTTGGTACCTTAGTATCATAAAGTGCTGCATATAAAACATCTTTATATGTGTCAAAATGTTGTAAAAGCTCTAAAATAGAAAATGAGGTTAGAGGAACTTTGATCTAATATATAAAGACATAGCCATGGGTTGGGATAACCTACCATGCTTTGGGACACCTTGTGGACATCATAACTTGGACCATAGGGTCTATTATAAGTAGAGAGCTGGTAGTAAGAGTGGGATAGTAGCTAGATGGGTAGGGTTAGGAAGTAGGAGGGATAAGTGAACACATTGATGTTATCTTATGTCTAGTAGTGATAGGTAAGGAATAAAAATGAAAAAAAAGCAATAGGCATTTGAAGGAGAATTTTTAATTTTAGGTAATGTGTTTTTTGTCTTATGTATTATATTCTCTATGTGTGTGATGATTTGCTTCAAAATTACATTACACTTAAGACAAAAATAATATGCTAGAGAAATAATGATATATGAACTAATGTTAACTGATATAAGACATCATGTACATATGAGTTTATAGTTTATTTGAATTAATTCCAAATGAAAGAAACAAGCAGAAAAATGAAACTATAAAACTTTGTACAATAATTGACTTTTTTAATTATTCTATAAATAAAAAATGAACTATAAGAGATGTACTTAGCTATTGATACTAGAGTTGTGTAGAGTGTCATGAACTAGAAATAGGAGTCAAAACCCCTCTTGGATAGTATCACAGTCCTTTAAACAATAACACTATGCTAATATTCTCTAGGGCCTGGTAGTGTCTTTTTGTAATAGAGGTAGTGAACTTTTGGGTAAACCTTTACCTAATCTTAAGATGTTTGTGCCTATGTGGATGAATGTTGGTTTGTTATATATTCGCTATTTTTATTGATTTGAATGGAAAACCCTAGGCCTCCATGTTTATTAGGGTATTTGAGGAAAAAAAGTAGAAAAAAATGACATTAATAGGGTAGGCTGGACATGACCTCAACACCCCATGTGCTGAGCTTTGCCTACATACTAATACATCAAAAGGGGATCAAGCCATATGTAGTTATACCAATCTAATTATTGGTGTAAGTACAAGTGAATGCTAGTATGAGTGTTGGTTTGAGTGATTTAAGTGTGACTTGAGATTGAAAATTTGAGTAATCTGAGCTCTGGGCTATTTTAGATGGGTATATCCTGAAGTAGGGTAGAATAAGGATCAATGACCTTGATTTTCATAACTATTTATAAGTTTGTTTATGATTATTTTCATATGATTTCCATTTAGTGGATAAGTGAGTGAATGTGGTCTATATATAGAATTTTAGTGCTTGTCAATATGTGAAATAGGTATAGGCCAACCCTAAGAGTGTTTTAGGGAATAAAAAGAGATTTGTTGGGTGAGTAAGTATCGAAGTTGTTGCTAGAATCTAGATAATGAAAATGCAATGGAGACGTGATCACATGAGATGAAGCAAGTGCACACCACATAGATGCTAAAGCAATTTGAAATTATACAAGAAGATAAATTGCACAAGACAAAATGAAGAAAACTAAAATATGATTTTCATGAGATGGCCAAAGTGAAGAATACATATATGAGAGTACATAAGTAACTCCTCCATAAAAGGTGGCAAAGGCAACCCAAGAATAGATTGTAACTCCTCCATGAAAGGTGGTGACAAGGTGCTAAGAATAGAGAAGTAACTCCCATCAAGGGAGTTACTTATGAAATTCTTATGACACCTATGACACATCTATGACACACATCTCCACATAAGCTAGCCTATCCCAAAAATGTAGGAAAACTCCATGTAAGCACAAGAAATACAATTTCCCTAATTAAAAAATAGGGAAAAATAAAAACCTACACTAATACCCCCCCATAAGCGTAGCTTAGGTGGGTAGTGTGGAAATATAAAATGGGTCTCGGAAACTAGGCCCGATGAGGTACCCATGTACAAATGCAATCTCCCATAAGATAGAGAAAATGAGAAAACTTGTAGGAAAAAACTCCCCCCCAAAAGAGAGACATAAAAGAAAGAAGAGGTTAGTGGGCCCCCTCGAAGATGATGCTGCTGCAGATGTGGACCACACCACAAGAAGAGCTTGTAGATGAATGAACTTACTCTTAGTGAAAGGTTTGGTAAAGATGTCTACAACCTAATCCAAAGAATGGAAAAATATCAAGTCAATGACCTGACTATGAATAAGCTCCTGAATGAAATGCATGTGAATCTCTATGTGCTTGGTCCGCTAGTGCTGAATTGGATTCTGACAAATCTGAATGGTACTCTGGTTGTCACAATAAATGATGGTGGGCTGCCTGATAAGAATGCCAAACTAAAAAAGAATCCCCTAAAGCCAAATAGCCTTAGTAGCTACATTAATAATTCCCCTATACTCTACCTCTATGGGTGATATAGCAATAGCATTCTGCTTTTTGCTAGACCAACTGATAGGATCAAAACCTAGAGAGAAACTATAACCAAAAGTGGAATTATGAGTCTATGAATCACCAGCCCAGTCTGATTTTATATATCCAACCAAGTCAACCTATATGCCAAATCTATAATGAATCCCATATCTCTGTGAACCCTGTATGTAATGCAAGATCCTCTTAGCTGCTATCCAATGCAGCTCATGAGGTTCCTACATAAATTTGGAGACAAGTCCCACTGTATATGCTATGTCAGGCCTAGTGTGAGTCAAGTAGATAAGACTACCAACAAGTTGTCGATACCGAGAGGCATCAACCAATGGTGAAGAACAGTCAGCCTCAAGCTTGACTCCTGATAGAAAGGGAGTCAGAGATGGCTTGCAATCAGCCATGTGAAACTGAGCCAATAAATCAAGAGCATATTTAGGCTGTGCAAGAGAAATCCCTGAATTTGACTATGAGATCTTGATGCCAAGGAAATAGTGCAACAAACCCAAGTCTATCATGTCAAATCTATCCTAGAGAGATGCCTTCACTGCTGTAATAGCTGATGAAGAACTCTCGGTGATCAAAAGGTCATCAACATATAAAACCAAAATTAGGAGCGAATCATCCTGCTATAAGAAGTAGACATTGGGGTCAGAATAACACCTAGTGAAACCCGCTATGAGAAGGAAAGAATCCATCTTGGTATACCAAGCTAGAGGGGCTTGTTTGAGGCCATAGATAGATTTCCTATGTTTGCATACTAAGGAAGAATCTTGAACAAATCTTGGCAGCTGCTCCATATAGATCTCCTCCTCTAGGTCTCTGTGAAGAAAGGCACTCTTCACATCCATCTGGTGCACATCCCAACCATGTGTTGTAGCAATAGCCAAGGTGAGTCAGATAGAAATCATCTTTGCAATGGGTGCAAAGGTCTATGAGTATTCAATTCTTGCCACCTGTGAGAAACCCTTGGTGACCAATCATACCTTGTACTTATCAACCGACCCATCTACTACAAACTTGGTCTGATAGATCCACCTACATCAAACCATCTTTCTTCCCTTAAGAAGTGAAGTGAAATCCCAAGTTGATTTTTGATTAAGGAAGAATATTCTTCCTCCATAGTACTATCCCACTCAAGTACCCCCAATGCCTCTCAAGAAGTCTGTGGATCCGAAACTAAAATAAAGAAGGCATGTGGATCTCTCTAAAAATCCCCCAGTACATCTATCATCTGTGGGATCTCTTGCCCAAGTGCCAGCACTCTCAAGTGTCTGTCTAGACCAAATTGGCCCAAAAGTGGGTGAGTCAGGTGCTAACTCCTCATCTTCTGACTGACTAGAGGTGGATGACACTGCATCACTGTCCTCACTGTCTAAACTCAATGAAGAAGAAGATGTCTCTGGCTCAAGAACTTGCTGTGGCTGATCTAAATCTGATGAGGAATCATCATGAAGTAGATCCAATGAGGGAGAATAAGTGTCAAGTGTTAAGTCTCTAGGACTCTATTGAAAATGGACACTTCTCTCAATGAATAACTCATGAGTGACTAGATCTAGAAGGCGATACCCCTTAATACCATCTGGATATCCTACAAAGATGCAAGGCTTAGACTGATGATCCATAGCTATGCATTTTTTATTTAGAATGTGGGCCATGGCTAGGGATCTAAAAACCCTAAGGTGCTCAATATCAGGTTTCCTTTTATGCCAAGCTTCAAAGGGTGTTATCCTATTCAAAGCTTTGTGAAGAAACCTATTTTGGATGTAGCAAGCATAATTGATGGCTTCAGCCTAGTACTATGGTGCTAAGGATTTGGAGTGAATCATATAGATACCCGTATCTTTCAAGAACCTATTTTTGCATTCTACAACCCCATTCTGTGAAGGACTATAAGTAACTGTGCATTGCAAATTAATCCCCTTTGTGGTGCAAAACTGCTCAAACCTAATGCTGACATACTCCCCTCCATTATCAGTTAGAAGAACCTTGATGGATTTCTCACTCTGTTTCTCAACAAGAGCCTTGAAGTATATAAAATTTTCAAACACTTCAGACTTTTGTTTGAGAAAATATATCCAAGTGTAACTAGAGAAATCATCAATGAAAGTGAGGATGTACTTGGCCCTTGTGAAAGATGGTTTGGAAAGGGTCCTGATACATCACTGTGGACTAATTCCAAAGGTTGTGAAGCCCTCCAAGCTTTGCCTTTGTCAAATTTTACTTTAGGATGCTTCCCAAGGGAGCACCCCTCACAAAGTCCTTTTGAGAAATGGACACGAGGCAAGCCAATGACCATGTCATTTTTGCAAAGTTGTTTAAGGTAGCGGTAGTTAAGGTGGCCAAACCACTCATGCCATAATTTGATAACTTAATCTAAATGAGTCAACAATGCTGTTGGAGAAGAATCTGGTGCAAAGTGTGAGAAGGTGTATAACCTTTCTTGGTGATCTGCCCTACCCACTGCCACTGTAGTATCACTATGCAATTCCCTGATAGCCAATAAATCTGGTGAAAACTCAACTCTCATGCCCTGACTAATGTGAGTGATTTGGTACACAGATAGGAGATTGGTTGAAAGAGAAGGAACACTTAGAACATTATTGAATGTTCCTCCTTCCATTTCAATTGACCCTCTCCCTGCAATAGAAACTGATGTGTCATCACCCAAACCTATTGAAGTCATGCTATAAGGCTCTAAAGATGAAAACTCAACTAGTGAAGAGCCCATGTGGTGAAAAGCACCCAAATCAATGACCCATGATGTTGTAGAAGCTGTAGTAGCTATAAGGGCCTTGCCCTTTTACCTTGGTAGAATCTTGGGTAGATGAATTCTACTTGATGGACTTAGGAACACCTATGTTGTGCTTCTCTAGAAGATGAGTTAGGTAATCTATTTGTTTCTTCATGCATTTGTGTTCATCATGCCCTATATTTTTACAATAGGCACACTTAACCTTCTCCTTCTTAGGTTTAGCATTGAAGGAGGAAGACTCAGTGTTGTTTTTGGCAGGATTGTTGCTTTCTTTCTTCTTCTCTTGGTCCTTGTTCTTTTTCTTTTTCTCCTTTGTTGAAGTCTTATCCTTATGATTTCTGGCTATCAAAGCTTGGGGTTTAGTAGACTTCATTGTGCCCATTTTAATTAGCTTATCTTGCTCCCTAATCAAGTCAGCAATGAATGAATCCAAAGAAGACATTTTCCATGTAGTGCCAAGGGCACTTTTTGTGGCATGAAAAGTGGAGACAAAGACTGAATAGCTTGGACCTAACTTTGTGAGAATAGAAAGGATGAGTTGATCATCTTTCTTCTCTATCCCTCATTATTTCAATTGAAATATAAGGGCCTTAAACTTAGTAAAGAAGTCCTGTAGGGTGTCAAAGTTGCTCGAACTTAGACTTATGAGTTCATTTTCAAGCTCATGTCCTCTCATCTCATCAAGCTTCCCAAATAAGAGTTCTAAGGTGTCCCATATGTATTTGAGAGTCTTGGAGGTTTCTAGATGGAAGAGAAGTTTTGGATACATAGACAAGCTTAGTAATCCATAGGCTTCATCACTATGGTTTTACCACTTGACCTTTTCAGCATTAGTGTTGGGTTCTACTTCAGTACCCATGGTGATCTTATACAACCCTTTGCTTCTAAGAATGATTGACATTTTAACCTTCCATTCATGATAGTTGAAGGTTTTTAGGGGTTTAAGTTGAAAATAATCCATTTTAAGCTGAATTTAGGTGAAGTTGTGTTGATTGTAAGTTGTGAAATTATGCAGAAAGGAGAATGAAAGCAAAGATTTGCAAGTTGTGAAAAGTAATCACACCCCCCAAAAAATGTTGAGCCCCCCCAAATATGCAAGTGCATGCTCAAAATACATTGGGCTTAGCTGAGAATGTGTCTTAGAGTAATCAGTGCAATACTATAAGCAAATAGGACGTCAGACTCAGTCGAAAATGCGTCCCAGGAGACCCAAATTTTAGGCACTTTATAAACTAGTGCATTTTTGACAAATAAAAAGCGTACACTATGGAGAATTGAATTACAAACACTTTTTACAAAAATGGCACCCAAATCTGAGCTACCATTTTTAAGATATTAAAGGTTCAATTTTCCCGTAAACTAGTGTTTTTGCAAAAAAAACACTAAAACATTAAAAAAATGACTATTTTGAGAGAGAAAGTGGCTTTCCAACCACTCGTTGGATTTGACATAGAACGAAGAATCCAAAGGAGGTTTGTGTGAGGGGGAATTGGCCTCTTGCCAACACGGGCCTCACCCCTCATCTTCGATAGGCGAAGATACAAGTTTTAAATGTAAACCCCCAAATTATCAAACTATCTAAAAAACTTAATATTCAGTCAAATTGACTGATTTTTTTTGACAAGTCAATTTTTAACTTAAAAAAATAAAGCAAAGGACAATTTGATGGATGCCAAGTGTCCAAGGGCTCACATGGGACACCAAGCAAGGAAGGGGTGCCAAAAAAAAGTTTAGATTTTGCTTGCAGAAAAAACAAAAGAATAATTTGCAGACCTGCATGATGGACGCTGTATGGCCTGATGGCGTGGCTATTGCTGAAGGCATTGTGTAAGCTTGGTGTAGACAAGGCAGACAACAAGGAAATCAATCAGGAAGGAAAGCCCCTTGCAAGCAGTTTGCATGGAGTGCTGTGCCTGGACTGACTGCGTGGAGTGCTGCTCCTCCCTGCACACAACAGTGGCGCTCGAGTGCAAGATCTGAATGGAAGCAGGCAGGCTGCTTACTAGCTTTGAAATGGAGAAGTCAATCTATATAAATTCAATGTAAAAGCCAATGCCTTTAGATTTGAAATGGAAAAAAAGTAGTCCAACACAGGTTTACCTCCTCCAACGTAGATCTGGGTGGCTCTCAATAGAAGTAATTTTTTTTAACAGAATTTCATATGGATTTGCATGAGTTTTCAAGAAACTCTACCAAAAATATCAAATACAATGGAGTTAAACAAAAAACTACTAAGAAAGCAAAGTAAGAATTTCAAAATTAGCATAACCAGACACACGATTACCGGAGTGGCTCTGATACCATATCGGAGTTGTTGCTAGAATCCGGATAATGCAAATGCAATGGAGACGTGATCACATGAGATGAAGCAAGTGCACACCACATAGATGCTAAAGCAATTTGAAATTATACAAGAAGATACATTGCACAAGACAAAATGGAGAAAACCAAAATCTGATTTTCATGAGATGGCCAAAGTGAAGAATACATATAGAAGAGCACGTAAATAATTCCTCCACAAAAGGTGGCCAAGGCACCCCAAGAATAGACTGTAACTCCTCTATGAAATGTGGTGACAAGGTGCTAAGAATAGAGAAGTAACTCCCATCAAGGGAGTTACTTATGACATTCTTATGACACCTATGACACATCTATGACACACATCTCCACATAAGCTAGCCTATCCCACAAATGTAGGAGAACTCCATGTAAGCACAAGAAATACAATTTTCCTAATTAAAAAATAGGGAAAAATAAAAACATACACTAATAGTAAGGAGCTAAGGGACACTATTGTGGTCCCTAAGTCAATAGTGCAGTGCCCTAGTGTTCAAAGGGTCATGTTAATGTCTGATGGTATAAACTGGTGAACAAGGGGCTTGGATGCCTAGGGGATGGCTTAATGATGCTTTTGGTATGTTTGAGAATTGGTTGAACTTGCATGAAAGCTAAAAAGGGATCAAAAGAGGCCATAAGATAGGTCTAGGGATAAGCTATGATAAGGTGGTCTCAAGTGACACTCATTGCAGTAAAATGACATTTTAGATGATTACATCCACTAGAATGACAATCTTAGATTCCCCCATGTGCTTATTCAAGGAGAGCAATAACTTCTTCTAGGATTACACAATAAAGCAAGGTACCTTGTATGTTATGATAATAGAGGGTGTTATATAGAAGTGCATATTTGTATGCTTATTTGTGAATTTAGGTTTTTTCACAAGAATCTACTTTTGAAGGATAAGTACGGTGTTCAATTAATTAGATGATATTTTTGTACCATAAGCTTTGTTGAATAGTGATTGTTTATATGTGACAAATTAAAAAATCATTTTTATTTTGTATAAAATTATGACATCCTCATTTGAATAAGGAATTGGGAATCATGAAGAATTTGATGAGAATGAAATAGAGATGTTGATGAAGTAAGAGAATTAGCTATAGAATTTTGCTCTCATGGGATTGGTTTAATGATAAAAGAAGTGAATTATTTGGCAAGTGTAGTGGCAATTTGATGATATGTGATAAGGTTTTCACTTTTATATTGACAATCTCCACTAAATTGATGAGATATGAGTTGTGAATCACCTAAAGAATGTAAATTGGGATGTATAAATCCATTATGGCTTGCATGCCTAGTATAATAGATGATGGGTTTTAACCCATTTTTAGTGAAGAGTTAAAACTCACAAATATGCAGAAGCACAAACTTGGTCAATCAAAATTAATCAATTTATTAATTGAGACATAATACAATTATATAGGATTTTACCTATAAGAAATATCCTTCCTTATAGGCTAGTTTTTCTAATAACTAACCACTAGTATGTTAGGATATTACAACACAATTGATTAATTTTGTATAAGCAACTAAACATGGAATAAAACCAAAAATAATAAGTAACTAGAAATCAAAAACAACAAAGAATAAGAGATACAAGAAACAACCAATATTGTATTAACACTCTTCTAGAAGGAAATACAATGAAGAAATCTCTCTCTCTTCTCACACCTCTCAGATGTATAGATCTCTTTCCCTCAAGAGTTCTCTCTCTCTCTCAATTACAACCAACTCCACTACTTAAATTGATTCACACTTTTTCTTTTCATATAAACTATGAAGATCTAACCCTATTATATAATACTAGGATTCATGAGCTATGCATTCTCCACCGTTAGATGCACCTCTTAATCAAAGGTTCAAATCTATCTTGCCAAAAATAGAAAAGTAGACTCAAAACAAATAGTTACTCTTTTCATGCAAACAATCTGTTCTTCCTCAAAAATAGAATTTTGGAATGCACAGGTGACCGACATCGGTTCCTATCTATCTGCATATGACCGATGTCAGCCGATCCCTAACTGACGTCAGCAGCTTCCGATCGATACCTGACTGATGTCAGTGACTGTGTAACTCCAAAAACCTCTGTATTTGCTCATCTAGTGAAGCTTTTAGCTCCATAACTCAACAATCTCCCTTTTGAAGATAAACAGCTGCACCTATACCTGTACAACAACATCCTCTAGCTTATTTCTCCATCTTCAAGTTCAATCTTGAAGACCAACAAAAGTTGAATGAAGATTCAACTTCTCCTTTATTATCAGCTTTGTTAACATATCAACAGGGTTCTCATCTGTATGGATCTTTTCCAGCTTCAACTGTCCATCCTCCAATACCTGTCTAATGAAGTGGTACCTAAGCTGTATATGTTTGGTTCTTGAATGAAAGGCTGAATTCTTTGCCAAATGAATTACACTTTGACTATCACTGTACAATCTGCAACTCTTTTTCTCCTTTCCCAACTCTTTCATGAACCGAGTCATCCAAATCATTTCCTTGCTAGCATATGTGACTGCAATGTATTCTGCCTCTGTAGTAGACAAGGCAACAACCTTCTGCAACTTTGAAATCCAGCTACTCACCGTTCCACCAACAGTGAACACATATCCTGTGGTGCTTCTCCTGCCATCCAAGTCACCTGCCATATCTGAATCTACATACCCATGTAGAGAAGTGTTTGACCCTCCATAGCATAAATGCATACTGTTGGTCCCTCTCAAATATATGAGAATCCACTAAACTACTTTCCAGTGTTTCTTTCTTGGATTGGCCATAAACTTGCTAACAACTCCCACTGCTTGGGCAATATCTAGTCTAGTACATACCATTGCATACATCAAGCTCCTAAATGCTAAAGCATATAGAACTCTACTCATGTACTCAACCTCATCATGTGATTTAGGACACTATTCTTTGCTCAACTTGAAGTGTCCAGCCATAGGTGTGCTTATCGGTTTTGCATCCTGCATATTGAACCTCTCCAACACCTTGTTCACATAATCCTCTTGAGACAAAATCAAACTGTGATTTTTCCTATCTCTCTTAATACTCATGCCAAAGATTTTCTTTACTGCTCATAAATCCTTCATGGCAAATGTGTGAGCTAATTTTACCATAAGCTCAGTAATATCCTGCATGTGTGAACTTGCAACAAGCATATCATCTATATACAATAACAGGATAATATAACTACCATTATCTAGTCTGTTAAAATAAACACAATGGTCAGATTGACATTTACTAAAGCCATGCTCTGTCATAAACCTGTCAAACCTCAAATACCATTGTCTTGGAGCTTGCTTAAGACCATATAATCTTTTCTTCAACCTGCACACAAGTTTCTCCTTACCTTTGACTTCAAAACCTTCCGACTGATCCATATATATTTCTTCATCCAAATCTCTATGAAGAAATGCTATCTTAACATCAAGCTGCTCAAGATGCAAATCCTCAATAGCAACTAAAGACAATACAGTCTGAATAGAAGTCATCTTTACTACAAGAGAAAATTTTACCAAAATTAATACTTAGTTTCTGTGCAAATCCCTTTACTACCAACTTGGACTTATGTCTCATTTGTCCATTCTCTCATTCTTTTAACCTATATATCTATTAGTTTTTTAGTGCTTTCTTTTCGGCTGGCAACTCAACCAAATCCCATGTTTGGTTCTCTTCCAACGAATCAATTTCCTCATTCATGCCATGCTCCCACTATTTCCTGGATTCTACCTGCATTGCCTCATCAAAACTTTTTGGTTCTCCACTATCAGTGAGCAATAAGTAGTATAAAAAGGGGAATAATGAATTGGAGGTTTACTTACCCTTTCAAACCTCTTTATGGGCATTTGAGACTCATTCACAACTTGCTATCTACCCAAATTTCTTTTTGTCAGTGAGCGATCTCGGTCATCTCTGGTCGATGTCAGTCTGTACCTGACCAATGTCAGTTCCACCTAATCGACATTAGTTTCTATCTGGTTAATGTTGGTTCCTGCCTGACCAACGTCGATTCCTACCTGACTGATGTCAGTGTCTATGTTTTCCTGTGTATGATTATTTTTTCCCACAAGCTCATTTTGGATCATAACCTCATCTAAATAAACATTGCCCTGCTTAGAATTATTTAGCCTCTTGAGCTGATCACTGTACATCACCTTCTCATTGAAAACTACATCACAACTTCTAATAATTTTGTTAGTTTCTAAATTCCACAACTGAAATCTAAAATCTCCAGAACCATAACCAATGAAAGTGCACTACATAGATTTAGCATCCAGCTTCTTTCTATTTTCTTTATCAATGTGCACAAAAGCTTCAGAACCAAAAACTCTAAGAAATAAAAGATCTACCTTTTTACCTATCCATGCCTCTTTTGGAATTCCACCATCTAGTGCAGTAGAAGGTCTTCTATTAATCAGGTAAACTGTAGTATCTACATCTTCTACCCAAAACTGTAAGGGCAAACCAACATGCAACCTCATACTCCGTGCATGCTCCATTATTATTCTATTCATCCTTTCAGCAACTCCATTTTGTTGAGGTGTCCTTGGAACCATCCTTTCCCTACGTATTCCATTCATAGAACAATAACTGTTGAATTTATTGTTGCAGTACTCACCACCATTGTTAGATCTAAGGCACTTCAATCTCAAACCTATTTCATTCTCAACCAAAGCTTTCCATTTCTTAAATGTGTCAAAAACATCAAATTTCTTCTTTATACAATAAACCCATACCTTTCTTGTAGCATCATCAATGAAAGAAACATAATACCGTGATCCTCCAATGAAAGCTACCTGAGTTGGTCCCCACATGTCTGTGTGAACAAGCTCCAACTTGTGCTTCTTCTTTGTTGATCCAGTTTTAAGAAACCTCACTTTCTTTTATTTTTCAAAAATACAATGCTCATAGAAATCTAGATCTATGCTTTTCAAATCTAAAAGCTTACCTTTTGACTTAAGAACATTCATTCCCTTCTCACTCATGTGACCAAGCCTACAGTGCCACAACTTTGCATCTACATCTGAAGTAGATAAAATAGAAGGAGAATAATCAATAATACAAGTAGATAGATAAAGCGTACCTACTCTCTTACCTCTGGCTAATACAAGTGCACCCTTAGAAACTTTCCAAGATTCAGCTGTGAGAGTTACTATGCAACCCTCATCACCCAACTTTCCTACAAAAATTAGATTTTGCTTCAGGACGAGTACATGCATGACATCTTTCAACACCCATGTGTTGCCATTCTGCAATTTCAGCTGCACTTTTCTTTTGCCAACAATTTGACAAGGTTCATCATCCCCTAAATAAACTTTTCCAAAATCTCCATGGACATAATCATTGAAAAATTCTCTATTTGGGGTTGCATGGAAAGAGGCACCAGAATCTAAAACCCATGATTCTACTTTATTATCTAAAGAAAATATAAGAGCATCATGTGCAACAATACCTGCAACTTTTTCTTCTTTTTTACCTTCATGTTGATTTTCTTCTTTAACTTTCAACCAGAAATCTTTCTTTGCATGCCCTTTCTTTCCACAATTCTAGCAGGTTATACTTCTTCCATTTTTGGATTTGGATCTACTTCTCATCTTTGACTTAGACCTTAATCTCCCTTGCTTGCCCTTCTCTCTTTGCCTTCCCCTACTTTCAACACTTAAATCATTACCTGATGTTTCCTCTATGCTTTTCCTATGAATTTATTCATTCAAGATTACACTAACAACATCATCAACTTTCAAGATATTTGAAGCAGATGCAGTATTACTAACTGCCATTACCAAACTATGCCAACTTTTAGGTAAAGAGCATAAGATTAAGAGAGCCTTAATTTCATCATCAAAAACTATTTTGACTGAATTTAACTTATTTACTATTGCATGGAAATCATTAAGATGACTAGATACCGATCCACCTTCCTACATTTACAAATTAAATAATTGCTTCATAAGATATACCTTATTCGAAGCTGAGGGCTTTTCATATAAATTTGCCAAAGTATCCATTAACTCTACCATTGTCTTTGCCTGTGATAAGTTGGAAATCACAAAAGATGCCAGGCTCAACCTTATAGATCCTAGAGCCTTTCTATAAAGAACATTCCATTCTTCATCTTGCATATCTGTGGGCTTGCATGCAACCCCACCCAATGGTAAGTATAAATCTTTCTGATACAGATAATATTCTATTTGCATTGTCCATAATTGATAATTCTTGCCATTGAATTTATCTATTCTTAGCTTACTTTCTTCTGCCATTGCTTTACTCCCACTCAAATAGAAACCCCTATGAGTGACCTGTAATCAACAAACACTAACCCGCTATGATGAACCTTGTTAGTGAGCCAAGCTCTGATACCACTTGTTATGATCTTACAGCACAATTGATTACTTTTGTATAAGCAACTAAACACGTAATTAAACTAAAAATAATAAGTAACTAAAAATTAGAAACAACAAAGAATAGGAGATACAAGAAACAACCAATCTTGTATTAACACTCTTCCAGAAGGAAATACAATGAAGAAATATCTCTCTCTTCTCACACCTCTCAGATGTACAGATCTCTTTCCCTCAAGAGTTCTCTCTCTCTCAATTACAAACAACTCCACTACTTGAATTGATTCACACTTTTTCTTTTCATACAAACTATGAAGATCTAACCCTATTATATAATACTAGGATTCATGAGCTATGCACTCTCCACCGTTAGATGCACCTCTTAATCAAAGGTTCAAATCTATCCTGCCAAAATAGAAAAGCAGACTCAAAATGAACAGTTACTCTTTTCATGCAAACAATATATTCTTCCTCAAAAATATAATTCTGGAATGCACAGGTGATTGATGTCGGTCCCTGTCTGTCTGCATATGACCGATGTCAGGTGATCCCTAACTGACATCGGCAACTTCCGGTCGATACCTGACTAATGTCGGTGACTGTGTAACTCCAACAACCTTTGCATTTGCTCATCTGGTGAAGCTTTTAGCTCCATAACTCAACATAGTAATCTTCAAATCACTGATATCCCTAATTTAGGTAGGTTGTTCTAAAAAACAATAAACTCTCTACATGATTTGTTTGACAAAATCACTTACATGAATATATTTGTTAATATAAAATATATTCACACTAAAATAATTCTAACAATAGATTCATATTCAACCATATTATTAGCAACATCAAAGTTTAATCAAAATGATAGAGGTATGATTTTAACATGAGGATTTGTTTAAACACAACCTAGCCCAACTCCTTGAAGGCATTTTACACCATTGAAGTGAAGTGTCCAAGTTTCTTCATGAAAGTGAATTGTAACTTTTGGTAAATCTTTAATGATTGCTTTAGATTTAGTGGAAGGATGAAGATGTTTAGTTTCATCATGGTTATTTGCTTTTAGATCAAAAGTTAAATTATGGAAATAATATGTAAGTGAGATTGCTTGATTAAGACCTTCATTTTAAAGAATCACATCATCAAAAAGGGTATATTGAAGGTGATTAGTAGTTGGTAGGGAGGTAGCAACAACTTTATCTAAGATGACCTATCCTTTGACAATTTTTTATGTAAAGGAGGTCAAATTCTATCAATAGGACCATATATTTGCTAATTCTATCTCCAAGTAAGAAAGCTTTGGAGAAAAAATGATGAAGTGGATCATAATGGATAATAACATAAGTAGTTTGATAGAGCATATAATGATGGAGTTTTTAGTTGTGAAATAGATAACTAAACAATCATGTTCTAATTTTTTATAACATTTTTTATAATCAATTAAGTCTCAACTGATATAATAGATAACATATTCTCCACAAGTATCATCTTGTTGAGCAAACATTGCCTTAACTGATATTGGGGTAGATAAAATATACATGATTAATGGATGATCATTGAAGGTGGGTAAAGAATAAGAAGATTAATAAAGTATTATTTCATGTTGTCAAATGATTTTTTGCATGAATCCATCCATTCTAGAGAATTACCTTTTCTAAGAAGGGAATTAATGGAGTAGATATGGTAAGTCATTTCTAGAACAAAATGATGAATTTCCCCAAGTTTCCCAAGGTATGTTTAAGTCTAGAATTAAGAGTGGGATAGGAATATTTATAATATCTTGGATTTTAACTAGATAAACATCAATGCCTTGATTGGAGACTAGAAAACCTAGTAGTTTACTAGAAGTAGAACCAAACACACATTTGAAGAGGTTAAGTCTAACTTTGTATTTAATTAGTCAATCAAATATGATAACTAAATCATGGAGATGGGTATAATGATGTTTAGATTTGGAAATAAGATCATCCACATAGGTTTCAATGATTTTATGAATGAGATCATGAAAAATATGGGTCATTGCACATTGATAGGTAGGTCTGACATTTTTTAGACTAAAAGACATTTTGATGTAATAATAAGTGCCCCATTCTATGGTAAATATTGTTTTATTTTGATCCTCATGAGCTATGTAAATTTGGTTATATCCCTAGAAACTATCCATGAGTGATAACATGTTTTAACCGACAATAAAATCAATAATGGCATTAATTGATGGTAAGGGAAAATTATATTTTGGACATGCTAAATTTAAGTTGTAAAAGTTGATGCATATGTGAATAGCCATGAAATTTTTTTTAATAACAAAGACAATGTTTGAGACCCATTCTAAGTATTCCATAGGTTTAATGAATTTAACATCCACAAGTTTGATGATTTCTTTATTACATAAGGTAGAAATCTTAGGAGGGAATTTTAGTTATTTTTGTCATATAGGTTTGACATCTGAAGAGGTGATGATATTATGGATGATGATGTTAGGATCATTTATAGTATGTATTCGTATGAAAAAGTGTAAGATTCATGCTATTTATCAAAGAAAATACTAAACTTATCATGTTTTTTTGGGAGTGAGATCTTTGGAGATGACATGTAGGTGTACTATATTCAATTTTTGTAGTTTATTTGATAAGCGTAAAGTTCCTATAGGCCAATTTTGGCCCAAATACCAAGATTTCTCTTAGATTGAATAGATGAGTAGAGTTCCTATTTGAGTAAATGATCAAATGAATTGTACAAACTTTGAAGGACTAGACTTTCACAAGACATCATGTAGAAATGGATGGATCATCTTGATCATGCATTTAATAAGTACACTTGAGAGATTGACTAGAGCCAAAGGAATGTATGGACATGATGATATTAGTCCCAAGATCATGCTCTTCAAATTTTGTGACTTGATGAGATTTATATCTTAAGTTATAAGTATTTAAAGTTGAATCAATAGTCTAAGATGGGTGCATGAATGTCAAGTTTGAGCTTTGAAAAATAGCCATTTAAATTTAAATGTTCCCAAGTTGAATGAAGATCTGATAAGTGTATAAATATCAAGAGATAAAATCAAATATAATGGTAACCAATGATATGATAGATGTCAATGGGTTCTAGAGATCCAATGATGTGCATTTGATCACGCATCAAAGATCAATGGTGAACTTGTAGTCAAAAGGTCAGGAGGGTCCACAAGAAGCATGCAAGACCAACAAGTGTCACAATATCAAAGGTTGAAATCAAATATCAATATGGGGATGTTAAGTAGCATGATCCCATGGGATTATAGTAGATCTAATGGTGTGTGAGCAAAGATAGAGTCAGTGGGCCCAAACAGATCTATGGTGCACATTTAATCATACCAAGGAAATAAATAATGAGTAGTGAGTCAAAAGGTAAATAGATCCTAGGAACAAATAAGAAGCTACCAAGTGTCTCAATTACATTAAGTTGGCAGAAGATATAAGACTCACACCCATTCATATAGAAGGATCCAATATTGTGTGAGAAAGCAAATCCAATGGTGCTCATCTAATGTAGATCACATATCGACAACCAACGATGAAGGTTGAAGGTAATATAATCTCAAAGGCCTAGATTAAGATCAATGACTAAAATCAAAAGTCAAAAGCTAAGGGACTTTGATTCGAGGTTAAAATGTGATCCAAACTAAACCAGAGTGGATTTTTTCAAGATCAAATGTCACCATTAAAGATAAATAGAGGCATAATAGGTATTTTAAGGGCCTAATATAGAGATCAAAGATACACTAACAATTATATAGAGCAATCCATGCAATATATGGATTTGCATTGGTATAATGACTATAAAAACCAATAATTTAGATTGGTTTTCAATCTATAATAGAGATATATATTCAATATTGGAGCAGATACAAACATGTGATTATGGAAAAGAGTTTTGTCCTTCTACATGGTCTTAGTTTTGATAAGTAGGTACTTACCACCACTTAAAGCAAAAATAACCTGGCTCTATTAGTACCATGGACATGAGGACTTTGTCCTTACATAAAAGTAAGTGGGAGATGGTGTAGGAATTCATGGAGTAGATTGGGGGATTGGAGAAATCAGTTGTAGTATTTAATGTTGTTAAAAAACATGAATATTTTTCTCTAACAAAGAGGATCATGAATCATCTTATTAAACAAACCCTTCTATTCTAGTAGATCTCTCAACCAATGAAAAGAACTTGAAGACTATTAGAGTAAATGAAGGTTAGCTTGTTAATAAAAGATTAGTCTTGATTAGAAGAAGGCATGCATATAAAAAAATAATTAATAAACTACCACCAAATTTATTGATCATTAATGAGTCCTCCTCCATTCTTCCACTCATGTTCCCCATATCTCTCTTTCCCTTTCTTCTATATATACAAACTTTCAAGCCTTAAAATGGATCCCTCTCTTAGGCATGACTAGACTCTACCAAGATTGAGCATTATAACCTCTTGAGATGAATAGAAGACTATTTTAGATTCAATTGTTCTAGTATAGTGTGCTCGTGTCAATTTTATTTACATATGTTGTAGAAATATCTCCCTTATCAAGTCCTGATCTCAATTAGCTACTAGTTATCTTGTTATGTAGATCATGTTTAGTGTTTAATGTTATTTGATTGAAGCTAGCATGTAGATACATTGACTGGTTAGTGCCTTGAATTAGGCACCTCCATCACATCCCTTATGTTTTAATCACTTGGTGAACCTTTGCATGAATTACTAATGCATAACAGATATTTGGAGTTATAGATCCACTCATTTTCTTGTCTCATTAATATTTTTTAGAAGCTCAAGTAAGAGTGCATGAATAATCAATTTAGATGTATAACCAACATTATCTTATATTTTCATTTCATTTATCCTTCTCTCCCTTTTCCCAAATAATTAGTAGGTTTTAGTGGAAATGGTCTAAGTGATATATCAGAGTAGCTAGCCTCATTAAAAATCCTAGAGGTCTAACCCTATTATAGGTAACCCATAGCTTAAGGTCATTCCCATGTTGGAATAGATTTGAGCAAGGGAATTGAATAATCCTTTGCTTATCTAGGGTGAAATCTAGACCTCCAATAGTTATGGCATGCCTAGTGGGACAAAGATCCAAAAGAGTGGAAAGGTTGTTGGTATGTATTTCCTCTAATAAATGTTTGAAAGTAAGCAAATTAGCACCAATGAAAACTTTGAATTAAAGCTTCTAGTTGTAAGTAGCCCATGTATGTTTCATTGAGGATTTTGATCAGTTATTGCATCTCATTTGACATATGAGGTTGATATGAATAGCTATGGTAAATAACCCTATCATTCACCTCCTTATCAGTAGGTCCAACATGATCTTCATGATCCATATGAGTGTAATTAGCCCTACCAAGAGTTTTATCAAAGCCATGATGAGCCTTATCAATTTTATCATGGTCATTATTAGGAGCATAACTCTTACCTTCCTCATGACCCATATCATCCCTAACATAATATCTACTAGCCTTATGATGAGCATCACCAACCATGGACAGAGCCTTATCAATAGTATGGTGATCCATACGAATCCTATGACAAGCCTCATGAATCTTGTTATCCTCCTGATTAGCCTAGTCAAGTCCCAAATAAATCCATCTCAAGATTCTAAAAAACTCTATTGAGATATGAGAAAGAGATGTTAAGCATAGACACTAGAAAGCTCTATAGAGAGGAGATTTCCAAGCATGAAATTCAAAACATGAGAGCTAATTTACAACAGGCTAAATAGGTATGTTCATATTTCATAAGGCAGGGTCACTCAAGGTTAGTTATGATATTCTAGACATTAGAGGTCTAATAGTAAACATTAAATAGAGGTTAGTGGTTTATGAGAAATCCTAGGGTCATCATAATCATCATCATGTTTCCATAGAGTTGACCTTTTCCATTTATGATAAAAAAACCAATGTTTATCACAACCCTCAAGAGTCAATTCAAATATTGCCTAACTTTCCCACCTGGAAGTTTATCCAAGAGAGGCCTTAGTGTTAGGTGTGAAGTCTGATTTTCTTCTAGGATTAGAGGTTAAAATTCAAATATTATTTTAGTCAAGTTTTGGATCCCATTCTTTGTATTACCAATGGTACGAGGGGTTGCAAGGAGAGAACCCCCTTGAAGGGTCTAGGGGGATGATCCCCTTGATGGGGGGTTTGGACCCGGTTAAAATTCAAATATTATTTTAGTCAAGTTTTGGAACCCATTCTTTGTATTCCCAATGGTACAAAGGGTTGCAAGGGGGAACCCCCTTGAAGGGTTTAGGGGGGATGATCCCCTTGATAGGGGGTCTGGGGGCCATGCACCCCAGTGGGGGTTTGGGGGCAATGCCCCTGAAGCAAAATTTTTATTAAAATTGCCTTGTAAAATTGTAATTTCATAGTCAATCTAGGCCATTGATTAAAGATTTCTAGATCTGATGGTAGAGGTTATGTTTAGGTATTTTTCACCCTAAAATGTATTGATACATGGCTGAGATGAAAAAAAATATTTTTTTACATAAAGAGAAGGTAAATAAGGTAGAGATGTGTAACAAGTTTTGTTTCAGGGTTTGTTTCTCCCTTATATTGATGGAAATAATATACTAGACAAGTTTGGTGGATGTAGCCCATCTTGGGTGAACCACGTTAAATCTAGTGTCTCCTATTCTGTGCATGTTTATGATTATTTTTTATATGTTTGATTGATTCATTTCATAGTTTCTCTTGTATGTGATTTGGGGATAAATCTATGCTTTATTTTATCTTAACACGTGGTATCAGATCAAAGGTTTTGTTTACATAATTTTAAATTGTAGGAAGAAAAGGGTTTAACCTCAAGTGGGAGCTATGGTGGAAAAGTTCAATGGATAGAACTTTGGATTATGAAGATGCAGATAGAGGATTACCTTTACCAGAAGGACCTATATTTATTATTGGGAGGGCAAGCCAAGAAGCCATCAACAATGTCAGATGAAGCTTGGGAACTATTGGATCAAAAAGCCCTTCGAACCATATAGTTGTGCCTTACATCTTCTATACCATTCAACATATCACAAGAAAAGACAATAGAAGGTATTATGAGTGGATTAGGCAAGTTATATGAAAAAACCTTTGCCTTAAATAAGATATTTTTGATGAAAAAAATTATTTAATATGAAAATATCTAAAATTATTTCAGTACCAGATCATTTAAATGAGTTTAACATGGTTACTAGTCAGTTACATTCCATAAATATTGACTTTGATGATGAAGTTAGGGACCTTCTCATTCTTTATTCCTTGCCTAAAAGATGGAATATTTTGGTAATGATAGTAAACAAATCTATATTTAATAATGCTAAACTAAAGTTTGAAGATGTGGTGGGTGTTATCCTAAGTGAGGAAATGTGAAGGAAAAACATAGGTGAAACATCCATATCTAGAAATACATTAATAGTGGAGAATAGAGGAAGAGGAAACCATGGAAAATCAAAAGGAGGTGCAAGATCTAAATCAAGAGGTAAGATGGAATGTTAGATCTGTGGCAATCCAAGACACACAAAGAAAGAGTGCTAGTTTTAAAAGGATAAATTGGGTAAGGACCAATAAGGAGGTAATAGAGAATCAAATGTAGTAGGTGATGTACTATAAGATTATCTTATACTTTTTTTTGGATAATATTTCTGAATCTTGGGTTTTATATTTAGGTGCTTCTTTTCATGTTACCCCGCATAGACATTATTTTATAGATTACGTTCAAGGTAATTATGGGAATTTTTACCTTGATGATGATGAACCCTATAGTATTGTTAGAAAAGGAAGTGTTTAGGTTAAATTATAAAATGTAAACACTTGGGTGTTGAAGGATGTCAGGCATGTTTTAAGCTTGAGGAAAAATCTAATCTCTATAGGGTAGTTGGGTAGTCAGGGTTGTATGGTCATATTTATAGCTGAATCATGGAAGGTTACAAAGGGTTATATAGTGGTTCAAAAAGGTAAGAAATTAGGCACTTTATATTTGTCTATAGATAATGTTAATTCATCTTGTATTGTAGTTGCTACAGGTAAAGACATAACTTTGTGGTATTACAGACTTGGCCACATGAGTGAAAAGGGAATGAAGACTCTACTTGCAAAAGATAAACTACTAGGGCTAAAAGAATTAGATATAGACTTTTGTAAGCACTATATATATGGGAAACAAAAATGTGTGAGGTTTTTCAAGGTTGGACCAACTAAAAAGGAACACAAGTTAGAGCTCTTGCATACAGATATATGGGTACTAGCTCAAGTATCTTCACTTGGTGGTTCAAATTATTATGTTACATTTATTGATGATGCAACTAGGAAGGTTTGGGTATACTATATAAAAATGAAGTCTAATGTTTTTTTATACATTAAATAAATGGAAAGCCTTAGTTGAAAATGAAATAGGTTTAAAACTAAAATGTCTCAGATTAGATAATAGAGGTGAGTATTGTAGTAACAATTTTAATAATTAATGTTTAAAAAGTGGAATTCATAGACAAAAATAGTTTTAGGAACACATCAACAAAATGATGTGTTAAAAAGAATGAACATGACTATTATGGAGCATGCTAGATGCATGAGATTTCATGCAAGTTTGCCTTTACAGTTTTGGGTAGATGATATAACTACAACATTTATTTGATAAATAGAGGACCTTCTAGTGCTTTGGATGGTGTAATATCAGAGGAGGAATGGACTAGAAAGAAGGTAGATTATTCTTTTCTAAGAATTTTTAGTTGTGAGGAATTTTATTATATTGATAAAGATCATAAGAATAAGTTAGAAGCTAAGTATCAAAAATGCACATTTATTGGTTATAGAACTGATGACTATGGATTCCAGTTGTGGAATCTAGAAGATAAGAAAAATAATCAAGAGTAGAGATGTGTTCCATGAAAAAGTCATGTATAGGGACTAGTTACAGGAAAATCAAGAAGAATCCAAAAAGGAATATACATTATTAGAAGACATTATAAAAACACATGTCCCAGAGGTT
The DNA here is from genome assembly GCA_037957365.1 of Torreya grandis. Classification (NCBI taxonomy): domain Eukaryota; kingdom Viridiplantae; phylum Streptophyta; class Pinopsida; order Cupressales; family Taxaceae; genus Torreya; species Torreya grandis. The sequence goes on from JARHVA010002265.1 coordinate 1,443,680, forward strand.
CTTGATTAAAATGTGTAATAAGAACACTAACCTCAAACTCTTGTTAGAATATCTACAAGAGTAAGTAGACCACCTAATCATTTTTCTCCTTCTTATATATTATTTATTACTTACTGATCGTGGTGAGCCAGAAATATATGAAGAAGCAATGTAGATTGATGCTAAGGATAAGTGGGAGAAAGTTATGGATGAGGAGTATGATTATCTAATGGAAAACTAGACATGGGATTTAGTGCAACTTCCCAAAGGAAAAAAAGGCATTGCCAAATAAGTGGGTATATAAGATAAAGAGGAGAATGAAGGTAAAAAGAAATTCAAGGCTAGAATGATGGTTAAAGGTTTTGCACAAAAGAAAGGTATAAAATTTGATGAAATATTTTATTTAGTAGTTAAAATGACTTCTATAAAAGTTATTTTAAGTTTGGTAGCAATAGAATATTTACACCTTAAACAATTAGATGTGAAGACTACATTCCTTCATGGTGACTTGGAGGAGGAAATATATATGGAGAAACCATAGGGATACAAATTCAAAGGTAAGGAGAAAATGGTGTGTAGGTTGAAGAAGAGTTTGTATGGCCTAAAATAAACTCCAAGACAGTGGTATTTGAAATTTGATAGTTTTATGATAGAACAGGGTTATTGTAGATGTCATTCAAACCATTGTGTATATTTTAAAAGTTTTGAAAATGGTAGCTACATTATTTTGGTTTTATATGTAGATGATATGCTTATAGTTGGTTCTAACATGCACAATATGAATGTACTCAAGAAATAATTAAGTGATAGCTTTTCTATGAAGGATCTAGGTGCAACTTAATAGATCCTTGGTATGAGGATAACTAGAGATAGAAAGAATAATAAGCTGGAATTGTCATAGGGAGAGTACATCAAAAAAATGTTGGAAAGATTTAATATGCAGGATACAAAATTAATTGGGACACCTTTGGCCACACAATTTAAATTAACAAATGAATAATGTCCTATAACACAAGAAAAACTAATCTGATGTTTAAAATTTCATATTGATCAACAGTTGGTAGTTTAATGTTGTAATGGTGTGTACGAGGTTGGACATTGCACATGCAGTGGGAGTAGTGAGTAGGTTCATGAGTGATTTAGGAAAAGAACATTAGAAAGTAGTAAAATGGATTCTTCATTACTTAAAAGGGACTATAAATATAATGTTAAGCTATGGTGTATCAGATGTGACATTACAAGGATATGTTAAATCAGATATGGTAGGTTACTTGGATGGTATAAGAAGCACTACAGGGTATGTGTTTATAGTAGGTGGTACAATAGTTAGTTGGGTATCCTAGTTATATAAGGTTGCATCAATTTCAACCACAAAGGCTGAGTATGTTGCTGCTATAGAAGCAAAGAAGGAAATAATTTGGTTACAGAGGTTGATGGAATAATTGGGACATAGTCAAGAAATATGTACTCTATATAGTGATAGTCAAAGTGTAATCCATCTAGCCAAAAACTTAGATTTTCACTCTAGAACAAAAAATATTTAGTTGTGGTATCATTTCATTCATTCAGTGATAGAGGAAGAACAACTAAAATTGGAGAAGATACATACCAGTAAAAATCCTATGGATATGATGACCAAGGTAGTTACAAGAGAGAATTTGAATATTTTTTTCTCCCTTGTTAAGATAGATAAGTTGAAGTTGCAGGATTTGTTTCTCCCTTGTATTACTAGAAATAATATAATGGATAAGTTTGGTAGATGTAGGCCATCTTGGGTGAACCACATTAAATCTAGTCCTATTTTGTGCATGTTTATGATTATTTTCTATATGTTTTATTGATTCATTTCATAGTTTCTCTTATATGCAATTTGGGGATAAATCTGTGCTTTATTTTATCCTAACACTCCAAAGGCTAAACAAGTACATTTTGAGGAGACTAATCTCTATGTTTCTTAGCAGATCATATAAGAGACTTCATCTTCAATTTTGGAAGAAGACATCTCAAACCAATTAGTCCATGATTTTGAGGCTAATTTAGCCAAGAAAATTGAGTTTACCAATCAAAATCTCTAGCATTCAATATAAACTACAAAATCAACACAACAAAAAACTCCTTCTTTCTCACCCATAACAAAAAAAAACTATAGAAGCAAAGGTTTCTAAACCTAAGTTTATGACTTGGAATCAAATTCAACAATAAAGAAAGAAGGAAGAACAATCAAACATAAGCCAACATGCTTAAGTTAAAATCAAGTAGGAGACCATTCAACCTCCACTCTTTTCCTCTCAAAAGCCTAAAGCCTTTCCTTCATGGAGAACCTTTCAAAAATAAAAGCAATAGAGAGAGGAGGTGAAGGTGATCTAAGAAGAGCAACTTCATGAGAAAGGTACTTATGGTAACTTATTTGGACCTTTCTCATCTTACTAAATATTTTCAAGGTTCTACTATGCCACTCTTTGATAAAAAGCCTCTCCTTTATGAGGCAAACCAAGAATATGCATTTAAGGAAACATAAAATGAAGGTGACTTGAGTGACCAGGAAGAAGAAATCATGATTGGGACACCTCTTGTCAAGGACAGACATGTTTTAGTCATCCATAATGATGTAAAGATAGAATAAGTGTAAGAGAAATTTGTGGTAGAGGTTGAGATGTAATTTCAAGAATAAGTAAATGCAGAGAAGGTTGCTGATGTTCAAGAGGAAGACACTCCAATTATATAAGTTGAATTTGTTACCCATGAATTTTTTGATGACTCAATAGATACCATTCATCATGAATAATAAGTTAAAATTGGGAGCATTTTTAGTAATCAGCTTGATGTTGAAGATGAGGTAATTTTGGTTAACCAATCTAAGATATCAAAAGTAGACTTATAGCCTCATAATTTTAGTCAAGAAATTGATACGCTTAATTATAACATTCAACTCAAAGAAAATCCAATTGAATTATAGCTTCATAAGAACAAATATTTAGATTTTTTTTATATCTTTAATTCAAGTTATTCTTTACTTGAATGTGGTTTATTACAGGATAATAGGTGTGCTATCATCAAGAAAGAGGTAATTTTTCTCCTAGGAGATGACATGTTTAAACTTTTCAAGCATGGTTATCAACTTTTCTCTTTAACTTCAGACATCTCTCTACTCTTGGAATCTGAGAATGAGCTCAAGTGGCCTAAAAAAATCCAAAAATTAGATCCATCTCCCTTAGAATTCAGCCTTGTAGATACATTAAAGGAGATAAATCAAGCTAGTCTATATGTTCATGATAAATAGTTCATAAATGAAGAATAATTGAAGCTATACTTGTACATTTCACAAATTTAGGAGTATTATTGGGTATTAGACTCATGTCTATAACTCATGCACTTGAGATTCATAGTAGAGGAACTAGTTGTTTCCCCAAGAAGACATGAACATGAAGATGCTCTTAGTTATAGAAAAGAGCTATCAAGAAAAGGCAAGCATGCTTCAAAGTTCTAAGGTACATCGAATAGTTTTCCATTTGACCCTGAAGGGAAGCTTGTTATTGCAGGGTAGTTGTTATAGGTTTGATTTATTTTAATAAGTGATTAGCACTAGCAGTAGTCTACTTCTCTTTTATATTGTTTTCTTTCTTACCTTAGGTTAGTGGTCCTTGCTTTGTTTAGGTTGTTTTCCCTTCTGTTCTATTATTTCCATTCAATAAGTGCCTTGGGAATTTTATTTGTTTGATTTATTTTACCCTTATTGTTTCAAGAGGAGTTATCTATAGGTTGGAAGCTAGTTTTAGCTTTAGATCAATATGTTGAGCTAGAGAGGAGACTCCATACCCAATGGACTAGTCAAGACAAATGGTTTGAGTTCTTAAGCATAAAAGACATGCTTCCTTGTGAGTCACCAAAAATGTTGGCCAATTTTAGCCCACATACCAAGATTTTACCTAGATTGAATATATGAGTAGAGTTCCTATTTGAGTGAATGGTCAAATGACTTGTACAAGCTTTAAAGGACTAGATTGTCATAAGACATCATGCAAAAATAGATGGATCATATTGATCATGCATTTAATAAGTCAACTTAGGAGATCAACCAAATCTAAAGAAATGCATGGACATCATGATATTAGTCATATAATCATGCTCTAAAAATTTAGTGACTTGATGAGCTTGCTATCTCAAGTTATAAGTATTTAAAGTTAAACTAGTAGTCTGGGATGGGTGTGTGGACATTAAGTTTAAGCTTTGGTAAATAGCCATTTAAATTTAAATGCTCCCAGGTTGAACATAGTTTTTAAAAATGTCCAAATCTTGGGAGCTAAGATCAAATTTAATAGTGAGCGATGATTTGTAGATGTCATTGGGTCCCAAAGATCCAATAACATAAATTTGATATTAAATTGAAGATCAATGGTGAGCTCAAAGTAAAAAGGTCAATGGGGTCCATAAGAAACATGCAAGATTGAAAAGTGTCATAATCTCAAAGGCTAAAATCAAAGATCAATGTGGGGATGCCAAGTGGCATGATCTTGTGAGATCATAGTAGATCCAATAGTGCATGGGCAAAGATAGAGTTAGTGGGCCCAAATAGATCTATGGTACACATTTAATCATACCAAGCAAATCAATGGTGATTAGTGAGTCAAAAGGTTATTATATTTTGGGAAAAAATAAGAAGCTGCGAAGTGTCTCAACTACGTTAAGCTAGTAGAACATCTATGATTCATAACCATTCATATAAAAGGATCTAATGGTATGTGAGAGAGAAAATACAATGATGCTCATCTAATGTGGATCAAAAATCAACAACCAATGATGAAGGTCGAAGGTTCCATAATCTCAAAGGCCTAGATTAAGATCAATGGTTAAAATCAAAAGTCAAAAGCTAAGGGACTTTGACTGGAGATTGAAATAGGATCCAAGTTAAACTAGAATGGATTTTTTTAGGATCAAACATCACCATTAAATCTTAGTAGAGGTAGAATAGGTCTTTTAAGGGCCTAATATAGAGATCAAAGATAGACTATTAGTCATCTAGAGCAAGCCATGCAATTTGTATATAAGTATTGGTATAATGACTATAAAAAAAACCAATAATTTGGATTGGTTTTCAATCTATAATAGAGATATATATTCAATATTAGAGAAGATACATATATGTGATTATGAAAAAGTGTTTTATCCTTTTATATGGTCTTAGTTTTGATAAGCAAGTATCTACCACCACTTAAAGCAAACATAACATGGCTCTGTCAGGTCCATGGCCATGAGGACTTTTCCCTTACATAAAATTAAGTGGGAGATGGTGTAGGAATTCATAGAGAAGATTGGGGGATTGGAGAAATAAGTTGGAGAATTCAATGCTATTCAAAACCATGAAGATATTTTCTCCAATAGAAAGGATCATGACTCATCTTGCAAAACAAACTTTTATCTTCTAGTGGATCTCTTAGCCAATGAGAATAACTTGAAGACTATTGGAGCAAATAAAGGTTATCTTGTTGATAAAGGATTAGCCCTAATTAGAAGAAGGCATGCATACAAAAAAATAATCAATAAAATGCCACCACATTGATTAATCATTAATGAATTGTCCATTCTCCCATACATATTCCCCATCTCTCTCTTTCCCTTTCTGCTATATATACAAGCTTCAAAGCCTTAAAATGGATCCCTCTTTTAGACATGAATAGACTCTACGAAGATTAAGCTTTGTAACCTTTTGAGATGAATAAAAGACTATTTCAGATTCTATTATTCTAGTATAGCATGTTCATATCATTGTAATTTGCATATGTGGTAGAAATATCTCCCTTATCAAGTCCTTATCTCACCTAGCTACTAGTTATCTTGTTATGTAGGTCATGTTTAGTGTTTAATGTCATTTGATTAAATCTAGCATATGGATACATTGACTGGTTAGTGCCTTGAATTAGGCTTCTCCATCACTTCCATTAGGTTTTGATCACTTAATGAACCTATGCATGAAATACTAATGCATAATAGATATTTGGAATTGTAGATCCAATCATTTGCTTGTCTCATTAGTGTTTTTTAGAATCTCAAGTAAGAGTGGATGAACAATAAATTTAGGTGTATCACCAACATTATCTTATATTTCCCTTTCAATTATCTTTCTATCCCTTTTCCCCCAACAATTAGTAGGTTTTAGTGGAAATGAGCTAAGTGATACATCAAAGGAGCTAGCCTCATTAAAAAATCCTAGAGGTCTAACCCTATTATATGTAATCCATAGCCTAGGATCATTCCCATGTTGGACTAGATTTAAGTAGGGGACCTAAACAATCCTTTGCTCAACTAGGGTGTAATCTAGAACTCTAACAGTTCCATCTTGGAAATCATAAAAAATGGGAGGGAGGGAAGAAATAACATGCATTTTGGGGTCCACACTAGTAATTAAATTATTTAAATAAGAAACTTTTACTAAAATTTTCCAAGCTTATGATATTGGCATGGGCGTTGAGGTTCTCTAGCATGGGAGAGTTATAGTATAGCTTCATCATTAGGAAGTGTAGGTAGAGGTCCATAATATTTTAAATATATTTCAAGATTAATGATTTGATTTCCTTTATTATCATATTTAGAATGTATTTGTCTCATGTTAGGTGTTTTAGCATCTAAGGTAATTTTAGGTAAAGTAGTGGATAAAGATTATGCGTTGGTGAGATCAAGTTGAGCTAGATCAACAAGGTTTATAGTAATTGTACTGGTTCATGTAATAGATGTAATTATAGGTGCCAATTTAGGAAGAGTTATTTCAATAAAGTTTTGTTTGATAGGTTTAGATGGTGATAGTTTAGATTGATCAATTTGATCCCAAGAATGGGAATAATATTTCTTATTGGTAAAGTGGGTTGTATTGAATTGAGTTGAATATAAGGTTTAAAATATGCCATAGCTAGGTTTTATTCATTTACCCATTAGGAATTTAATAATGCTAGATTAATAGATGATACATAACCTTTGGGTTCTGATTCAATATCATATGAGATGTGAATGACATGGACATCACAATTGAAGGCATATATTTTTACTAATGTATTTTGATAATGTTGTACATATAAATTTTGTGATTGATCTTAGACCATGATATGATTATCATCACACATGTGAAAGATAGTGCATGCATTAATTTACATAGATGAGTCAGTGGTGGAAACACCTATGTTACTAAATTTGTGAGGAGACATAGTTAAAGGATCTTGAAAAAGTTTATCTACTTTATATTTATACAAGTGAAATAATCCTTTATGTAAGAGGATCCACATGCATTACATGGAGGGGAGTATCAGTAGTATCATCAGTTAGAGAAATGGTGTGGTCACATGGGTGTAAAGAAGGAGGGATCCATTATACTATATAAGGAGGTAATCACATGGTATTATAAGTATTTTTAAATTCATTTTGTTCATCATCATTGAAATCTAGAGTAACATGTAAATTAGAATGCATGTTAACAAACTTAGGGAGAGGTGGATTGTTGATATAATAAATAGATGGACTGTAATATTGGGATTTATGATTTGGTAGTTGAATACTCCATGGATAAGGATTTGCTTCATGTTTGTAGCATTTTCCATTATGTATGAATTTGATACATTGACTACCTAAAGAAGCCATTGTAGGCATGTAATGTGTCCATGGGAGAACAAGGAGTATGTTGTAAGATAAAAGAAGATCAAGAACCATAAGCTTAGTGATAATTATCTTGGCTCTAATGGTAAGTGGGATCCAAATACAACCAAGTGGTTTTTGATTGGTTTTGTTGAATCCTCTACATGCAAGGCATGTTTGTACAAGGTTTTCTTAGGTGTATCTAATTTGTTTAATTAACTAAATAGAGGTGACATTAATACCTAATCCTTCACCTAATAATTTTTTTCAAATGAGGGTATTATTAATCCCAATTTTTATAAAGAGGGGAAAATCATCTAATTAAAAGATAATTTCATCATTAATCATATCTTCTTCTAGAAATTATATCAAAGGTTTTGAGGATGTGAAGACTATTTCAATTGTATGAAATTATAGAAATGGAGGATCGTTAGAATGGGTTTTTAAATCATTAGATGTTATTTGATTTTTTGTAATTATTGCATAAGGAATTTATGATGATGGGGAGAAGTTTGGACTAATTCCATAAGGGGAATTTTGCAAGGCCTTGAGTTTAGTTCTTCTAAGAAATACTAATGTGATTTAGAGAATGAAGAACCAACATGAGATTTGTGAGATATGATGTTTTTTGTAGGGATAAGAAAACCAAGTTGGGGTTTTGATTGTGGAAGTGATTCATTATTTGGTTTGGAAGATGTGGGTACAATAGTTATATTATATTAAAGCAATTATTTATCAGTAGAGGATTTCTTAGGTTTAGTGACAAAATCCTTGTGAGTAGGTTTACATCTATAGTTGAATTTAGGTGAGTTCACATACCAAGAGTTGGTGTAATATTGATCATAATCGACATCAATTACACAAATATTGTCATTTGAATGTTGTGTATTAGAATTAGAAGATGATTTTTGAGGTTTTGAGGGTATGGGTTTAGTAACCTGTTTCTTTTGAGAAGCTTTAAGATAATCATGATAATGTATTTTGATCATAGTATCATGGTCAAATGTGCCACCTAATATGAAAGAAACCATAGATTTGATAAGCCCATGACATGTTTCATGAGAATGACTAATATCGACATGGAACCAATAGAGTTTATTAGGATTATACCATGATGATAGGGGAGAGGGCTATTGTTATATATGAAAGGTTTAGATGGAGATAATAATTATTTCATTTATAATACTATTAATGGTGAGTGAGAAATAATTTTATCATCTATTTTAACTAGTACTTTAGTTTGGGGATTAAAACTTGTAATTACATTAGTTGAAGTTTGAAAAGATTCCTTGATTGGCTTATGGGTTGGCTCAAATTGTTTCATAAGGAATTATTGCCTTTTAGCTTGATCAAATACATCATTTAGAGTTTGTGGGGAAAATATTTTGAACCTTATATTGAAGAGAAGGTGTTAAAACAATGATAAATAATTTAAAAATATCATCTGCTGTCGTGTGATCTACTTTATGAACTAATGATTTCCACCATTTGATAAAAGTGTGAGATGATTTTGAGGGTAATTGCCTAGAATTGATAGAATGACTAAAAATTTTTTTTAGGAGATCATTTTCTTGAAACTATTTAACTAAAGCATTGACTAAATCCTCTAGTTTTGAGATAGAGTGTTGAGGGAGTTGATTATACCATTCTAAAACATCTCCTGTGAATGTTTTGACTAAATTTTGGGTAGTAATGCAAGTATTAATTTGGACCCATTCCTTGTATAGATTACCAAATGATTTAATTAAAGAGGTATAGTCTTTAGTTCCATAATTTTTAATGGTCGGAGATATATTTCCAATATCAATGGATACTATGAAGGAAGCTAATAGTTCATTTTGAAGGTGTTGAATCATCCTGTTATGAACAAGAGGTTGAGGAATGATATTTACATTGGCATATATAAAAGGAGGAATAAAATTTTGGTTATTTTGAGGCATGATGAGAGGAGGTTGATTAGTCATTTGTAATATGTGATGTTGTATTTGCATCATTTGGGAATTGTTGCCTGTTTGCATAACATTCATTTGTTGAGCCATTTGAGGAAGAATTTGAGTGGTATTGATTGGTGTATTTTAGTTCTTAGTAGTGGGAGGAGGTGAATGAATTTGATAATTAGTATTGGAAGGAGGAACATTCCCAAGGTTAGGGATAGGAATGTTTCCTATAAGAGGATTCCTTATGGGAGTATTTTTTATGTTAGTATCTATTTCTCTAATGGTATAATAATAAAGTTTGGATAGGGTATTATTTTGATAAGTGTGAAATGGGTTAGATCCATCTAAATCATCACTTTGGGTAATTTGAACCATGTTGTATTTGATAACATTTAATTAAGGGTGGGAATAAGTGCACCATGAAAGATTATTCTCTTAGGTGGATATGGTTGGTAAGAAAGAACAACCCATGTATCTTCTAAATGGGTCAAGATTAATAAGAAAAATTTTGATAGGTGATTTCATGATGCTAAAATAAGGTGGAAATAATAATAATAATAATAATAATAATAATAATAATAATAATAATAATAATAATAATAATAATAATGTGTAGATTGTTTTGAGGGAAAAGTTTTTAGAAATAAAACTAAATCAACAACCAATGGGATTAGATTAGCTAAATAAGTTAGATTCTAGTCAAAAAATGAATTATTTCATCCAAAAGGTATGAAGTCAAGTAAGTCAATTTAACTAATTTATAATAGGTAAAACATAACAACCTAATAATGAACTAAGTTAGCTAAAAGGTATGTAACAAAGTTGGTTGATTTAGTTGGTTTTTGAATAGGGAAAGAACAAACAGTCTGAAGATGAACTATGTTGGCCAAGAGATACACAATCAAGTTGGTTGATATAGTTAGGTTCTAAACATGAAAAGACCAAACAGTCTAAAGATGAACTATGCCATTTAAGAGGTATGCAATTAAGTGGGTTGATGTAGTTGGTTTCTAAATAGGAAAATACCAAATACTCTAAATATGAACTATGTCGAATAGGAGGTTCATAATCAAAGTAGTTGATCTAGTTTGGTAGGCTAGAAATTTTTTAAAAGGCCTTAATGTTGGATGATTTAGTTTTAAATACAAAAATAAATTTATACACATAGGTAACTAAATCAAATTAGTTTATCTAGTTTAAACATAACATATAGATAATACAGTCTATAATATAGCATATAATGTCAAACAACAATCACCAAAATATAATTTAGATGCTAATTATCCATAAATAATATCAAGAAGTTATACTAAAGGTTGTGTTTGATAATGTAGGATTATAAAGATATTGGCTTATCTGTTGGATAGTGTCAGTCTAATGTTTCAAAGTGATAACTATGGAGGAAGTACCATTCCCATAGCCCCTAAACCCAGTTTCAATGGTAATCTAGAAGTAACTTCTCGATGCTGACCATTAATTGATGAACCACATAATTAAATAGATGGTTGGATTCCTAAGGTTCAATACAAAGAGAAATTATAGCCATTTTTGAAATACCATGAGGTACATGGAAACTAAAAACTATGTTTAGCTATGTACTATGGCCATGAGTATTGGGGAAAGCCCCTCACACCACAATATATATAAATGATAGACAAATATTGTAAATAAAATATCACATAACCCTTCATGATAGTAGCTAAGTAATTTTAAAACTATCTATACATGTTTAAAAAAAAAGCCAAGCAAGATGAAAATCAATTTTATTGAAAACCAATTTATAATTTTTGAAAGCAAATAAACAAGCAACCAACTAAAAATTAAAATAGTTACTATGAAAATAAAGCTTTATTTTTTTATTTATGCTAAAAATTTGAAACATATAGAACAAGATTGATCAAGTCAATCTAGTTGGGAAATCAATACAGAATGAAGTCGAATTTGTCAATTCAATCTATTGTAAAAACATGCCTAAACAAAAAAATTGATTAGTTTGACTTAGTTTGATAGTAGAAAATAGACACAAAACTAGATCGAGCTAGTCAATTTAATTTACTATGTGGATGCATTTTTACAAAACCAAAAATTTAGAAAATCAATACATAATTTGAATTTTTAACTGAAAGGCAAGAAATAAACTTTACTTAAAAAATGATAAAATGAAAAAAATAAGCTTTTTATAATGAACTTGGAGGATATAACAAGATCAACCAAGTCGATTTAGTAGTTTTTTGAGAATGTTGAATTACTATTTGACTGGGTCATCTAGGTGAGTTTTTGATCATGTAAAGGTAGAAATAATGTTATTAAATAGAGTTGAGTCAATCGATCTAGTCTAAATAAAATTGATAAAAAATAGGAAAATGAAACTAAATCAACTAAAATGATTTTATTAGCTAAAATTAAAATAAAAAAATGAACAAAATTAAGTTGGTTGATTTAGTTAGGCAAAAAAGGCATAATAAATGTTTGGATTGATTAGTTTGATCCAGTTGGCTAAAACTAAAAACATTGCACACATAAGACATAACTAGATCAATAGGGTTGATGAATTTATAAATCTATGCATAAAATATAGAACTGGATTGATAGGTTTGATCTAATTAAAAACTTGTGCACAAAATATAAAATTGGATTGATAGGTTCAATCCAGTTGAAAACATATGCACAAAATATAAAACTAGATTGAGAGGCTCAATCCAATTGACTGAAATTGAAAAATTAAAAATTATAAGGGTTAGATTCATGTTAGGTTCACCAGAATGCATGCAAAAAATTAGGATGGATATGTAATTTGTCTTACGTAATGGTTTCCAAACTTAGATAAGATAATCTTACCAAATAATTTATTACATAGTTATTTATATCAGGACATGACCAATTTAGATACACTAAACTTAACCCAGGGATATATTAACACACAACACCAAAGGATAGGGTTCCAAAACCTCTAGGAAAATGACACTATGCAATAACCCTATCTAGGCCTATAATACATAAACTAAATATAATCTAGTGCTCACTAAATCTTGTGGCATAAAGGGGGACAGTTAAACAGCAAAAAAAATAAATGAAAAGAGAAATATACTCAAGTCAATGTAGAGGTAAACTAAGTAAGGAGTAAAACATTCATCTTATTACTTTGTGTAATATCTATCTACCAAATGAAATAGTAAAAGTAAAAAATATTTACCTTGGATTGAACTTATTGTGCCTCAATCTCTTCCTTGGTTAATGGTGCTTTGTAATAGGATATTATGGCTTTGTAAGGATGAAAATATAGAAATCACCTCTAGGATAAAATACTCCTACTTTTCATCCAAGACTTTCCTATAATATGAACTTCCTTCTCTCCAAGGAAACACCCTAAGTTATGACTCCTCAAGTCTAAAAATAGTAGAATTATGAGTTGTACTAATGCAAAAATTAATGTTACTCTCTATTAGATTGAAGTAAATGGGGTATTTATATCCAATATTTGACACTAAACCCTCTTAGGAATTTATCCGATAAGATCAAATAGCTTAATATTTTTAGGTGGGAAAGATAATAGTTAGGTCTTGAACTAGGTTGACTAGGCCAATAGAGTTCTATAATGTGCACTCAAATCCTAACAAGCTATATGAGGTTGACATAGTAGAAAATGAATAAAAAAGGATATTTACTTAGTCAGGAGCTATTTTATAAGGTTAATTACTTATAAAAGTGGATAAGTGGTTTTTAATTTCTTGGGGAGTTAGATAAAAATAACTTGTAGTGGTTTTAGTTAATGGTATAGGGACCAATAATCTTGAAAAACACCATAGGTCTACCCACCCCTTTCTGAATGCACCCTTTAAGGCATGCAATTAGATAGATTAAAACTCAATAGGTTATTACAATAGATAAATCATCAGTAAATTATAAATTTTAAAAAATATTGTGTGTATACATGTACCAAGAGCTTCCTGTAAAGGTCCTTATTCAGTCCAAGTCTGAGTCTCAATCGAAACAAAAGGGATTGTTTAGATATAAGATCAATATCTTCATCTTTATTTGGATCTAAAGTTCTTCCTCATACTACTTTGGAGGCTCAGGCTCAAATTTTAGAATAGAAGATGGAGGCAAAATTGAGAAGGCAAGATGAATGCCTTAATAAAAGGTTGAGGAGATGCAATTCTTGGAGGAATAGATGTGGGGATTACTAAATAAGGGTCTATGTACATGAAATAAAAAGTGGTGTTTTTGATCAATCCTTAAGAGTTAATGACATTAGTAGATGGATCACCTAGAATAGTAGAGATCCCAAGGGTCCCCTTAGCTCCTCCATCTAAATCCCTAAGTTTGATCTTTAGTGGCATTTTAGTTTGACTAATTTGTGGTTCATATATTTTTTAATTTTTTCTCTTTAATTATAATTAGGTCTATACCATCACCAAAAGAAGAACTTGCAATAGCTTTCTCATCCTTGGGTTATTGTGGTTGATCATGAGTTATGTCTATAGCTCTCAATGGTGGTGGAAATCCAATAGTTTTTACATTAACTCATATAAATTTAAGTCATGAGAGGGTTTTGTTTAGGATAACTTGATGTGATCACATGATTTCAAAGGAGGCTAGTTTCTCATTATTATGAAATTAAAAAAAATTAAATGAAACATAACATCCCAGGTGCATGTCCTTAGATTGGGTAAGGTCAATAAAGAAAGAAACACGCAACTAGGAAGATAAATAACATAATTTATCTTCTCTTTTGGATGTTTCTATCTTACCATTATTAAAGTGTGGATTGGCCTAGATATAGAGATTGAGGTCTTTGAAAATGTCATGAAGCTTTTCCAATAACATATCTCCATGCGTTTTATGCGATTTTTAGAGTAATTGAAGAACTTGGTGAAGCTTCTCCTAGAGATTTGGCAGCACAGGTTTAACACAAAAAATCTTGTTGAAGGAGTGGTGACCCCTTATATTTATATGTTTTACAAATTATTATGGACCATACATTTAAATAAGATTAATGGTTGAGAATGAACCCTCATCCTCATAAATGTTGGAGGTTGAATTTGCAAAAAACTCCATTAATGGAAGCATGGAGTATGTAAGAGTTTTAAATTATGAATATTTTATGCATGTAAGAGGCATGTAAGAACATGTTAAATGTGTAAAAGCATGTCATACCTTTTACTTGCACACTTGCCTTGATGATGTCATCTTCGGTGAGGTAATAATCTAAAGTTTAATTTAAAAAAAAGAAATTATAAAAAGTTATAACATTTACCATAAGAGGAGGATTAAGACTAATTAATAAGGGTTAATTAGCCATGGTAATCAATATTATTTTTGAAATGTTGTTTATCAATCAAACATTCCATTTAATTATCCTATGGTAACATTTGTAAAGTGTCAATTTGATTCAAGATGTTGTTGATAATTTAAATATTGGGTTATGGTGCATTGCCCTAATTAGGGATGCATCATTATGATTCAAGATCAAATCAATAATTTCATGGATGATTTGGAGAAATTAATGATTTATAGTTAAATTTGTGCATTATTTTAGAAAGTCATTCGGATTATAATTTGGACACAAAAATGATGAAAATGGAGTGTTTACACTTGCATTCTATCCTCTAAGGCTAATGAGTCTGACTTGATCCAATCAACTAGAGGTATATGTTTTGCTTATATATTTTATTTATAATAGATAATATCTATCTCATCCTCATAATCTTTAATATATTATAGAATATATTCTATGTTGTATTCAATTACCTATTCAAGAGTGAAGAGAGAGAGTAAAATCAAAGCCTAATCTCCTTCTCATTATCATAATCCATCCAAGAGTATTTAAAATATGGGACATGTTGATATGAGGAACTAAGAACATTTTCCACCATTCCCATGGCATCAAAATAAGGTCTATTATGAAAGGGTGAAAGGGTAAGATGAACCATTTATGCCTTAATCAACTTTGCATTATGGAGTGAGGCACATTTGTATCTCCCAATGTTACTTAGAAAATGAGTTCCAAACTTATGCTTAGTAGTTAGGAATTTATGTGTTTCTATGAGATATCATACTAGCCCCATTAGGTCCCACCTGTTATCAGCAAAATTTGGTATCATATATGGGGTGATATGACATCCACAAACTATGATATGAGAGAAAGTCAGAAATTATATAAACCATTGACCCCATCTTGAGATCTCAGTGGTAGATACAAGGAAAATTTAAGATTTTATGGATCCAAATCAAACATTTGGATGACATAATGTATAAAATCATCTTTTACCTATGAAAATATTTTGAGATATTCTCCGACATGAGTTGAGGATAAAACTCATAAATTCAGTATGATGTCATCTAGACAACTATGTTTAAACCACTATATACTTCTATGATCAACTGTATAAACTATGTAATAGGTCATATAAAACTTCCTTGTTTGGTGCACATCACATAATTACCTTTGAATATAATCACTGATAAATTATGCCCAGTTGATGAATTTTTTATTTTCATGGATGATTTGAAGATACTTGTACATGCATTCTTATAAATCTTTAGTTGTGGGATTTCCATCCACCCTATTAAAAAGTGTGATAATATCATTGATATGCATCTTTAACTCAAAGCATGTAATGATTTTCGGTACTCTAGTAAATCTAGACTTAGGATTTATTAGCTAATGTTTATTTAATGATTTGGAACATGAAACTAAATTAGATTCCCAAAATTGTCAAGTAGAATCAAGTGAAATATCCACAAAAGATTCTTTACTCTCCACTAAGGCATATGACATATTCATGTTTTAAATTCTTTACTTCCCTATTATCCTTATCATAATGGATTGATATGGTTAGTACTAACTCTGAACACTAAATTGATATTCATTAAGAAATGGGCTTGGGTAGTCCATTATCATATATGCTCTGTATCCAAAAAAAATTGTGATCAACATTGAACCTAGTCCAAAAATATGTCATGTCAATGTGTACTAGGTCTGTACCAGTTATGGGATCAATATTAAATTCCAAATTAGATTGGGAAGTGACCCCATGATACTAATAATTCATGTCACCTTTATTTTCAAAGTTTTTGATATATGATAATGGAAGGCAAATGAGTAGAAAAGAGTAATTACAAATGGCATAATTTGATGATTGCTCTATAAGGGTGAAATTTGATGGTTATTTTGTAGAGGGTAGAGTTTGATAGTTAATCTATAGGGGGTGAAGTCCAAATATTACTTTGTATGGGGTGGAGTTTGATGTCTAATATATAGGTCTTAGATTCCCCCAAGTGTAAGATAGGGCTTAGGGTTTAAATAAATAGCTGGGAAATTTACAAAACCTAAATGAACCATGAGGAGAGAAAACCCCACACATGGAATAGTTAAAATATGTAAGAACACAAAATTGGAACGAGAAAGTATCCTACAAAAATAATGTAAAATGAGAGGCAAACACATGGGTAAAGGCTAGGGTTTGATCAAGGAGTGAGTGAGAGAGTAGAGTCTAAAGCTCAATATAGATGAGGTGAAAATGAAAATGAAGGAGGGTGGATTAAATAATAGAGTGCCAAAAATACCCATACACACATAAATCAACCCTATTAATGGTGGGTTTGATAAGTTTTCAGGTAGTCATCAAATTCCAATGCCTATAAAGAAGTTGTTAGGTCATGACAACTACAAAAAAACTATCTAGTTATGACAAGTTTTTAACAAACATACAAACATGTGCTTTAATTTTTTGATTCCTTTAAGCCATCTTGACTCACCTGCTTTCACAAGTGCATATTAAAGTTTTATGAGTATTGAATTTAATTGATCATGGAATTTTACTTGGGGTACCCAAATTTTCACATAGACTCAAATTTTGGGACAAGTACTCAGTTTTGATCACTTATGTATGAGCCAAATTGCTAACATTTGTCTTGAAAATCTCACTATGTATGTTTGCTTTTACATACATGTCACATTACTATTATGCTCAATTTATATATGTGATTATGCCATGCTTGTCCATGTTATCACTATTATTTAGATTTAAATATTTTTACATAACATGTATCACATAAAAAAATAATTTTTACATTATTGTTTAGGCTCAACAACTCACCTCAAAAGAGGGGGCATATAAAATGGCTTGTCTTTGATACTAGGCTTGTATAAAGCATCACATAAGAAAAAATATATAGAGCTCATACAATGGATCAAAAAACACACTTAGAAATCAACTCAAAAAATAGTTTTTGATAAGATCTCTCCATTTAGATAAGAACACACCCCATTTTTGTCCAAACAGGGCATTATTATCCCAGTACCTAGAAACTAGTCAATTTTAGAAGTTCTAAAAATCTCAGGCAATATGGGGAAGTATGTAATAGGTACACAGCTTCAATTTATAGAAAACAATTAGGTTTTATCTTAGATTTGTTTAGTTTTATAGCATCATGCATGACATGTGTTCCAAGTTAGCATGCAGGTTGTTACTTAGAATTTCAATTGTTATTACTTAGTCTTAAAACACATACACACTAGATATCATATTTGGGGCATATGTATGTCATATGGCTTCTTCATTGCTCAAATTTGCACTAGTTTTGTAGATGGAATGACAATGCTTGTCATTATCCATGTTGTATACACTAGACCTATATTATACTATCTTTTTTCACCAATTTGCATTAGTTTTATGCTAGTTTTTCACTATAAATGAACCTTATTCTATCTGTAATATTTGGTTCACCCTTTTGTAGTAGTTTTTGTACCAAAATAATCTATTGGGATTCATTCAAGTATTACAAACTACTTCACTAATTTGGCTATGTAATGATGGATTCAATCACACCATGATTTATTAAACACACTATCCTATTAATGAAAATTGTGGCATGCATAGTCTAATTGAAGCTTTTCAATGTAAATGAAATATCCAAGGGTCCTACTCTCTTCAGTCCCTAGTTTTTTCCACCAAGAAAACATAATAGTTCACATAACTAATAATGTGTATTTGTTTCTTGTTATTAGACTATAAGTTTCTTGTCTTTACTTCTTTATAATCATCTTAATTAAGGATTGATTTTATACATGTTTCATTATAGTTTCACATGAAACACAATTCAACATTGCAAACTACATTCAAGACTATTTTTCATAGGTATTTTCAAGTACACACTTTTAATTTTACTTTATTACATTCACTTTGCTCATTAATAAAATAAAAAGTGGGCAAATGTAGACATAAATTAATTTTTAAGTTAAAACAATGCACTTGTGACCACTCTTTTTACACACTTAACTCATTCCCTATTCTAGGGACTTTTGACTACTTTCCTTCACTTTTTGTGTTGATGACCTATTATTATGAGCTAACCAATGACCCTAAAATGTCTCTATTCCTTATGAAAACTAGTTTAGGTTCACACACAAACTATTCTTGATACCCAAATAAGATGTTTCTGCTTCTTAGACAATAATGACCTGATTGGACAACAATGCATCACTCTATTATCCGGATCCACCACTATTGTCCTCCCACCAAATAATGACTAATTTCCAAAATTTAAATTCATGAAAGGGTTATCCTACAATTTTAGTAAGTATCATTTGAAATAATTTTAAAATTAATATTATAAATCCACATTTCAAACCATTTTACACACAAGAGGCTTCCACATTAAAAAACACTAGAATTTTGATTACAAATTGAGTGAAAATTCCCTATTTCTCCCAATTCTAATTACATACAACTGTAATATCCTTGCAGTAAAGTTTGAATACATTTACAAGGTCATAAGTCACTGTTGAAACACTTGATCACACCAATATTGCACCAACATCTAGAATTTTGCACTTATCTTTCACACACACCACCAAAGCATGGGAGAACTACTTGGAGTTTGATCCCTCTTCAAAGTATTGGTGTGTAGGAAACACTCAACATAAGGAGTGTTGAGGTTAAGTGAAACTTCAACTGCTAAGCCCTTTTTATTATGTGATTGCATTTATATTCCTATGTCATTAAGCTAGGCTTACAAGTGAAATGAAGTTACATAGTGGTATTCACATTAGATTAGAATCCCTTACATAATCTAAAGAGCACATAGGTGAAGGAAAGCCTACCCTAGAAATTTCATCTCTATGCTACTTGTTAGACACTTATAATCCCTAGAGACAATAACACACTACTATATTGTCTAGTTATAGTGCTCCTATCTAGTAGCCCTACCAACTCCTATTATAGCTGTGCACTCAGTCAACATAGTCTCCTTATGAGTTTTAGTTTCAAAAAAAATTTTGCATCTCATTTTTCCAACTAATTATATATTCTCTTTGATTCTTTCTATACTTAGTATATTTTTAGATTTAGTAAGTTTAAATTTTTTTCATTTATTATATATATATATATATATATATATATATATATATATATATATAACATTATTATTTTACAAAATAATTTGTTTAATTAGGGTCTAGAATTCACCTAGTTCCCTAAATTCGATAAAACACAAAGATGTTGGGTAATAAAGGAAGCTCAAGATTGAAACCATGTAAAAGTATATCTTGTATCACACTCAAAATACTTCAAGAAAAGCATTGTATTTATGAAAATTTGGAATATGATATATGCTTAACAAAAAATAAGTAGTAGATGTAAAGAAGAAAGCTAACAACATTTGAAAATGCTTTAAGGTCCATATTTTAAAAATATTTTGATTGTTGTTTATAATTTTTAAATGCATGACTATTTTTAAAAAATTTTACATATTAAAATTTTAGTTTTTTGTAAAATTTTTGAATTAAAAATAATTGGAAAGTACTAAGAAGTAAGTCCTAAATCATAGTTCAACAAGAAGGAAGGTAAGTGACATGCCCCCAATGTATGTGTATTTGAATCATAATATTTTATCATAAAATATTAATATAGATGAGAGTGTATATACCCTAATCAGCAAGAGACTATGTATGACTATGTAATATATGAAAGTAGGGAGATATAAGATTGTAAGTGTAATGAAAGACATAGTATGTGTTGTCAAATTGAAGTGCACCCTACCAAGTCCTCAAACCTACTTCAAGTGACACAATGGAAACACTCTTAGGATGTGGGTGACCTATATAAGAAGTGAATCTCTAGAGAAAACTAGCTCCTTTTCAAATCATAGTGCACCTAATTAAGATTAGGTTACAACCCCTAAACCTACACTAATAAAGACTAATATAATCTACAACTATACTTTTGTCATGAAAAGGGAAAATAAATAAGCTAAAAAATTGAAAATAAGATGATGCACTAAGTTTGAATATCACCTTCACTTGCTCTAACATCACAAGAACAACCTCTAAAGGACTAATTTGAGCTGCACACTTTAACATACATGTTATAACAAAGGTATAATGGAATAATAAACTTGAATAAGGGTTGTATTGTCTATAATTTCCTTATAAATGAGACAAAAGAGTCTAATGAACATCTAAAATTGACCTCAGTATAAGTGAAAGAGACTAAGAACCATAAAATCTAAAGGAAATTCTAAATTACATAATGAGATAACAAGGAAAGAGAGGTAAATTTAGTACTTCATTATTAGTTTAAGGCTTAAGCCAAAATTACAAGTCTTCAAATGAACAAAATCTTGTCATAACAAAGAGGAGGGATCCGAAATAAGGCATTTACATCCATTTTTATAAGAATGGTATATAAGAGAGAGGAAGAAAGCACTACCAAACTGTATAAATGCAACTATTACAACATTATCCTAGACCATTCAAGGGAAACACAATTGGAAAATGAGAATTAGGTTTTCTTCAACATACTAGTCTTGATATTAATGATAATTTTACATTGAAAGTTTGGCATAGGAGTGGAGAGGAGACCATATTTTTTATTATTTTTGTCCTTTGGAGTGCTTGATCATGCATGATTTGGTCAACTGGCTACTCCACTCTTAGAAAACATGAATTTAATTATGCTAAAGGCCTTAACTCACCTATTTACATCTCTTGTTCATGTTGAATGTTTGAATTTTGAAGGAATATCCCATTCCAATTAGAGCCTTAAGGGTTGAATTGACTTCATTGACGCTTCATATATGAGCTACATACCTTTAAGATTAGTCTTTCAATGCCTTAGACCCCATCATGCTCTTAATGGCTATTTATCTCCACTCTTATTAGTGATTGACAGGCCACATGAGTATACTCAAATTAAAAATCATCTTGAAACTCATGTGATGGTCTTTAAGAGAGATAGAAAAACTTATGTAGCACTCTAGTTCTATGAAGACTCCTTGAGAGACTTGATAAATCTATACTTTATTCTTGATCCCATTTCATCCTCTCATTATCTTAGAAAAACTTGAGATGATGATGTTGGTAGTCTATGAAGATAATTAAATATCTTCTTTACCTGGGAGGTCCTCAATATCCTTCTTCTTTCATGACTATTATCTACAACCTCTCTTAAAAGATCTTGAGGCTGCAAAATATAGGTCCACTTAATCTTGACTCAAGCTTCAATATCTTCTATGAACACAACATGGGTATGAGTGGATATTATGTTAACATTTATAACTTGAAGCTAGTCACTTGGTTTTCACACTTCATGTTGGTAACCCTGGTATGGTGTTTTGGATACAAGGGAGAACCTCTCAAGCTTTATTCCTCATGCTTGTTTATGAACTTGCCACTGAGATAATTTTTTTAAAACACATTGAAAATTCACTCTTGTGATTACATGCCTATGTGTCTTCCTTCACTTAAAACCTATTCAAAACATTATAACTTGAACTCTTATTGGTATACATCTATTTATTGATGGTTTTGAATGTAGGGAAGAGTTATTTGGCTTTCTTGACATATTTAGGGGGAACATCCCACTAATGCATTGAAAACTTCACATTCTTGTTAGGTAGGCCTATATGTCTTTTCTCAATCTTAAAACACCATTAAAACCTTGATCAGGGTCTTCATGGTTTAATATAGATTGAAACACTTGATATGTAAGGGGGGATTCGTTTACTTTTTTATGGTCCCTCCATTAAGAGGCAAACACCCTGAAATACCTTGGAGACCTATTATTTTGATTGTAGGAATGTGTGTCATCCCTAAAGATTAAAAACTCATTAAGACATTTAAAATTGATCCAATAATATTTTAGCTCTATTTAGATGATCTTGGGTGTAATGGGGAAGCTATTAAACTTGTTAGAGGTTCCCTATTTAAGAGAAACATCTAAAAAATCATTGAAAACCTCAATTATTTTTTGCAAGCCTAAAATTTAGGTTTTCCTTTGAGTCAGGATTTCATTGAAACCATTGAGAATGGTTCTATGTGATTTCACATCTATTTTTATGATCTATATGCACAAGGAGAGTTATTGGGGTTGCTTGATGACCTCTACCCAAGTGAAAAATAATACAAAACATGTCAAGCACACCTCATTTTGTTTGTAGACCTCTTAAAGATTTGAGAAGGGATAAAATGGTCTAAAACCTATTATAGGGTTATCAAGGGACATTAAAATTACCTCAATACCTCTCATGACTCCATATAATTCAATTAAGCATGTTTTAAAACACTAAAAATGGATTCATAGGCTTGTAGGGTTTAAAAAGGTTTCAAAACCACCTACCTTCTTTTTGATTGATCTACGTGCCTAAAATATCATAATTAAAGTTTTACGTATCAATATAATGACCAGTATTCCCATTTAAATCCTATAATATCCATCCTTTTCCATGCATCAAGAGAAATGATTTCAAACCTCAAATCGTGCTCTTATCAAGCTGCCTACAGGCTTGTTTTGGCTTCTTAATGATGATTCATATCCATGTACCTTTCTTTATAATTCAAAAAACATGTAAGGGGTTATTAAATACCTTATCCTTCCTCTCAAATGACCATAATAGTTTATACAACTCCTTAGTGAATGTGGCACATTGTTGAAAACTACTTATAAATGTTTGCAAAAGAGATTTTAGTCAGTTTTGGCCTTATTTTGAGGTCTAAAATATATGTGGTAATCCTTAAAGGAATATTAAAGTTTTATTATTATGGGAGAAACCCTATATTAATTCTATTTGGAGTCTTGAAGCTCATAGTGGGCTGAAAACCTTTCCTTGTAAAACCTACAATCTCTTGAAAATTTTCATGTTTGAGGTCTCTGTATGACTTGCTCTGCATGTCAAGCATTAAGAAGGATTGATACATATATTAAGTGATTTATTAAGGTGTATAATATATTATACAAACATTAATATCCACAAACCACTAAAACTTGTGTATTAAAGGCCAAAACTTGTTATTTTCTTGGACTATAGCCTCATGAAAGCCTTGTCTATGGCTTATTTTCATGTGATTCTACCTTAAATATTCCATTTCTTCCATGGATGGAAATTATATCCATTATATAACATAAATATGAGGCTATAAGACCATAAAATATCCCAAACCATGGTGTTCTCATTCTTTGGATTGTGAAGAAACCTATAAAACATGATGGAAACCTCCTCCTTGAAGCTCTAGTATTTGAAAACATGGTGAAACCTTAAATTTGGTGGCTTGTATTTGAATAATCCTTCCTAAAACCTAAGAAAAATTCTTGTAGTAATGAAGCCTCCATGATCTTACTTGAGATGATAATGACTTAGAGATGGTTAAGTGCATTCTTTCACGTTGAAAGGGTACTAAAGCCACCAAAAGGCAAGTGGAGGGAAATAACTAACTTTAACAACATTTTGAATAGTTTTATGGATTAAAGAGGGTCATGGATGGGTTTTCAAACATTATATGATCTTTATGAGGCATTAAGAAGGTCCACTTTCTTACAAATGACTTTAATGACCTCCTATTCAACATTTATACCTTTTATATCCTCCAATACATTCCTTGGGGCCTTTTAGATGTGTTCATGATTTAATTATTCCTCCTAAGACTCTTTTTGACCTATTTATCCATGTAAAATCACCTTTTAAGACCATTTTTCTATGTTTATAACCTTGATATGACACATTAGACCCTTAACAAGATATTGCATTGTCGTTAATTTAAACACTTATACTCATGAAATGAGATATATCACAACTAATCAAGACTTAAACAAGGCTTCAAGATACATTTTTTTGAATTGAGGAGTCCTCTAATAATCCTAACACAAATAATGCCTCTTACAATTTTTTTAAGACTCATTCAATGAGGAAATAGTGTAAATAACTTTGATAAATGAATAGTTGACCTTGAACCCACCTAATCATCATGGAGATGTTTTCAAGGAGTGTACTCAACCAATTTTTGGAAAACATACCCCTCTCCAAGTGTGCAATTGTCCTACAGGCCAAGCATGGCTATAATAGCCAACATTTTGGTGACCTCCTAGGGGTGTTTATCCATCTAAACACTTAGACCAGTTACCTTATCAAATCTATTAGGCATGGATTCAAGAAAGAACTCAATCTGAAGATAACACTCTAATGGACCAGCCTTAAGAAGACTAAAATCACCTCCAAAATAGAAAATAAATAAGCAATAATAATAACATGTGTAACAACACTTACGAGAAAATGAAGAACAACTAGGCTACTAAAAACAATGTGCAATAAACACTTAGAAGAAGTAATAAAAGCTAACCTAATATGTATAATGGTCTATAAATGAGCTCAATAAAAATGCTTCAAATGAATCCCATTGAATAGGATTGAAAAATTCTTTCCATTTAGCTTGTAGAGCTAAAAATCATTAGATGGTTTGAAATAGACTATGACATAGGGGACACTCCATATGCCATCAAACTTGGTGTGTTATCTAGCTTTAGCCCTATCTTCATCCCACTTCAATACTAAGTCCCCTTCTTGGAAGACTCTATTAGCTACTCTTCTATCAAATGTCCACTTTACTTGAGCCTAGTGAAGTTCCATAGTGTGCATAACTTGATCTCTAACTTCCTATAACTATATTAGTTTTGTTAACCTCATAGTCATAACATCATTCTCTATTATTTCTAGCTAATGAGTGTGTTATAGAGTGGGTAACTCAAGTGATAGTGAAAAACTTGATTCTCTCCCATAAACTAGCATGAAAGGAGAATTGCTAATAGCCCTATTGGGAATGATCATATCAATGCATAAGGCTATTTTAAGTTTAGTATGTTAATTTCTTTGGTTCTCCTCCATGGTCCTTCTGATGATCTTGATTAAGTTTTTGTTTTTGGACTTTACTAAGCCATTACCTTGGGGGTAATAGTTGGAAGAGGTTCTCAAATATATGTCATACTTGAGAACCCATTTAGAGATTTTGGTGCCCATAAAAGCCATGGAATTATAAGATATAATAGTAGTTAGAGTACCAAATATAGTGATAATACCTTCATAGAAATCAAGCACATATATCTCATTAGCTTCTTTAAGTGCCACTACCTCTGTTTAGCTCGTGAAGTAATCTATAGTAGTCAACACCCACTTGTGACTAGTAATTGAAGGTGTATTGATCATGCCAATGAAATCCAAACCCCATTACATGAAAGACTATTCTACTTAGATGGGGTGGAGAGGGAGGGTTGATAACTTCTACTTACCTATGAAGAAAACACACTTTTTGTAGCTTCTAACCCATGCATGTGAATATATGAATAAGTTAGGCTAATAGTAACTAGCCCTCATTATCCTGACAATAATAGTTATAGGAGAAAAATGGCCTCCTGAAGGGCCACAAAAAAACTCTTCTAACACCTTTTTACTTTGATTTGAATCAATACACCTTGAAATAACACCATTAAGGTCTTTCTTAAACAATATACCACCTATAAGGATATATGGAATAGACTGACATTTAAAATATCTTATTTTAGTTTTGTCTAAACCTTGGGGATATTCACTTGTTAGAAGGAATTTGATCATGTCTTCAGTCTAACTCCTAGGAAATGAAGTTACATCTGGTTTTTGGTCATACTGAATCACTAAGAAAACCTTTCTATCCTCCTGTAGGTATGATTCTATCTATTCACATAACCCTTTACCTCTCACAAAGTTTGGTAACTTTGATATCTACATCATATTCCATTACCTTTTTTATCCAACCAACCCTCTTCTCATTTAAGTCCATGTTTAGAATAAAGTCTTTTACACTTAGGTGTGACACCGTTAACTTAATTATGTTGTTGGAGACCATGTGACTAAACTTATTAAGGCTTATTATAACATCAAGTGCTTTCTTATCCATAAATGTGTACCTCAGATCATAGTCTTTCAAGATTTAATAGAATAAAGCAATTAGTTGCTCCAATCCTTCACCATTCTATTGTACAAAAATGGTAGAGATATCATCATCATTTCCAAACTCATATATGATGAAATACTTTGTAAAATTAGGATTTATGAAAGTGGGAACTTGGGCTATGGCTTGTTTGATTGCTTCAAATTTGTTCCTCCTTTCTTTAGACCAATTGAAAGTATGATTTTTATTCAACATAATAGTTATAGGCTCTACCAAAGATGAAAAATCAATAATTAACCTTCTCACAAAGTTGATTTTACCTAGGAATCTTTGAAGTCCTTTTCTATGACTTGGAAGTGAGAGAGCCAATATTGCCTCCACCCTCTCTAGATTAATTACTAGGCCATTCTTGGAAACCCAATATCCTAGAAACTTTCCTTGATGGACAACAAATACACACTTGTTTGGGTTCAAGTACACCCCAAAATCTATGAATCTATCAAATACTTTCCTCAAGTGATCTAAGCGATCAGATGAATTCTTAGAAAAAATAGTTATGTTTGTGATGCTAGGAATTTGATGATGGAAGGGAGGTTAGATCAACGTTAGTTTTAATATAAAATAATGAAATAAACACACTAAAAATTTTAACACCTCCATGCCTATATCATAGGGGGAGATTGATGAAAAACAATAAATGAAAAATTTCAACGAAAATGCAAATAAATTACAAAATTCCTTACCTTCCTTGAATGTTCCAAATGATGGTTTCATTTGGCTTGCATGGCTTGTGTTCAAAGAGTCTTTGGTAAATGGAGTTGTGTGGATACTTCTCTCCTTGGCACCATGGTTTGACTCATGCTTTTTTGATCTATATTGATGGATTGGCTTGTGATTTTGACATTATAACACTATGTATTTAAATCATACATCAAATCCTGCATTATAACTTTACTATGCTCAGGCTCTCTAAATGAAAAGGTCTAGGATTGTATTTATAGGTTTAAAAATTAACCCCAAACCAAGGTGAGTTAATGTGTATTTATATTTTGGAATGGGTTAAAACCTAACCTTAGTGAGTTAATTAACCCCAATAGAGTTAAAAGGTGTCAAATGGTCATGATTAGCAATGAATAGACATGTTGAGATATTTTTAGGATAATTTATAACTCACAAAAATGTAATTATGAATTCTTAGGATATTCTTGATTCTTGAATTTTCTTTTTTAGAATTTCATTAATTGCTCATGGATATTTCAACAAGGCATTTTATTTGGTTTAGCATGTTAATTAATTCTATTTAGGCATTTTAGCATTTCAAGATTTGGTTTATGTGTGCACTTGACCCATTTAATTGGTCTATAGGCTAAATTACATGTTGTAATACCATGTAATGGTTAGAGAAGAATCCATGAGAGGTTTTTGTTGTTTACAGTAGAGTACTCCAATTAGGTATTTCTCAATGGGATTTTGAGCTTTGATAATTAATGCAAAATAAAATTTAGGACATTTAGTGATTCTTAGGCTTAACTTGAAAATATTGGTATGAATCAGTTTGATGTCCAGTTGAAGCCATTGGTGGCCAATTTTAGGTGTCTATAGTTTGCCCTTATTTGAGATGTTACAAGCTATAGGTACAACAATGTCTTCTCAAATAATGAGGAGAAGGCTTGGATGCCTAAAAGAAGATTATGATTTAAGAAAAAGCTCCAAAGAATGTTTGGCAAGCTTATAATGATGCCCCCTTGAAAGAATGGCTAACACATTTGTTGATGAATGGTCCCTTGAAAATAAACAAGGAGAAATGTGGAATTAACCATGGGTGAGATTAATCCAATAAATAAAATACTTGCATGAATTGATTTAAAAAAATAATGATTTTTCCAAAGGTGGTTATAATCAGTAATAAAGGGTATGACACTAATTTACCCATAGGTAGTTATAATTAGTGACAACATCATATGCCCCAATTAGGGTTGATGAGTCAAAAAATAATGATTTCTCCATAGGAGGTTATAATAATTAAGATTATTAGGATTGAAGAAATATGTTTGATTAAATGTCAGTAGGGCAAATTAGCAAGCATAACTCAAAGATATAACCTATTATATAGATTAAATATGAGAAAGCACAAATGTAAATACAATGGTCTAATGATTAAAGAAGACACAAATAATTAGGCACACAAGGATGCATAAAGTGATGAAACAGATGAATAACATAATAAGAATTAATCAATGTGAAATATTCAATTGTACTTGCTAATGTAAAGATGCATATCCTTATTAGCATTAAAGAATGGTCAATGGGTTGATTTGATCAAGATGGGTGGGAAGATTTGCCAAGGGTATAAAGGATAATTCTTTATAGCTCCATTTTTTGTAAGACTTCTTGAGATAATTTTTTCTATAGCATTTTATAGTATGACTCATGATAGAACACCATGAGAACTTTGTTAAAATATGCATAAGGATTGACTCTCGATCCAATAAATAATTAAAAATAATGTACTAATGATAAAAACCAAGATGATAATTTTGATGTATGAATATGGATGGACTTAAGAATAATACACAAGGAATCACCTAATGAACACATATAGACTGAGCCAAGGCAATAGTATTGAAAGAAAACAAACATGCAAGCAAATAAACAAATAACACACAAAAAGCAAAAAAATAAAAATATTAAAATAAAAAGCAACATAAATCATCCTAATAATGGATTTATCCCCGTAGGGTGTATTGAGGATGAGTAACTAATATTAAATAGGACAAATGTTTTTATATTTTGAATTTTTATAAATGTTTTTAGAATTTTCTAAGCATCTCTACTCAATTGGGAATTATGAGTTATAAAATGGTTCAACTTGAAAAATGGTGAGAGCATTGGCTTAGGTTGCTTAAAAAATTAAGAGAGCATATGGAACAAGGGTGAATGAAATAACCTCAACGTAAATCGAGCACTACCTACATAATCCTAAAATGACCTCAAATCATAGTAGTTCCACCCACACAAAAGGTGAGGAGAAAACTGACTAGGTCACAACAAGTTCTCAGATCTAATAAATGGATGGGCAAATGAGAATAATAATGGCAAGGTGATTTAGTAATGCATGGTAAAAGGTGTTGTTTGTAATTTACCCATAGGTCATTATAATTAAGAAATAATGGCATAGGTCTATGATACTAATTTGACCATAGGTAGTTATAATTAGAAACAAAAGGTGGACTACTAATTTACCCATATGCAGTTATAATCAATAACACTAGGTAAAAGGTAAATGAAAGATATTTTTCAAGATCAACTATCACACTACTTTCATTAACTGTCATTTAAACATATAATTCTAAAACTACTAAAACTTTATCAGAACCCCCTCACAAAAAAGTGCAAGAAGAACTAAAGGAACCAAGATCAAAATAGGCTTGGGTAGGATGGCTACAAATAGGCTTTGGTATAATATGAATGGCATGGTAAAATGACATATGATATGACATGAGGAGTGTGATCTAGGAATTGACTCAAGATAGGATGATTAGTATCATGTTAGTTTCAAAATGAAAAAAAAAAAGAAACACACTAGCTAACATAACATCTCCAGGCCTAGACACTAGAGAGAGCTTAGTTAACAAACATGAGTAAAACACACAACTAAAATTCAAAATAAACTCTCTTTTACCTTCCTTGGATGCTCCAAAATTCTTTTTGTAGTGGCTTGCTTGGCTTGTGCTCATGAAGTCTTTGGCAATAGAAGCTTGGCTACCTCCATCTCTCCTTGGCACCTTTGACATGTGGCTTGGATTGGATTGAAATAAATTTATCATGGTAACACTAGTTTCTTAAAGCTTTTTAATCAATTCTACATTATAAATTTGCATAATCATCTCTCTAAATTCATGTGGTGAGGCCTCTTATTTATAGATTTTTGAGAATGTCTAGAATCAACATGAACCATACATCTTGAGATTGAGATACACAGTTGAAGATTAATTAAATTTTTGGAATTAATTTTATAATTAAAATCATCATGAAATTAGAAGAAGGGGTAATTAAGAGGCATTGATAAGGCATGGGAGGCATGAATCCTAATATTTGTGGCATTTATGGCCTAGGAACATCTTCCCAAGAAATGAGGTCACCTGGTGATGTAGATATTCAATATTAATTTCTAAAAATAAGTATTTAACAAGTTTCCATGGAATTATTAATTATGCCTTGATTTGGGTTAATTAGCTCTTAAGCATGATTAAGCACTTTGTGCACAAATTACCTAAGTTAATCAGAATGCCTTGTTATTGGTCCAAAATTCAACTAGATTGGAATTAAAAGGCAATGTTATATGAATTGGATCCATATTCCCATTTAGGATGTTACCAATATAAAATAACAAAGGCATGCATCTTATGCAAGCTATTTTATAAGAAAGAGCAATCCAAAGTACCTAGGTGCAAAATTGGCATTTTGACTCAGAATGATCTAACCAAAGTTAGCTAGCCCATAAATTGCATTGCCCCATCTAGGGATACCTTAACTAGAATTAACACTTGAATATGTCAGTTTCACATCATTTAGCATGTTTTATTGTTTTTAGACCAAATTGTATATTTTAAGTGGAAATTGGCCAAAAGCTTGGTGGGAAGTTATTGGTGGCTACTTTTAGGTGTCTATAGTTTGCCCCTATTTGGGAAGGCATTGAAAGATATAAGCATAGTAATATCTTCTCAAAGAATGAAAAGGTCCTATATGCTTATAATTACAATGATGATAAACTAAATATATGATGCCCCATCGAGAGAATGGTTAGCACAATTAGGTCGGTAAATGGTCCCTCGAAAAGAAAGAAGTGAAACAAGGGGACCAAAGAAAAGAAAGATGATGGGGTGAAACATAATGATATTGAAAAATTAGTCAAAGTCATTGAGAATGCAAGTGAGATGGTGTACAATGGTTTGTCCAAAGGTGGTTATAAGCATTGTACCCTGATAGAGGCAATGTGGTATGATAACATAATGATTTGCCCAAAGGTGGTTATAATCATTAAGAAGATAGAGCTACCCCAGTTAGGATAGATAAACAAGATAATAACATGCCCCTATATAGGTAGAAAAATTAAAGTGGTGAAAACACAATGAATTGCCCAAATGTGGTTATAATCATTAAGAAATGTAGGTGGAATGGTGTGCAATGATTTTCCCATAAGTAGTTATAATCATTGGACCCTGATTATGGAAAACATGATAAACTTGGTCGAGGATGATGATAACTTAACACAAAGGGTAATGATGAATTGGAACAACCTGCTAGTAGGGAGATGCTCATCTGAACTAATAAAGATTAAAATTCTTTCATGTTTAATTACTCTATTTGTGATATGATTAGGATGGAATTGGGATATCAGTGCTGAAGAGATGTTGCCATTTTTGAATAGACTTCTTAAAGCAAAGGTTTGCTATAGCAAGTGTCAGTAGGCATCATGATATAACATCATGAGAACTTGGCCAAAATATGCATGAGGACTGACTCCCATAATCCAATACTTAATAGAAAATAATGCACAAATGATAGAAACCATGATGACAATGTAAACATGTGACTGCGTATGCATTTGAGTATAAGTGTGGGCAAGGAATCACCTAATGAACACACAAGCTAAATCAAGGCAACAGTGCTAAAATCAAATAAATAAGTAGACAAATAAATAAAATAAGTAAAAACAAACAAACAAACAATGTAATAGAAACCATACAAACATTGCCCTTAAAAAATAGGTGACAACTTAATAAATGAATGAAATAGAGGAATAGAAGAAAAGGAAGGGGGTGGTCGAGTTGTCTCCATATGCACTAGGCAAGGGGATGCTGCCTACATAGTTCCATGGATGTAATATCCAATAAAAACTTTAAGCCAAATTTAGTTCTCCTAAGGAATGGGAAAAATATGATAAATGATGAAAACAAATAGAATAGATGTGATATAAGAATAGGAATGGTCTTGTAAAATGACAAGTGTGTGAGAGAAAATGCCAAAAAGGATGGGGAAACTAAATGACAAGTGATTTGCTTGTAACCTAGTAAGGGTTCCCAAAATCCTCAAGGTAAAGAAGTGGTCAATCTTTATTTTCTAATGAGTTTTCAAATGTTTTTGGAGTGTCTCAACTCAATCAAGAATGATGAGACAATAAATGGTTCAATCTCACAAAATAATGAGAGCATGGCTTAGGTTGCTCACAAAATAGTGAGAGCATGGCTTAGGTTGCTTATAAAATGATGAGAGCGTGGCTTAGGTTGCTTACAAAATGGTGAGAGCATGGTAGAAAGAGTGACTAAGCTGACCTCAATAATTTTTAAGTGCTGCCTACATAGTCCTAGAGTAGGACCTCAAGTCACTGTAGTTATACCCTTACAATAGAGGAATTCATCTAGTGTAACAGTCAATTCAAACAAAATAGGCATAGTTGGTAATAAGGCACAATATGACATAGGAAGTGGCAAGTTGGTATACCAAGTCTTAATATTGCCCCTAGTTTTCCCATAGGTGGTTATAACTAGGACACAATGGCATAAATCAATGGTACTAATTTGTGTAAAGGTAGTTATAATTAGTAGCAAGACTAGTGGTAAGAAAATAATAACAAACAAATTATGTAACTACCAAAACTTCTGTCACACTATTCCTAAATATGATCTCTATCTGAAGTACTTGGAACCAACTGATGAAATTGATTAGATACCTTGATGCTAAAATTGTGTAATGAATGGAAAAAACCAAGGTCAAATGGTCTAGGCTTTAGAACACATTGGGTTGATAGGTCAAAATTGAAAAGTGGATATGACGAAGAGGATAAATAAGGATGGTATTTGTATAAATAAGAATAGTGATAAAATGGCATAACTAAACTGGTCTTTATAGACAATACACCTTAGCATTTAAGCATAGTACTACTTGAGATGAATAATATTCATTGGCTCAAGAATTTCATCTCCATTTGGTGTGGTGAATATGTATGCTCCTAATCTATAATCTATAGTAATTATGAAATGCCTTATCCAGTTTGGTTTGAATTTCCCTTTATGCTTTTTCTCAGCCATGGTATTCTTTTGGTTTTCTTTAAGAAAAAGATCACCAAGTTCAAATGTTCTATACATAACATGTCAATTATAGTGGCCTTTGAGTTGGTTTTGATATATTTAAAGATTGTTGAGTGAAGCTATGCATTTCTCATCAAGTAGGTCTAGTTCTTATAGGTGAGCTACTCGATAGTCATGATCATCTAAGACATGCTTGAAAGAGATGTGTAGTGAGGGTAACTTGACCTCAATGGGAAGGATGGATTTAGTAGCATAAAAAAGTGATTATGGAGTGGCTCCTATAGGGGTATGATGATTGGTACAATATTTACAAAGGGCAAGGAATATATGTAAGTGCCAATCATGACCAACATCATTGATAATATTTTTGAAAATATTGATAATGGTTTTGTTGGATGGCTTAACTTGGACATTACCATGAGGGTAGTATGATATAGAAAAATGTTGTGTGATGTTATATTCAGAACATAGCTAGTTTACATCCTTGTTCTTGAATGATCCTCCATTATTAGATATAATGTCAGAGGGGATACCGTAGTGATAAATGAGATGGTTGAAAATGAATTTGGAAATTTGCTTTCTAGTCATGTAAGTGAGGGGTATAAATTCAACCCACTTAGTGAAATACTTAATGGAGGTAAGGATATGTTTATGGCCATCAGATGAAGTGGGGTTAATCTTCCCAATGAGGTCAATTACCTATGTAAAAAATGGCCATGGTGTCAACATTGGTTCTAGAGTTTTTTCTAGGGAATGAATTAGATTAGCATGCCATTAACATTTGTCACACTTATTTACATATGTAATGTCATCTGCATCCATTATAGGCCAATAATAACTAGTACACAAGAGATTTTTGGATAGGACTACCCTGCTAGAATGAGCACCACATACTCCTTCATGAACTTCTCTTAATGCTAGTGTAGACTCTACCAAAGTTAAACAACAAAGCAAAGTTCCATCAAAACTACGATGGTAAAGGGTGGATCTAATTAGAGTATAATGAGTGGAATGATGAATGAAGGCTTTGGTTTATTTTTGAGATAGGTTAGGTGGTAAAAATTGATCATGAAGGTAGTTGTAGAGGTCTGAGTACCAGATAGAATTAGGACTAACCATATCACAAATCATGGCAATGGTTGAAGGTTCATGAGTTGGTGTTAACAAATTCTAGATGAGAAAATGATACTCTTGAGATTTATTTATTTGTCAAATTAGAGAGCCAATAGTAGCCATGACATCTATAGTTTTGTTACTAGCCCTTGGTATGTGCTCAAACTAAATATTAGCAATTTATTACTTAAGTGTGTTGACCATGGCTTTATATGGAACCAGGTTGTCATCTTTGGTATAAAAATCTATGACCTGATTGATGATTAACTGAGAATCACCATAAACTTGGAGATGAGATATATTCTAATGCACTACTTATCGAAGTCCTACAATAAGTGATTCATACTTAGCCATGTTGTTTGTACAAGGAAAGCTAATTCTAAATGATTTAGGGATTAGATCATAGTATGATATAGAAAAATGTTGTGTGATGTTATATTCAGAACATAGCTATTTTACATCCTTGTTCTTGAATGATCCTTCATTATTAGATATAATGTCAGAGGGGATACCGTAGTGATAAATGAGATGGTTGAAAATGAATTTGGAAATTTGCTTTCTAGTCATTTAAGTGAGGGGTATAAATTCAACCCACTTAGTGAAATACTTAATGGAGGTAAGGATATGTTTATGGCCATCAGATGAAGTGGGGTTAATCTTCCCAATGAGGTCAATTACCAATGTAAAAAATGGCCATGGTGTCAACATTGGTTCTAGAGTTTTTTCTATGGCATGAATTAGATTAGCATGCCATTAACATTTGTCACACTTATTTATATATGTAATGTCATTTGCATCCATTATAGGCCAATAATAACTAGTACACAAGAGATTTTTGGATAGGACTACCCTGATAAAATGAGCACCACATACTCCTTCACGAACTTCTCTTAATGCTAGTGTAGACTCTACCAAAGTTAAACAACAAAGCAAAGTTCCATCAAAACTACAATGGTAAAGGGTGGATATAATTAGAGTATAATGAGTGGAATGATGAATGAAGGTTTTGTTTTATTTTTGAGATAGGTTAGGTGGTAAAAATTGGTCATGAAGGTAGTTGTAGAGGTCTGAGTACGAGATAGAACTAGGACTAACCATATCACAAATCATGGCAATGGTTGAAGGTTCATGAGTTGGTGTTAACAAATTATAGATGAGAAAATGATACTCTTGAGCTTTATTTATTTGTCAAATTAGAGAGCCAATAGTAGCCATGACATCTATAGTTTTGTTACTAGCCCTTGGTATGTGCTCAAACTAAATATTAGCAATTTATTACTTAAGTGTGTCGACCATGGCTTTATATGGAACCAGGTTGTCATCTTTGGTATAAAAATATATGACCTAATTGATGATTAATTGAGAATCACCATAAACTTGGAGATGAGATATATTCCAATGTACTACTTATCAAAGTCCTATAATAAGTGATTCATACTCAGCCATGTTGTTTGTACAAGGAAAGCTAATTCTAAATGATTTAGGGATTAGATCATAGTATGATATAGAAAAATGTTGTGTGATGTTATATTTAGAACATAGCTAGTTTACATCCTTGTTCTTGAATGATCCTCCATTATTAGATATAATGTCAGAGGGGATACCGTAGTGATAAATGAGATGGTTGAAAATGAATTTGGAAATTTGCTTTCTAGTCATGTAAGTGAGGGGTATAAATTCAACCCACTTAGTGAAATACTTAATGGAGGTAAGGATATGTTTATGGCCATCAGATGAAGTGGGGTTAATCTTCCCAATGAGGTCAATTACCTATGTAAAAAAAGGCCATGGTGTCAACATTGGTTCTAGAGTTTTTTCTAGGGCATGAATTAGATTAGCATGCCATTAACATTTGTCACACTTATTTATATATGTAATGTCATCTGCATCCATTATAGGCCAATAATAACTAGTACACAAGAGATTTTTGGATATGACTACCCTGCTAGAATGAACACCACATACTCCTTCATGAACTTCTCTTAATGCTAGTGTAGACTCTACCAAAGTTAAACAACAAAGCAAAGTTCCATCAAAACTACGATGGTAAAAGGTGGATATAATTAGAGTATAATGAGTGAAATGATGAATGAAGGCTTTGGTTTATTTTTGAGATAGGTTAGGTGGTAAAAATTGGTCATGAAGGTAGCTGTAGAGGTCTGAGTACCAGATAGAATTAGGACTAACCATATCACAAATCATGGCAATGGTTGAAGGTTCATGAGTTGGTGTTAACAAATTCTAGATGAGAAAATGATACTCTTAAGCTTTATTTATTTGTCAAATTAGAGAGCCAATAGTAGCCATGGCATCTATAGTTCTGTTACTAGCCCTTGGTATGTGCTCAAACTAAATATTAGCAATTTATTACTTAAGTGTGTCGACCATAGATTTATATGGAAGCAACTTGTCATCTTTAGTATAAAAATCTATGACTTGATTAATGATTAACTGAGAATCACCATAAACTTGGAGATGAGATTTATTCCAATGCACTACTTATCGAAGTCCTACAATAAGTTATTCATACTCAACCATGTTGTTTGTACAAGGAAAGCTAATTCTAAATGATTTAGGGATTAGATCCCCTTGTGGTGTAATAAATAATAGGCCTACCCCCAATCCATGTGCAATAAATAAACCATCAAAATATAGTTTTTAAGGCTGTTCCTCAAGGGTTGTGTCAATGACGGTCATGATGGATTCATCAAGGAATTGAAATGTGAGTGTTTATGTGTTTGTGAGAGGTGCTTCAACAAGTTTATTTGCAAGAACTTATCCCTTGATTGCCTTATGATTGACATAATCTATGTCAAACTCATTGAGAAGTATGATCCATTTAGCCATTATACCTTGAAAAGCTATTTTAGATAGTATATACTTGAGTGGATCTCCTTTTGAAATGACCATGGTCTTATTATTCAACATGTAATGGCACAATTTCTAAGCTATGAAGACCATGGCTAGACAAAATTTTTCAATAGGTGCATAGTTATGTTCATATGTAACCAAGGCATTGCTTAGGTAGTATATGACATGCTATTTTCCATTGTCATCATGTTGAGCCAAGAGTGCCCCCAGAGCATGGTCGGTAGATGATAGAATAAAAAGAATGAATTTCCTGGCATAGGAGGTAATATAATAGGTAGATTAACAAGATAGTCTTTGAGTTGTTGAAAAGTTGTTTAGCAGTGATCATCCTAGTGAAATGCAACTCCCTTGTACAAAAGGTGTGTAAATAGATGAAACTTGTCTGCTAACTGAGAGATGAAGCATCAAATTGACTGGATCTTACCCTATAAACTATGGAGTTGATTTAAATTAGTTGGTGGTGGCATCTCAATTATAGCATGGACTTTAGTTAGATTGACTTCAATACCTCTACAACATGATGAAGCCAAGTAATTTGCCTAAAGTTACATTAAACACACATTTATTTGGATTGAGTCTGACTTTGTACTCCTATAATCTTTCAACACTACTGGATGATCGACCCTAGTTTTGGATTTTCCTAATATGTCATCAACATAGTCTTCAATAATATCATGCATCATATCATGGAATATGAGAGTCATGGCCCTTTGATATGTATCTCCAGCATTCTTAAGGCCAAATGGCATTACTTGATAACAAAATATTCCCCATGGAGTGGTGAATGCTATTTTATGTTGGTCTTTTGGTGCTATTTTGATTTGGTTGTATCCTGAAAATCCATCCATGAGTGAAAGCATTTCATAAGCTACCATGGAGTCAAAGATCATATCGATATTAGGCAAGGAAAAATCATCTTTAGGACAAGCTTTATTGATGTCTTGAAAATCAATACAAATTTTGATCCCTTTAGGCTTTTTACTAATATGTACC
This sequence comes from Torreya grandis, assembly GCA_037957365.1. Lineage (NCBI taxonomy): Eukaryota > Viridiplantae > Streptophyta > Pinopsida > Cupressales > Taxaceae > Torreya > Torreya grandis. The sequence continues at coordinate 1,482,478 of JARHVA010002265.1, forward strand.
ACATTAGAGATCCATTCTGATTAGTCAATAGATCAGATACATCTTGCTTCTAAGAGTTTTTCCAACTCTTTCTTTACCAATACAAATATGTGAGGATACATCTTATGTAGCTTTTGTTTTACCAATTTTGCATCAAGATTAACCACAAGGTGGTGTAAAACCAAGGTAGGGTCTAAACTAGGCATGTCTAAATAGGCCCATGCAAAGATATCAACAAATTGTCTCAAAAGAGCTATAAATACATCATGTTCCTCCTCAGTGAGGGACATGACTAATTTCATCCATTTTAGGTCTGATGGAGTCCTGATATTTACCTCTATTGTATCTTTGACTAGAAGGGTTAAACCATCTTCTAGTATAGTAGGCAATGATTTAAACTATTGGATTATGTGAGGGTCCTCCATTAGGACTTGATCTTCAACCTCTCCTAGGCATGATGAATATGAGTCCCCTAATGGGATATCTAGCCATGTGAGGAAAATAGTTAGAAACTATTAAAGAATTTGATAAAATAATTGTTGTTGCTCAAAGCTAAAATTAGATCTATAGGTAGGTTCATTTTCGGTGGTCTCCTGGTCTAAATTTGAAGAAGAATAAACACCTCCATCAAATGGTGCCTGAAACAAGTTTTCACTATTAGACTAGCCTTTATCTTTACTTTTTCTTTGGTTAAAAAGTGCCTCAAAGAGGTTTTCACTTTGGGATCTCAATGTTTTAGTTATTTTTTTTTGGCTAAGGGTGTTCACTCACTCTCCAAAATAGGTTACAAGATCCAATATGATTGAGAATCTTGATTTGTGATCTCCCAATGGAATGTTGTCTCTAAGGCCTAAAAAGTCATAGAATGCCTCATCTTTCTAGAACTCATCAATTGATAGACTACATTCTTGTTGGTCCCAATCTATCAATTGGGGATAATATAATGGAAATGGATTGCAATGAATGGCTAGGGTAAGAGTACAAATGACATTGTTATCAAATAGGTTGGTTTCAGCTAGGTCATCAAAGGTGGGGTTATGATCAAACTCTATTTCATTGTCAACATCATCCTCACTAGTCAATGGTGATGGAGTTTGAATAAGATATGTGGGGTCACCCCAAGGTATTTTAAATCCAAGTACATAAGGTCTTTCATACTTTGTCATGAAAATTGGCTCGATAGTTCCTTGCTAATTCAATCTAAGGCCTCTTCCTTCATAACCGTGATGCTCCACGATCCTATTAGGAATATGATACTTTGCATTTTTATAATAACCATCTTGGTTATCATTATATAACCATGATTCATCCCCTTCAAGAGGGTCAGGCTCTAGGCCAGATGCTATTACAAATGTGACACGTCCCTTATCTTTGTTCTTTTGTTGCCAATGCATATGTGGGGTGACTTTAGGTAATCCAAAGGTTTTTGAATTCTAAGGAAGGTTGGCAATATGAAATGTATCATGGGTCACATATTGTCCTGGTCCATTATCTAAAATGGTGAAATGATTAGAAGCTTTAGGAGGTTGCATGTGGGAAATGGAATCCAAGGTATTAGGATTTATGCAATTATCTGGTGAAGGATCAATAAGTATATCCTTTCTTTTATCTTGCTTAGAACTTAGATTCATGCTATAATGATAATTATAGCTTTGAAATTTGGCCTCAAGATGTTTGCAATGTTCATATGGGTGTAAATCTCTTAGAATATTCACTTCTATCCCTGAGTGGGAAAACTTGATACATTAGTGCAACATTGATGGGACTACATGAATCTCATGTAACCAAGGCCTTCCTAGAAGCATATTGTATGATAACTCAAGATCAAGCACATGAAAAAGTGTATCATGGGTCAAAGTCCCAATGATAACTGGCAAACTAATGGTGCCCTGTGATTCTCTTTCTTGATTATCATAGGCTTTGAAGGTTTTTTTTTTTTTTTGGAGATCTATCATTATGTACCCAAGAAGCTTGATGAGATTTAGAGATACTATGTTGAGTCCAAATCCATTATCTATAAGGACATGTTTCAATTTATTCCATCTTATATAAACTTCTATGTATAATGGATTATTATAGAGTGGGCCAAGGGCAGACATATCACTTTGGTTGAATGTGACTTATTAGGCTAGAGCTAGGTGTCTAACCAAAGTAGGAAATTTATAAAGGGATATGTCACTAGCAATATTAGATTAGGTAAAAAACTCATTAAAAATGTTCTTGTAGATTATTGACATTCATAGAAAATCTAAAATAGAAATTTGTGCTAGTGTCTTTTGTAATTGTTCCACAATATCAATTTTTTTGTCTTGGTCAGTAGTGAATGATTTATTCTGAGGCTAAATGATTGGTTGGATGATAGGAAAAGTTGTGGATGGTTATGGCCTTGGGATAGTAATATTTGACCTCTGAGTTGTCATTGCATAATTGAGATTAAATACTAGACCATTATTACTAACCGATATTGGGAATGGTATGGGACCAGATAGGGCAAGCCTTAATTATCGATACACTCGCATGTGGTCATGTAGCAAGGTCGAATTATTGATATAAGATCCAAAATGGGAAGTCTTAGTTTTCTAGTTTGCCTATATGCATTCCCAAGTTAAAAAAGGATTATCCATGTAATTTGGCTGAATGCTAGTATTTAGTAATGCTCTAGGCTGATTAGTGCTTGGTCTAAGATTAATGGAGATGGTATTAACACTACCCCCTACAATATGACCTATAACCCTATTGTAGTCATGTGCAACTGCATGGTAGGTTTATTGGTTGTTACTATTTTGACCTTGGTTTTGTCCATTTTTCTGTCATTGTGGGTTTATACTACTAATTTTGTTGATTATGTTGGTTCAATGTTTGATTTTGATACTATTGATTTTACTATTGCACTAGCCATTATTATTGCTGATTATTTTAATATTACTAATTATTATGTTGGGGAAAGGGGTTTTGATAAATCCCAAGAGTTTTATTGGAAGTAGAAGAACCATTATCCAATGTTATCTCCCCATTATCCAACATATTCTCAATTAAATGCTTGATTTGGACACATCTTCATAAATTATGCCCATTGACTCGATGATAGTCATAGAATTTGTTTTAATGGTACTATTCAGGATAATGAATGCCTTGTGGATAATAATTTGTTATAGGCTAACTAATTAGATTAGTAGTAACAAGCTTGTGAAATATAGACTCAATAGTTTTTCCTAGGTCACTAAAGATATGATGTGTAGGCATGGTTCTCCTGGGAGGAGGGGATTGTAATGGTAAAGGCTTTTGTATTTGTTGTGCAAGTCTTGGTTGTTATGCTTGTAGCATTGGTTAGAGAGGTTATTGGTTAGGATTAAGTTAAAATGGTGGTGTTGATGATGTTTTCACCATTTAGACATGATAGGATTTAGTTACTCCATTTCCCACAACATTCTTATTGTAGTTGAATTGTTTCAATCTTTCATGGTTATTGTCCTATGCTGGTTGTGATGCTAGTGCTTGACTGGGATGTTGGTCATTTACCTGATTAGTATGTTGATTTTGATTTGTTAAATTAAGCTTGATGACTCCTTTATTGATGATCACTCATTCAATCTACAAGCCTTTGTCGATGATTTCCTTAAAAGTATGTGCACATTGTAGTTCTAAATGATAAGCTATCTCACTGTGAAAATTTTTGGTAAACATAGTAGCTAATTATTTATCCTATAAACTATGGGTGAAATGACTTACAAGGTTTCTCCATCACTATAAATTACTTGCAAAACTCTCACCAACTTTTTTCTTTACTTGAGTTAAGTCCACTAATGAAATCTCATGCTCGAGATTATAGGAAAAGTGCTGCACAAAATTATCAAAAAGATCATCAAAATCTGTTAATAAATTTTTGGGCAACTTTAAAAATGACTTCAAATCTTGTCCAACCAAGCTCCTTGGAGACAATAATAAAATGTAAATGTTGCTAAATGCCACTAGTTGACATGCGATAAATAATTCAATTAAATGAGCCTTAGGGTTACCTTTGCCTTTGTATTTGTCAAATTTTGGTGGTTCATATCCTAGAGGAAATGGTATTTATAAATACTCCATGTTGAATGGGTAGGAGCACACATCATCCAATTTCAAATTTTTAGTCTATTTACCCACTTGAATGGTAGTAATTGCATCCTTCATCTATTGTAATTCTTGGGATAGGAAACTAGAAGGAACATTGGTTTGAGGGAGAATATTAGTTTGGGTAGATGGTTGGGAGGTCACAAGTGGGACACTTTGACTAGGGTATGATGGAGATACCTATTAGGGTACATTAGTTTGGTTGGAGAATGGACTAAGAATATTCATACATGGATTAGGATGTACTTGAAATTGTACATTAGTTGTGCGATATTCTAATTTGGGTTGATGATAAAGGTTTGAATTGGAGGATTTTGTGGTTGGGACAGAGGGATATAACTACACTGCACCTGCTATGGTTGAAAAGGGACATGCTACAGACTAATTGAACCTTGATATTGAGTGGGAACTTGTGGTCTAAGACCCTATCTCTAAATTTGTGGAACATTTTGAACCAATGTTTATCTAGTAAGTACTTGAGAAACATGGGGACCTCCTTATTGTATGAATCCCTATGGATAAGTGAAAACATGTAGATTTGGCATCTATCACTGACCAGTATTTTCATGTTGTTGACTAGTCATTGCTTGGTTTTGAATTGACATATTAGTCTACGACTAAAGAGGTATGTTCATCATTACCTAGTGAGGTGGAACATTTGTTGCCCCAAAATTGAGGTGGCAATGTATTTGTGCTCTGTTACATTGATACACTAGATTGTGCTTACTATTATGGAATACTACTCATTACCTATTGAGGAGGAGTAGGATTCATCATATTTTGTCATTGAGGCATGACATTAGCCATTGTTTGATTACCTAATCCCATAGGTTGTATACTTGAGAAAGTAGTCGATTAAGGTTGGCGTGTAGAAAATCCTATTCCCTAGTATGTTAATTTACTCATGGGATTAACTACATACACATGTTATTGGCTAGTTATTTATGCATTAGTACCACTTAGATCAAGATTGTACATTATTTGCACATTATCCACTATGTTTGGCTCACTATTCTATGCAGAGGTCAAAGAAATTTATTTAATAATGGGCATATGAATCAAGTTATCTATTGAAGTAGTTTGTATGAATGGGTCATAATTTGAATTCTCTTGTCCAGTTAACTCTATCAACACTCCTGATGAAGAAACTAGGTCAATGAGAGGCTTACTCACCATGTTCATCTGATTGAAATCATGTGCTAGATTAAGGTAGGTTTTATATGCTATCTACATTTGGTTAAAGTGATCTTCCATGATGTTTTTACCTTGATTAGATATATTAGGATCTTGGTACATTGTTTGGACTAGAGCCATAGGATTGCTAAAAGAATCTTGTTGATTGTAAATGATATTATGGGGCACTCTTACTAGACTTGGTACATTTTCATGGGGGAAGTATATTGGAAAATTTTCCCTTACCTCTATGGCTCTAACCAAAATTTTGTCTTTATTCTCTAACAAATGTTTCTCAAATAAAAATTGATCATACATGGAGGTCATATTAGTAGAATATGACTATTGAAGAACTAGCTCATCCACTTTAGGTATTGTAAATAGGTATTATGTGGTTTTATCTTGGTTTTATTATGAATAAGGTGGTGTGTTAACTAGATAATTAGCCAATGTATCTTGGCTTTATGCCCCTGATTGAGTATTATAAGAGGGATAAGAATCAATCTCTTAAACAATATTATATGCATAGGGGTCTTGTACGATTTCTTCTTGTTCAACTACATTATTAATCCCTAGATTATACATGAGTCCAGTACAAGTGTAGGAATACGTGTTGGGATCCATAGTCAATGTTTCATGATAAAAGGTCAAAGAGTTATACAAACTCTAAAAAGGACAATGTCTAAAAAAGGTGATGTTCCAACTTGGTCTAGATTCATAAAAAAGATCAAAAGGTTTATGCAAATATTTGTGAGGAAACAAGCTAGCGTAAAGTATCTAACATTTCACTATTCACACAAAGATAAGCAAGTAAATGGACCAAAAATCAAAATGCCAAAATCTAAGGTCAAAGTGTTTCAAAGTAGTCTACTTTAGGAATTTAAAAGTTGCTAGGTATTTTGGCCAAATGTGGCATTAAAAGCTAGGCTCAAACAAGGCATGTGCTAGGAATCTTGGCCAAATGACATCAAAATCTAGACTTTGAAAATATGTGAAATTTTTAATCTAATAGATTTGAAACACTTCTAATAAACACTAGGCATTTGATTCTTGGACATGAACTTGATCAACTAGGTATAAGGTATGAAACAAAAAGGCCCTTTAGAAATAGTTTATTTTCTCATAAATAATGGTATAAAACTTGGTTTTTTTGATAAATAAGATAGACAAAAGTGAACAATATAACTATTTTAGATAAACGATCACAAAAGTACACTTGGATTGGTCTAAAAATGTAGGAACAAATTTGAATTCTATGCAAGAGGGTCTATGAAACAATATTTGAAATGTTTTGGGTAGTGCTGCACTACCCAAAAGGTGTGACAAAAAAGTTTATTTCAAGAACTATGTAAGGCAAAAGTAGTTTCCCACAATTTTGATAGCATAACACTACTTTTCTTGACTCAAAATGTTGTGGTGCATAGACTCAAAGTGCAAGTTTTTAGCACAAAATGGCTTAAATCTATCAAATTATGATAATGATCTTGAGTCTAAAATGGCCTTCAACCCAAATTGGAAATTGAACCTAAGTTCCCTCAAGTTTAGTGCAAATGGAAAACCCACTTAACACATAAACCTTATGAACTTATAAAGGTGCAATTTTGAATTTAGATTATAAGTGAAGGACTTAAAAAACTTTGGTAAAGGTCTAGACTCAATTGGGTAGCATAACTGCACCAAAGTGGATGATATGACTCTCAAGATTTTGACGAGCTTTGAACAAGGAAATTTGATGATCTTATACAAGTAGCATAATGCCCATTTTTTCAAAGGAAAATTAGGACCATGTGTTTGGTTTGAATTATTTGTTTACACCAAGATTTGACTTCAAACAAGACTCTAATCTAGGACAAGACCAACTAATTAATCGCTCTTAGATCCTAAACTAATAGTTCTCAAAGGAGTAAAGGAGGAAAAGAATATGGAAAACAAGCCAAATTAAAACCGGATGTAGGTTCCTCGAAAAATCCTGGGAAAAAATTTGCTAAGAAGAACAGAGAATTGGAAAGCAAGCTCAATATAGTAGACAGAAAGCAGAAAACCATGGGGCATTATATGAACAACAACAAAAAGAGATGAAGATTCTAAGTTGGAATATAAGGGGACTAAATAGCCTTCTTAAAGTAGATCTTGTTAGGAATTTTGTTAGAGAACAAAAGCCAGACCTCCTTCTGCTTCAAGAAACTAAAATGAGTAAGGAGAAAGCTGAACAGATCAAAGACTTTAAAAATTACACCTTTAAAGCTAGTAGCTCTGAAGGCGCTTCGGGAGGTACTGCGATTTTATGGAGAAAAAATCTTTTTGCTGGTTCGATTTTGATGGAAAGTAAATTTTTTTTGGCGGTTAAATTAACAAATGTTGACCAAAAGGATAGTTGGTATGTTGTTAATATTTATGCTCCTAATATCAGGAATGAAAGGAAAAAGGTATGGGAAACTCTCTCAAAGCTTAGAAGGAATGATCACTGTGGGCGTTGGATTTTAATGGGAGACTTTAATGTCCCTCTATATGATTATGAGAAAATGGGTGGTAACACAATTCAAATGGAAGGGAGAATTGACCTTATGGAGTTTATAAGCAAAGAAGGTTTAATGGATGTGGAGCTGCAAGGAATTCAGTACACCTAGAGCAATAAGAGACTGAACAAGGAATGCATTCAGGCCAAGCTTGATAGGGCTCTTATCTCCCCTAACTGGATAAAAGATTATAATTGTAAGTTGGAAGCACACCATAGAATAGGCTCAGATCATTTCCCTCTAATATTCTTAGCGGATAAACTAAACCAAAAAAAGAATCATCCATTTAGATTTGAAAAGATGTGGCTGCAGCATCCACAGTTTGAAGATAAAATAAAAGAGTGGTGGTATATATCTATAGAGGGATCAGCTCTCTTTCGAGTTGTTTCCAAACTTAAAAATGTTAAAAAGAAAATTAAGAAATGGAATAAGGACTATTTTGGAAACATTTTTGTGGAAAAGAAGATCATCAAGGAGAATATCAGAAGAATACAGGAAAAAATCCAGCTATATGGATATACTTCTGAATCCGAAAGAGAAGAAAGCGAACAATTGGTTCAGTACCAAGACATAATAACTAAGGAGGAAATTTATTGGAGACAAAGATCAAGGGTGCAATGGTTGAAAGATGGAGATAAAAATACTAAGTTTTTCAACCTCTCCACTTTGAAACACAGAGCGAAAACACATATTCATCATTTGAAAAAAGGAGCTCAGAAGATAACAGAGGAAAAGGAAATTAAGGAGGAAATGATTTCATTTTTCTCCTCCCTGATGAAGGCAGATAGAAACATTGACTTGAAAGGTCAGGATGACATTCTACGAGTGATCCCCCCATTGATCACGAAGGAGCAGAATAATATGTTATGTTCTATACCTAAGGAGGAGGAAATTTTTAAAGCTGTAAGAGCTCTTGGAGGAGAAAAATCTCCCAGACCAGATGGTTTCCCCATGTTCTTTTTTCAAAAGTTTTGGAAATTTATAGGAAAGGATGTCAGTAACGTGGTGAAGGAGTTCTTTGGAGCTAAACAGATGCTAAAGGAAATTAATGCCACTTTTCTATGCCTTATTCCGAAGAAAGCAGGTGCAGATAGCCCTGATCAGTTCAGGCCGATTAGTTTGTGCAACTCCCTCTATAAGATAATCTCCAAAGTACTTACGACCAGACTAATCCTTGTGATCCCCTCAATAATTGCTGATCAGCAAAATGGATTCATTCCTGGCAGACAAATCCTCAACTCAGTTATAACTGTGCATGAGAATATTCATTCACTTCTCAAATCCAACACTGAGGGGTTCTTAATGAAAGTGGATATAGCTAAAGCATACGACAGGGTGGATTGGCATTTCGTTTCTAAAAGCCTTATTGCCTTTGGATTTGAACAAAGAGTGGTTGATATTATAAAACAATTGATATCTATTACTTCTATAGCTGTGTTGGTAAATGGGACCTTGTCTCATTTTTTCAATCCATCTAGGGGATTAAGACAAGGGGATCCTATATCCCCTATTCTGTTTATTATTATGGCAGATAGTATGGGACGATACCTTGGGGACTTGGTTCATAGAAGTCAGTATAAAGGTCTGAGACCCTCTTCGCATCCTTTATCTTGCTCCCATGGTCAATTTGTGGACGATACTATTTTCATGGGATAGTCTGAAGTAACTGAAGCAAGGACTCTTAAGGAAGCAATTAATCTGTACACCTCCGCCTCTGGACAACTGATAAATTGGAATAAAAGCGCAGTATTCTTTACTAATACCCTAGTTTATAGATAGAACAAAATTGCTAGAATTCTTGATTGTTCTATAGGCTCTTTTCCTTCCATATACCTTGGTCTCCCTTTTGGATTAAAAGCCCCTGAAGCTTTCTGGGAAGGTCTTATTAATAAATTTAGTAAGAAGTTAGCGGGATGGAAAGGCTGTCTTCTTAGCCAAGGAGGAAAGTTAACTCTCCTCAAAGCAAGTCTTCAAAGTATACCCACGTATGCTTTGAGTCTTTTCAAAATCCCCTCTAAATTTGCTGAGGCAATTGAAAAAATCCAAAGAAACTTTCTTTGGTCAGGTTCTGAGGAGAAAAGGAGAATGCCTCTTATTGCATGGGATAACATTTGCAAACCGGTTAAGGATGGTGGACTTGGTATAAGGAAAATAAGAAGTATGAACACTGCCCTTTTAGCTAAACAGGGATGGAGGGTCTATCAGGAAAATAAAGAATGGAGTAAAATATGGAAGCATAAGTATTTATTTAAGGCACAGTCACTTCATGACTTCTTTTCTACTCCAGATATTTCTCATCCGTTTGCTATTTGGGGGGCAGTCCAGGGAACAAAACATGTTCTTGAAGAAGGTAGTGCATGGAAAGTAGGTAATGGTAAAAAGGTGAAATTCTGGGAAGATACTTGGGTAAGAGGTAAACCCTTACAGGAAGAAATCCAAGATAAAGATGTGATTGAAAGATGTAAACAAAGAGTGGGGACAATGGTTAATCAATAATGGTAGAACAACACTTGGGTAAACCTCACTGACTATGATCAAAATCTCAAGGATATTCAATTATCCCTAAATGCTATTTCCCTAAATCCTAATCAAGAAGATAAAATTGTTTGGTATCAGGAGCCAAGTGGATAGTTTAAAGTCTCTTCCATCTTCATCTCCAAGGGAATTGACAGAAAACCATTATGGACAAGAGCCTGGATTAAGGGGCTCATTCCTAAAATCAAGTTCTTTTTCTGGACCCTTCTCCAAAATAAAATTTTGACTCTGGATAATTTACAGAAATGTGGAATCAATATTGTTAACAGGTGTATTCTGTGTAAGAGAGACCTTGAAGATAGAGATCATCTGTTTGTGAATGTTCCTTCACTCAGCTTGTTTGGAAGGAGGTTCTCAATCTGTGGGGCATTACATGGATTCATCAAAAAAATGTTGAACTTTCTCTCAAAAGATGGTATTGCCCTTCAAAGAATCCTGAAGTTCTCTTCTTATGGAAAATTACTCTTCCCCATATCTGGTGGGGAATTTGGAAGGAAAGAAATAACCGAATATTCAGAAACAAAGAGCTCCCTGGATGGGTGGTTGGCCAGAACATCATTAGAGCTCTAAAGGAAAATTTTTCTTCTCAAAAAAATCCAAGATCTAATCTCAATGTGGATAATCCTCTGAGGAAGGATATTATTCCCGATGAACTGGATAACCCCAGATCAAGTGTGACTTGGATTAGTCCACCTCAAGATTGGATTAAAGGTAACTTTGATGGTGCAGCAAAAGGTAACCCAGGAAATGCTGGTTGTGGTGGTGTTCTGAGAAACCATGTGGGAAGGGTTATTGATGCTATTGCAATTCCCATTGGTATATCTAACTGCCACATTGCCGAAGCTACAGCTGCCCTCCAGACCCTTAAATTAGCTGTGGACTCGGGTTATTCCAAATTGTGGCTTGAAGGGGACTCTTTGAATGTTATTAATATCCTTAATAATAAGAATACTGTGTCTTGGACAATAGAGGATAAGGTAAAGGAGATGAAAACTCTTTTGAATAAATTTGAAGAAATAAAAATCACCCATACCTACCGTGAAGCCAATGGTGTTGCAGATTGGCTTGCCAATTGTGCTGTTCGGGAAGGGCAAAAAGCGAGGTGGGATGAAACCTTAATAAGGAACGTGGATCTAAGGGCAATCATTCGTCTTGATGCCACACATGCGAAAGAAGGTAGGATTGGAGTGTAATAAGATCTTAATGAGTAGGAGGAATGGCAGCACGGGGAAAGGAACCCAATTATCAAAAAGCAAGGCCCTCAAGAGGGAGAAACGGATCCTGATAAGCCATAAACAAATTCGACGTCCCAATCAACTTGACAGCAGGAGGATCTAGGGTAATATCCATAGTAATCGGGTTTCAAATAAAATGAGCATGGTGCGTGAAAGGAAGGGAGAACCCCATAAATAGGAGCCCAAGAGCTGTGCAGAATGGAGAGAGAAACACCAAGTCTGGAAAATTTTGAAGAAAGGAAATGTAACGAGCTATATGGAAAGACTCCACGGCTCTAAACCACATATCACGATGACCTTCTTCAAAAATTGGTTTGACGACAGGGTCACCCTGCATGGTATAACTGTAAATCTAACTAAGGATTTTCTTGCTGAGGTTACAGGGTTGTCTATGGAAGGAATCAAATTTTCAAAGCAGACCAACATTTCGAACGAGGCATTTTGCAAGTTCCCCAAAATAGATGAGGAGGAGCAGAAGTTGGTCAAAAATGGGGATTTTTATGAGCTAGATCAGATTAAAGGGATTTGGAGGGACGTCCTAAGCTGTATAAGGGAGTACTTCATCCTGGATGGAAGAAGCAAAAGAGTGTATAAGTTCCATTTTGTCTTCCTCAATCACTTCAGGCATAAGGTTAGCTTGTCTTTTCCTTTCTATCTTCGCTACTCCCTGATTCAAAGTCTTTATGCCCATAGGAAAAAGGATTTGCGCCCTATTCTTCACGAAGGCCTAATTCTGCTTATTGAAGGCTATTGCAAGAATAGGGCACTGGTTAAGTATCCCAAATAGGGGAAAAATAAGTTGCCAGGGAATAAAAAGAATGAAAATGTAAATAGAAGAGGAAAAATTAAGACCCCTAGTCCTAACAAATAGAATACAGAAGAAGAAAGGGGTCGGGAGAGATTTGAAGAACCCAAGGAGGAAAAATCGGAGGAAGAAGATGGAACAGACAGCTGGGACACCAACTCTAGTAATGAAGAAGAAGGATCAGAGGAAATTGAAAAGGATAAAGTCAATACTGAGGAGGATTCTGTTACCAGAACAGAAGAGATGGAGGAAAACTAGAAAGTGGCGGAGGAAGACACTGTCCAGGAAGATCCTGGTGAGGACCCTACTTCTAAGAAAGAAAAGGAAATATCTGTCCTGGAAGATATTCAAAACATGGAGATGGAAATTGAAGATGGAATCAATGAGTGGGAACAAAAGAGCAAAGATGACTTCTTTGAAGAAGCTAGGAATAGCCCTAATAAAAAGGATGAGGATTGGAGAGGGAAGAACCAGAATGAAGAAATTCACACTCCTATGACTTGGGCTAACAGTAAAGCTGAGTCTTCTTCCCAATTAGATTCCTGGTTGTGTAGGGAGATCATTGATCTCAAGAAAAAAGCGAAAACTTTGGAATATTCTCTGAAAGCTGCCTGGAACAAAGTAAACAATATGGAAAATTAGTTAAGCGAGATCCCTGTGAAACTCAAAGCTTACGAAAACAATCTCCGGGAGTTAATAAAGGATAACAGAAAGAAAATGGAGGAAGTAACGTCCAACTTTTGTGCAGCTGCTATCAACATAGGTAAATGAGACAATGAGGAAACCAAAGCACTAGAGGGTCTCAACAAAAGGACAAGGCAAAGTTCCAGAAAGAAAGATACACAAAAAGGAGCTTTGCTGGAGGCTACCACCCACGAAACTGCTTTGAAAGATAAAGAAGCCATGAACTTGATACTGGAACTGGATGAATAATCTGGTCCTTCTTGTTGGTAAAGAAACTGGTATAGATCTTTGTTCTTCTTTTGTTAGCTTTTGTTTGTTGTATCTCCAGACTTCTATTTTTGGGTTTTTGATCGGATGTATCTCTTATTGTTTCAGGACCATCCAAATCTTATTTTTGCTACTTCTCTGTAGTGTTTTTTAGGCGTTGCCTGTGGGCTTTGTTGTTCTTTTTTTGCTCGCTGTAAAAGGGTTTTGGGGCCCCTTCAAAACCTGCTTTTACCTCTAATCTAAAACAAGGTTGCTTGGTATTGTTATAATTCATAAATATACATCATTTGAGAGGATTTTAAGTGTTTATCCAAAAGTAAATGTGCATTATATAGTATGGGTTTAACACCCCCATTATCTCAAATGATAGTACTATGACGTGGACATTGAGGTGCACCTTACACCAAAAATACTTTCATGACAAGTGGGGATTTGTCTAAAAGGGGAATAAATTACACAATGACTTTCACACCAAACAATGCAAAAGAAAATAATGGATTTTGGGTCCATATTACTTGGCTTGTTTAAAAAATGTCTAGTCTTTTTTCAACCACTACATCTTGTTGTTTGTTCAGTGTAGTGTGATGTCCAAAGTGCCACTACATCCCATGTGAAACTACAATTAGGATCCAAATGAATTCAATGCCAGGAGGTGAAACCTTGGATTAAAGCTTCCCTATAGAACTTGCAAGAGGTGATGAAGTCCCCCTCGTAAGCCAAGTTTGTATAAAAATAAAGAAAACATAAAAGTAGAAAGACTTTAGGGTCATTTTCAAGGTCACTTTAACTTTGATGAGTTTTTGGAGAGTAATTTAGATGAATTTATTTCTAAGCCTTGGACTAGGCTATTTGCAATAGGAATGGTGATTTTGATTCCAAGGGTTCCCTAAAGGGGATAAATGGAAGAGCATACATGTAACATCCCTCTTTTTGCAAAACAAAATTTAATCTAAATAACTAAGTAAATACAAAAATCTTTGAAAAGGTGAGTTTATTTTTAATCCCAAAGGGAATGTGAGGTGGTGTTCATTTTAACCCTTGGTCTTAGTTGCAAACTTTGAAAAACATTCACCATAAACATCTAAATTTTGTATTAAACACCAAAACAAGGTTCCTAATTGATTTTTAAGCATGCAAAAGGTGTTCTAAAACATGTTTTTAGCAAATGTCAAGCTTGGTCCTGCATAAAAAATGTTAGCATGTCCTTTAGCCTTGAAGCTCTTTTGGGTTTGAAATAATGAACTTTAGAAAAAGAGATCTTAGGTCTATTTTTTAAGAAAAACATAGTGACTGATGTCAGTTTATATAACTGACGACGATTAAATTTTATAACTACTGTCACTTATCCAACTGACATTAGTTATACCAATGTGACTGATGGTAGGTATCTAACTGATGTTGCTTTTACTAAATGACTTCGGTTAAGCTATGCAACTGATGTTGATCTTACTAGCTGATGTAAGTTATTATGTAAAACTGTGGCAAACAAAAATGGAAAAATAAAGTTAGAAAATCAATTTGCAAGAGTTTTAAAGGTCCAAATGAATATTTTAAAGCTATAAAATGATCTTATTCATGTGTGGGATGTGTCTGGTACCACTAGGTGTGCCATATATGATCTAGGAATTTGATTCAAGAGAGGATGATTAGTATCATATTAGTTTCAAAATGAAAACAAAATGAAAGAAACACACTAACTAGCATAAAATATTTAGGCCTAAACACTAGGGAGAGATTAGTTAACAAACATGAATAAAACACACAACTAAAGTGCAAAAGAAACTCTCTTTTACCTTCCTTGGATGCTCCAAAATGCTTGTTGTAGTGGCTTGCTTAGCTTGTGCTCATGAAGTCTTTGGCAATGGAAGCTTGGCTACCTCCATCTCTCTTTGGTACCTTTAGCTTGTGGCTCGGCTTGGCTTGAAATCAATTTGGCATGGTAACACTAGTTTCTTGAAGCTTTGTAATCAATTCTGCATTATAACTTTGCATAATCATCTCTCTAAATTCATGTGGTGAGGCCTCCTTAGATTTTTGAGAATGTCAAGAATTAACCTGAACCATCCATCCTAAGATTGAGATGTGTGGTTGAGGATTAATTCAATTTTTTGAATTAAGTTTATAATTATCCTCATCATGATATTGGAAGAAGGGGAAATTAAGAGGCATGGAGGGCTTTGATTAGGCATGGGAGGCATGAATCTTGGTATTTATGGCATTTATGGCCTAGGGATGTCTTTCCAAGAAATGAGGTCACCTGATGATGCATATATTCAATATTAATTTATAAAAAAAATTATTCAACAAGTTTCTATGGAATTATTAAGTATGCCTTGATTTGGGTTAATAATCTCTTAAGCATGATTAAGCACTTTGTGCACAAATTACCCAAATTGATCAGAATGCCTTATTATTGGTCCAAATTTTGACTAGATTAGATTTAAAAAGAAATGTTAGATGTAATGGATCTATATTCCCATTTAGGATGTTACCAAAAAAATAAAAAAGGCACACATATTTTTCAAGAGATTTGATAGGAAAGAGCAATCTAGAGCACCTAGGTGCAAAATTGGCATTTTGACTCAAAATGATTTGATCAAAGTTAACTAACCTATAAATTGCATTGCCTTATTTAGGGATACCCTAGCTAGAATTAGCACTTGAATATGTCAGTTTTAAATCATTTAGCATATTTTAGTGTTTTTAAACCAAATTGTGCATTTTGAGTGGAAATTGGCCAAAAGCCTAGTTGGAGGTTATCGATGGCTAGTTTTAGGTGTCTACAAGGAGTATGATGGCATGAAGATTGGATAAAATGGTATGAGGGTTCCCCCAAGTGATAAGGTGAGGGTAAATGGTAGGGTATTCAATAACAACAAAGGAAATGGTAAAAGGAAATGACATGGTATTTGGTCAATGGAAAAGGTATGGTTTTTGGTATGGGTGAATGTTTTTGGTGTTCCTACTAATTTGGTGATGCACATCCTGATCAACAAATGATACAACTAGAATAATTAATCATGTAAATTATTAGGCCACACCCCTTTTGAATAGCTAATTTGTCAAGAAGTGGCTATAGATTTGGATTCCAAGAATGTTGTTATGATCTTCATTGGTCATTGATTCTATTTCCTTCAAACATCAAGACAAGGTATCTTTGTAGCCTCTACAAAGCAAAGTGCAGCTAGGGATGGTAAATAGGGATAAATGGATAATATATTTTATTTGGAAATGGAATGGTAGATGATAATTAAATATATAATGGTATGGCAATAAATAAAGATTGGGGTTTTTAAGCACACACAATGTTGTTGATTTTAGATTTGACATAAATTTGGATATGGTGGGGCCAAATACTTTTGAATATTATCTCGATAAGACCACCAATTTTTTTTATTTGGGCCTTAGAGTAGCTACCATCTGATTATACTGTAGAGGTGAAGTTATATTGATATTATCTTCATCAAGTAGTGAAATTTTTTTGTGCTCAGTTATTGGTGCCTCTAAAAGGTTTTCACCAATGAATTTGTCTTGATTATCCCATAGTGACTCTAAGAAAGCTTCATGAAGGAATGTTGAATTTTTAATTTTATTATCTTCTATTACCTATGAAAAAGGTTTCACTATAAGATGTTGAGTTTGAACTTTGATTGTTCCCTAACACTCCAAAAAGGTTTCACTTGGAGATTATTTTTCTTTTACATGAATGTGGTCTTGGCCTCCCTATTATTCTTCAATTGATATGTTTCCATGGATGTAGTTCAACAAGGTGTGATTCTATCAATCCCAATCGACACTTATGGGAGGTGGAATGACAATAATATGGCTATGTTGGTTGGTAGTAATGGTATGTGGAATGGTAATAAAATGGGGGGAGGGTGCACAATCCTCATAAAAGATACTAGGATAAATTATGTTGAAGATGAAGTAATCATCCTCAAAAACTATAGAGGGATAAAAAATGTATTAAAACTGATCTACAAAGCATGCCTAACCAATGTTGTAATAACTATTAATGTATTTTTCTTCAGAATATGATTCTAACTCAAGGGACTCTGAATCCAATGTTAAGACTAACAGTGATTCTATTTCTAATGCTAAGTCTAATGTCAGTTCAAGAATAGAACCTAACTCTAATTTTGATTCTTAATTTGGTGTGGATGTTACTACAATAATGTTTTGTTGAATGTTTAGTATTAGATAAGAAATGACTTGTGATGGCATAATGGGATCTATAAAGACTAGTTTGTAAAAGTGAGACTCTTCTATAATGGAAATAGGGTCAAGAGACAAATCTTTAGAGATTGAATTGTCAAAGGAAGGATCTTAAAAAATAAGCATATGGTTGAGGCAATGATTTTCCTAAAGGTAGCTATAATCATTAAGAAGTGACTCAATAAATATTGGCTTGTTAGAGTGAGACTCGTCAACAATAGGTATAGTATTAATAGGTGATTAATCATAACTTGACTCATCAAAAATGGTTTGTTAAATAAAAACATCTTAGATTGGTTGGTTTTCTTGGCCTTGGTTTATGATCAATTGTAAAATACTAGTTTTGAATATAGTTTGGTCCTCAAATGATTGGCTTGGTTGGAGAGGTACTGATTGGATCAATTGGGGTTGGATGATTGGTAAAGGTTTTATAAAGTGGGTAATGGTTAGAAATGAATGAATAATTATCAGTGGTTAGATAATGATAGGGCATTACAAAGCTTAGTTGATCACACAAGCCAAAGGATGAGGTCCTTAAATGATAAGGGTAGGGAATCATGGATCTTGGTTTCTTGCACAAGCCAATGTACAAAGTCCTAGTAAAATAAAAGGGTATTGTGGAGCTTTCTTATTTGCACAAGCTAAAGTACTAGGTCTTGGAATGGTAATGGTATTCCTTGGACATTGTGGATCTTGGTAGCTCACATAATCTAAAGGAGGGTTAATGATATAGGTGTGGGAACATGTGCTCACATAAGGGTGAGTATAATACCTCAATTGATCAAAATAAGGGATAACTAAATCTAAATCATGGGGATCTTGGTTTTATTTCCCATATTAGGTATTGCAAGGAAGGTATGTTTCCATCTCCCAAGAAACATCATATTCATAAGGGTCTTCAACAAAGTCATTTTATTCCTCAGATTGAGTATTGTAAAGAGGGTATGGATCCTCATCCCAAACAACATTATCCCTATCCCAATAAGTATCTTGGCTTGGATCATAAGCATGTTCTTAACTTTGTTCCCTAGATTAATTATTGTAAGGTGGATAATAATCCATCTCCCAAACAACATCATCTTCATAAAGGTATTCAACAAAGTCATTTTATGGATCTTGACTTTGTTCCCTTGATTTAATGTTGCAAGGAGGGTAAAAATCCATCTCCCAAACAATATCATCTTCATAAGGGTCTTCAATAAAGTCATTTTTTATGGCCATTATATCATAACTTGGAATATATGTGACTTTACCATAAGTTTAGCTAGACATATCCATGTCAATGATAATACTATACAACAAAAAGGGTTTATATTTATAGAAAATTTGAAAAAATAATGTCTAAAGGACAAATGGTTCAAACTTGGTCTAACTTGGTGTAGGGGATCTTTATCTCCAAAATGGTCTATGCTAAAATATGGTATAAAATAATCTAACATCAAATGTCTCACACACAAAAGGTCAAGCATTTGAATAAAAATAACATGTCAAAATCTATGTCCAAAGTGTTCCAAACAAGTTTAATCTAAGAAAAATAAAATTTTCTAGGTCTTTTGGCCAAATGAAGTATCAAAATCTAGGCTCAAAATAGGTATGTGCTAGGAATTTTGGCCAAATACGATGTCAAAATCTAGACTTTTAAACAAAAGGATGATTTAATCTAATAAACTTAGAACACTTTGGCATAGAATAGGCATATGGATTCAAACATAAACTTGGTGAATTGGCATAAGGCAAAAGACAAAAGACATATGGAGAGAGATGATATTTTCTCCCAAATAAAAGGCACAAACACTAATAATAACTAGTCTCTTTTAAACAAATAAGCTAGAAAAATTTTAATGGCATGATAAAACTAGGTAAAGATCCAAGCAATAATTTTCAAAGTTGGGTAATGAATTAACCTAAATTACAAAATCTAACATAGAAAGATCTATGTATCATATCCTATGAGATGAGGCCTAAATATAAATCAATCAATGTTTGAATATGAACTTGTCAAAGTTAATTAAAATCTCAACCTAGAAAAATAGTTACCTTCAAACAAACAACTCTAGGCATAATGGAATGGCATAAAGACATAAGACAAAGATTTAAATCACATATGTGGCATCAGTTCCATAAAATGACATTAGGCACAAGGAAAACAAGTCTTGGAACAAATTTAGTAGTGTAACAACATTATCACTCTCTAAAGATGTAGATAATGGTATGTTTCAAGACTTAAAATGCATGAGATCTTGAATTGATTTAGGTAGTGTAACATTACCCATTTCAATCAAGACACACACAATAAAATTTGGTAAATTTTTTTAAGGCAAAGGTGTGTGATAAAATGGCTAGTATAATGCATCCTAAAATAAAGGAGTGATGTACAAACAAAAATTGCTATGATGTGGCATAAAAAAAAAATTTAGACTCAAAGACCAATTAATAAAAATAAAAAGACTAAATATAACTAAGTATATCATCCAAGATCCTAACAAGGTATGAAAAGTGGGGTTGACTAAAACTTACAATTTATGAGTGTCTAGTTTGATCCCAAATGTGGCTAACATAAAAGAAGCATCACATTAATTGAGTTCATACCGATCAAATTAATATGAAAAGGTTAATTCCTTTACATAGAGATTCCATCCATGGACTTCTTAGTGGAATCCCCTTATTGACCAAACCTAACTTGGGCCTTTTTTATGAAAGGAGAGGTTAGCCACTAAACCCCTTGGTTCTCATAGTATGCGTACCTTGATTTGTATACCCCACCATAGAGTGGGGTTGAAACACTACCAGGGGATGAAGCCCTAGATCAATGCTTCCCTAAAGAACTTGTGAAAAGGTAATGACCTCCCCTCCACAAAATAAATTGCATGAAAATAAAACTAAGTGGAAAGACTTTAGGGTTATTTTTAGATCACCCAAACTATAAGGGTTTTGGGGAGAGTCTAGACAACATTTTTTCCATGCCTTGGACTAGGCACAAATGCAATGAAAAGGAACTTTTGATCACCCAAGTTCCCTATAGGGGATAGGGGGAGAGCATATACATGCTATTTTTTTTTGTAAAAATAAACAAACAAGTCCAAACAAACATGACATAAAATGATCATTTTGCAAAGCACAACCTAAGTGATTTAAAGTTCATTTTAAATAATGAAAAATGAAATGTGTTTTGAATTTTTGGCCCCCTTGGCATTAGTTTAATCTTGAAAAAACTTTGAAAAACATCTAAGGCATAAAAAATAAACTAGGTTCTTTTTAAACACCAAAAGATAAAGTGAGCAAGATTAAAAGACATTCAGATGAAGTTCCTCAGCCCCTTGGTTTAAGTGCAAAATATGCAAAAAATTTCACAAAACAATTTTAACACAAATCATCTAGGTTCATTTTAAGCCTTTAAACACCAAATGTGCAAGACTCAGCCTAATTATTTTGTAAACACCAAAATGAAGTGTTAAAAACCATTCAAACTTGAAAATTCATGTTTAATTCCTACCTTGGACTTGAAATGGTTAGTTAGTCTCCTCCTACTTTGAAGCAAATTTGAAGGTGAGAAAAAAACATTTAAAACATAGCTCTCAGGTTTTTATTTTAAAAACATAGTGACTGATATCAATCACCTGTGACCAATGCCAGTTACCAAGGAATTGATGCCATTTGGTAATAATAAATATCAGTGGATAAGGAATAAGATAGGTTGTCTATGAACCTGAAGGCAAAAAAAATACCATTCAAAAATGTTAGTTAGCTCAAATGTAGCACAAAAACTCCACAAAACCTATAATGAGATGATTAGACAAAGAAAACATAACTCAATGAAACCAAGAAATAAAAATTATAAACTTTAAAAAGATTTAAAATCCCATTTAAAGATTTTTTGAAACATTTATGCAAATTGAAGGTAAAATGATAACATATTCTAAAAATTTATCAAAAAACATATGGTTTTAAAATTTTTTAAATCAAAAATGTAGTCTATATGACCCCATATGAAGCTTTGAAAGATGTCCTATTAGATTTCTATCCTACACAGTGACCGAGGTCAGTTCTAGGGATGCACACAGTGACTAACATTGGTTATATAGAGCTAATGTCTATTATTTAAGAACTAATATCAATTAGGGAAAAATAATGTTGGTCTTTGTGTAAGTCTAAGTGAATACAAAAAATAATAATATGGCAAAAATAACGCTAAAAATCTAATTTTTAATATTTTAAAGCATTCATTTGAAAAATGTGGAGTTAAATCTTGGTCTCCTTGGTACGTGGGATGCTTTAGATCTTACTGGGCATGCCATTTATGATGCTAGGAATTTGATGATGGAGGAGAGGTTAGATCAAGTGTTATTTTTCATATAAAATAATGAAATAAACACACTAACAAGCTTAACACCTCCATGCCTAGATCATAGGGGAGCTTAGTGAACAAACAAAAAATGAAAAATCTCAACAAAAATGCAAAGTACTTAAAAAATTCATTACCTTCCTTGAATTCTCCAAATGATGTGTTCGTTTAGCTTTCTCTACTTGTGCTCAAAGAGTCTTTGACAAATGGAGTTGTTTGACTCCTTCTCTCCTTACCACCATGGTTTGGCTTATGCTTGGTTGATGTAGTTTGATGGCTTGGCTTGTGATTTTGGCATTATAACACTATGTATTTGAATCATGCACCAAATCCTGCATTATAACTTTACTATGCTCAAGATCTCTAAATGAAGGGGTTTAGGTTTGTATTTATAGGTTTAAAAACTAACCCCAACCCAAGGTGATTTAAGGTGTAGTTAGAGCTTGGAATGGGTTCAAACCTAAAATTAGTGAGTTAATTAACCCTAATAGAGTTAAAAGGTGTCAAATGGTCATGATTAGCAATGAATAGGCATGTTGAGATATTTTTAGGATATTTGACAATCTACAGAAAGGTAATTATGAATTCCTAAGATATTCTTGATTTTTGAATTTACTTTTTTAGAATTTAATTAATTGCTCATGGATAACTCAAATACGCCTTTTATTTTGTTTAACATTTTAATTAATTTTATTTAGGAATTTAATCATTTCAATATTTGGTTTAATTGTGCACTTGCCCCATTTAATTGGTCTATAGGCCAAATTGCATGTTGTAATGCTATGAAATTATTGGAAAAGAATCCATGAGAAGTTTTTGTTGTTTACACTAGGATAACCCAATTAGGGATTTCTCAATGGGATTCTAATATTTGATGATTAATACATAATAAAATTAAGGACATTTAGTGATTCTTAGGTGTAATTTGCAAAGGTTGCTATGAATCAGAAATCTGATTGAATCCATTGGTGGCCAATTTTAGGTGTCTACAATGTCATCTAAGTAAACCAATATCATGTCATTTATAAGGAATATAAATTCCATATCCATGGCCCTTTATAAGGTTACACCATAACTGGTCAACCCAAAAGACATTTTAATATAGGCATAAGTACCCCATTTTATGGTAAAAGTTATTTTATGTTGGTCACACTCCTACATAAGAACTTGGTTATATCCTAATACAGTTTAGAGGATTTTTTCCATAGGATTAAGAAAGTAATTATCCTTAAAGGAATCTTTATTCAAGTCCCTAAAGTCAACACATAACCTAATCTCCCCATTCTCATTCTAACAGGGACTAGGTTGGAAACCTATGAAGAATGCTTGATAGGGAATATGATATTGGATTTAATTAGCTTGGTAAGCTCTTTTATCATTAATGGTTCAAGCTTGGGGTTTATAATCCTGTATTTTTATCTTATAGGTTTGGAATTTAGATCAAGTTCAATGGTGTATTGGGCCAAATTAGGATCAAAGCTCCTAACATATTGGTAGTTTCAAGCAAATATGTCATCATATTTATTACAAAGACCAATGAAATCATAAATTTTAGATTGGGGACATATCTTACCAGCATTTAGAAACTTACCATCAACTATGGCTAATGGTTTGTATTTCTCATCTTTAATCTTCACATTTATCTTCTCACCTTTTAGTTGGTCATCTAAATTGAATATACTTTCCAAGGTGACTAGCCCCTTAGGTAAATTTTTTCCCTTGAACTAGATGATCTGATCCTCATACTACTCTTGGAGTTTTTTCTAATTTTTAGCTAAGAACTTAGCTTCATCTCATAGAAAATTGATGATTTATGTGTCATTTTCAAATACTTGCCAACTATGATTATTTTCAAGAACTATAAGTCTAACAATCAGCTTGAATAGTTCCTCTAAACTTCTCAAAACATCATTAGGGAGGTCATATTGTGATCCTAATATGGCAAGTACATCTATATCAATATTCATCCTCCTTCACATAACTTGTATGTTGAAGGTATCAAAGTCTTCCATGAGGTCTCATACCCTACGTTTATAGGCCTTTAATTTTTTTTTTAGATGTGTTGTGACCTATAATATGATTCACCACCAACTAATAATCCCCAAGCACTTGAAACAAATTTATTCCTCTTATTTGAGCCACTTGGATGCCTTAAATGAGAGCCTCATACTTTGTTGCATTATTGGTGTAGCTAAATTATAGCCTATATCAAAGAAAATACTTCTCTCCTTGAGGAGAGATTAATAAAATAATTTTACCAACCCCATTTATACTCTTAGAAGCATCAAAGTACAACTTCCACATGACTTCAAGGTCCTCTTATCCCTTGATAAGATTTGGCAAAACTAAATTCTCTTAAAAAATGTAATATGTGTCCAATCCAATCTCTTCAATGAGCTCATATAGATCAAATCCATAATTTTCATTTCCCCACTCATTCAGAAAGAAATCAAGGACCTATTCAACATGAATGGTGGTTTCATGACTAAAAACCTCTTTGCCTTGATCAAACATAGTGTAATTTACATTCATGGGGTTTAAAAAATAAGGCTCAATATGGTCCTTAGAAATTGGCTCATATTTGATGGTGACTCTAGTGCCATATCTTGTCTTAAAAAACATGTGAGAATAATCAAAATAAAAGTATCCACCTATCTTAGCAGTGAAGTCACTTGATAGGCATATATCAAAATATAGTGGTAAGTCAATGACCAAAATGTCTTGAACAAATGAGACACTTGGAAAAGTATATAGGGTCATATTTAGGCCTTTTATGATTTCAAAAGTCTTAAAAATTTGAACCATATAATTAGTATTCTCTCTTTGAGATAGGGGCATACTATAGACCTAGATGTTAGGGTGTGTTCACATTATTAAGTATTTAATAACTTAAACATTGTTAGTTAAATAATATTACATAAATAGGTTTTTGTGTGGTATATTATTATTGTGAATAACAATAATATTATATAGGAGAGTTTGATATAGTTATTTGGTTGTTTAAGGAAGATTTTATAGGCATCTTGGGATCCCCATATATAGGGTTTTCACTTCCTATAGAAGTGCCTTGTAATACTTCAAATAAATAATAGAGTATAAACATTATATTATCATTTTAGTGTTTAGTCTTAGCTTCTTGTTTTGTCTCTAATTAAAATCAATATCTAGTATCACAATGGGCATTTTTAAAGTAGGGAGAAGAATTATTGTGAAGTATGGACTATTAATTTGTGAAGGGACAATTATATAATTCCTTGATTTCCCTAATCTATGAGAATATTATGGGCACCATTTTAGAATAGTTATATAACATTAGAACATCTTAATCTTATTTTAGTTGGGGAGTAATAGTTAGGATCCACAACCATAATTATCAAAAGGTAGACTTGAGTGTCTTCTCTTTCCTATGACTTGACAAATTTGTAATATAGGTACCTAGTCTTTTAAGATTATATGTATTAGATCTTCATGTGCAAGAAGTGAATTATAAAATGATTCTACTAAATTTTTTTCTAAGATTATGTTGCTTTTGAATAGATGGAATTCAATTTTTATGATATCTCTTTGTCATATCCTAATCATTTTTCACCTCTCTCATTCATATTAATACTATGTAGTTTATATTTATATAAAGTAGTCTAGAAATCCTTTCTTTATCTCATTTATGAAATCTTCTTGTAGTTTTATCAGGAGTAGTCAGTCACTAGTAGTGTTAGATCCTTTGCTATACTGGTTTTGGTGAAATTTTACAAGTCTAAATTCAATTTTGTAATCACATAATAAGCCTATCTTTATAATAGGGACATACACATCAAAATATGTGAGCATCCTAGTACCACATTCATTCAACCAACCACTTATCTCCATCAAAACAATGAAGCATACAACATTGATATTAAAATCTATACTTTTAATAAGGTGTTCTTTGCAAGTTTAGTATAAACATCTAGGTTTATGTTAATAGTTAAAAGGTTATTTATGTCTAGATTCAAAGAGTCATTTATTTTTAAAAGTCAAAATAGATAAAATTTATAGTCTTTAAGTGATTACATTATTTGTGTTAATCTTTTGGTGTTTGTTACTTGATGAGATTTGAGTTTAGTTTGTTCATTATTTCTTTGTTTGTATTTAAGTTTAGATTCATCTCATTACTTTATATGTATTTTTTTAGGCATGTTCAGATTTGTGTTTAGTCATTATAAAATCTAATTTTATGATTATTAGATTTTGTAAAAGTTTTTTGTGTCAAATGTTGTCAAAATAGTCTTGACAATATTTTAGTCTTGCATATCGATATTGTTAAATTTAGGTTTATGAGTTGATAGTTAACACAATAGTCAATATATGTTGCTAAAAGAGTAAAAAGAGTTGTCATTATCATTTAGTCATATTTTTGAAATCAAAAAATGAGTAAAGATTCATTTTGTATGTTAGGTTGTTATGTCAAAAGTCCTACATCATATAAATTCAAAATCGTAAAAATGAAAATTTTTTTCCTCATAGATGCATTTTTGCTTATACGTGATGTCTAGATTATGGGGGGTTTCTCAAAATATTCAGAAAATTGAGATTCATTGACACATGTGTTGATTAAGATGCTTTACTTATTAGAGGTTAGAGGCAACAAAGGTAAGAGGTTTTATATCCTCTCATTAGCCACTAATTAAGAGGCCACTTATGCTTTAGTGGCACATTTTATTTTTATTTATGTGTTTGATTCCAATTATGTGTGATTAAGAACAAATGTTGTATACCTGTTCACATTTTTAATAAGTAAACTAAAAATTCATCTATAACTTATTTGAATATGTGATAGTAAAGAGAGCTAGTAACTGTATTGCACATCATGATGTAGTTTATGGTAATCCACTTGTAAAACCATTTATTTGTGGTTGTTGGTAAACCATTTGAAAACCATCCCATTTTGGTTATTGGTAAGCCATATGTAAAACCATTAGTAAGGTTTGTGATTATCCTATGAAAATCACTGAATCATGAGTATAGGTGTAAATATGGGATTGATGATTTCCCCATGTTCACATTAAGGGGGTGTCGACTAGGGGTTAATAATGTTCATAAGGGGGTTAATGTTAGGGTGTGTTTACATTATTAAATATTTAATATTAGATAATAATTAAGTATTAAAATCAATACTATCAAATTATTTACCTTCTTAGGCATGATGAAGATACTTGCCCTTAAATTAATTACACAATTATGGACAAGGTTGTGTCTAATGATATTAGGTAGATGTAAAATGGAGGGGTTTTACCAATGACCACTAACTCCTTCTTTAGGTTGGCATAAGCTAGTATGGGAAACTATTATACTTACCTTGCTTGATCAAGATGTCTTAAGGCTTCTTTCAATAATTTTTTTTGAGCTAGGATGGATAGAGCCTCCCACATAATCATATTGAGGTTGGTTTTATTCACTTGTTCAATACTATTGAAAGGTACTTGAGCTCCCTTTGAATGTAATTTTGGTAAAAATGTATCTTATTTTTGGTGTTGTCTAATTTGAGGGTGACTTTCCTTTTGAAAAAATGGTTTTGTTGTGCTTTGGTTGGATAAAAAAATATCTTTTCCTTGGCTACCTATTGAGAAGCATGTGGGGATACAACTTAACCAATAGAGAAAGATGGATCTCCCTTAAGTGCCCTTTTATTAAACCTTGTATTATGTGATATAGGGGTGACACATTTGTTTAAAGACTCATTCTGATTCATGTAACAAAATTCACCTTCTTTATAATTTTCCAAATTGGACTCACCTTGTACTAGAGTTGCTTCATGTCCTCCTTCAACTTGTGGGGCTGATTTACTTGGTTATCCTTGTGAAGATGATACACTTTGCACCATTATAACCTAATTAAGTACTCCATTTACATAATTATTCTTATTGTGTGGTTTTTTAAAGGATAAGACCACTCATAATCCTACACCAAGTTGTTTTTGATGGGCACAATTGCCTTTGAGGTGTTAGCAACATTGGGGTTGTGGTTATTATATGGCCTAGTATGAGTAAATTGATCATGGGCTTATACATTACCTTGGTATGGCTACCTATTAGGCTGATATGGCTGGTTATGATATTTATAAGGCTTTAGATTTCATATATGCTACCTCTTCAAAGTAACTAACTCATCGCCAAAAATTTTCAATAATGATTTCACCTCATGTAGCTCATTAAGAGGGGTAGCAAGAGTGACTTGTGGGATATTTGCTACTGGGATAGGTGATAAAGTAGGATGAATAAGTGGAATTATAGGTTGTATAGGTTGTGTGGAGGATGGGAATTCTAGAAAAATTGGCAAGTGGGGCCTTAGGGCAATTTTACCAACTTTTATGAGGCAATTCTCAGCCCCAATGGCAATATCATAGGCATCGAGAAGGGTTGTACCACCCATGGGTTGAATCACTACTACTATATCATTATTTAAAGACATAAAATAATAAAATAAATAAGTGTCAGGGGTATGTTTTATTATTTGTGGGTTTCTATCCCATGTTTTCTAAAATCTAAAATTAAAGTCCACCATATACTCATGTGGAGCTCTTTGATGGTGGCTAGATGCTCCATGAGTGAAAGGTGGTCATTATTATCCTCAAATAGTTGGGTTTTTTTCTCCCAAATCATCATAATTTTGGATTGTACCTAGTTTTAGACCTATATACCATTGGAGAGCTCTTCCATTTAGGGATAAAGGTAGAAGCCTCAAAGTTATGTTGTCTTGGGTGACATGGTGAACTAAACAAATGTTTACAATATCCTGGATGTGCTCAATAGGTGTTATGAAGTTTTTTATAGTTAAGGATGGGATGATTTTTAAGGATATAATAAGTATGTCATCATATTTCTATAGATCTAATGGGTTTCCCCTATCAAATGCAATAAAGATCTGATTCTTTTAGGCTACCATGTGAAAATTTAGATTGAATCTCCCTCTTGGCCTAAGAAATATGCCAAATAGAGGTGTTGATTATGCCCTTAGAGAAGGTTTAATATAACATCTCTCTCTTATTATAGGATATTATGATCTTATGGTTCTTCTTCTAGGAGTAAAAGATATCTCAATAAAATCAAAATTAGTACATCTTGTAGAAGATCATGTTCTCTTTGGCATGAAAGGATAAATATGATATGAATATAGGAATGTTTGAAGTTTCTAGGTGCCTCTAAAATATTTTTAATTTTGATGAAACTTACCAAGTACATCACCAAATCCTTAGCTAAATTATTCTAATTCTATATAACTAGTCCCACCTAGTGTGCCAAAAATTGTTGTCAATTTGAAGTGCACCCTGTTAGGTCCTGAGACCTAATTCAAGTGACATAATGGAACCAATCCTAGGCTATGGGTGACCTATATTATAAGTGAATATATATATATATATATATATATATATATATAATTACATATCCTTCTCAAATCATGGTGCACCTAATTTAATATTAGGTTACAACCTCTAATACTATAGTAACAAAGCCTAATCTAATCTACAACTATGCTTTTATCATGAAAAGGGAGAAGAATTAAGCTAAAAATTGAAAATAAGGTGATGCCCCAAGATTTAATATCTCCTCCACTCACTCTAACATCATAATAACAACCTCTAAAGGACTAATTATAACTACAAACACTAACAAAGATGATATAACATAGGTATAATGGAATAACCAACTTGTATGAGGGATGTATTCTCTACAATGTTCTTATAAATGAGATAAAAGAGACTAATAAACATCTAAAATTAACCTCAAACTAATAAATAGAGACTAAAAACCACATAATTAAAATTAAATGTTGAAGTAGATAATGATATAGTAAGGAAAGTGATGTAAATTTAGTATTTTATTAATAGTTTAAGGCTTAAGACAACATTACAAATCCTCAAATGAGTAGAGTCTTGTCATACCCAAGAGGAGGGATCCAAAATAAGGAATTTACAACCCTTTTCATAAGAATGAGATACAAGAGAGAGGAGGAAATCACTACCAAATTTCATAAATGTAGTTATTCAACATTATCCCAACCAATTCAAGAGAAAAACAAGTGGAAAATGAGCATTATGTCTTCTTCAATGCACTAGTCTTGATATCAATGATGCAATAGTCTTGATATTAGGAGGTACTAAATATATTTATTCTTTCATGATCAGTTTCTTGATCTAAGGTTCACTTATCATAGTATTCTTATCTTCGAAGAACATTCCAACTTCAAAGGGTTCTTGAAGACTTACTGCAACTTATTAAATCCATTAACTCTATCCTTTCTTATAATACAAGAACATGTATGACCCATTTGAAGGTAGTTACAAGATTACTAGTCCTCTTATAGAACCTAAAAAACCTTCCACTCTCTAATTTGACCTTGTTTCATTCTATTTTTAGGCTTACAATCTTGATAAAATAAGTAAACTTCTTCATTTATGATATATCCACTTATTCTATGATTTAACTTCTTCTTACATGTCTGTAATTTATTCATCTTATTAAATTTACTCTTTACCATTCATGAAATTTCTAGAACAAACTTATTTACCTACAATCACCACAAACTTGCCTATAACTTAGGCCTCTTACCTAGAATAAGACATGAAGCTTGGCAAGGTGAAGTGTAGGCCTGTAACTTAGATATATAAGGAGTTATGGATATGTCTTAGTATCTTAGAGCTCTTTAATTATTATATTTTCAATTTGTATTCCACCTCATCAAGAGACCTTTCATCTCTTTCATCTTGTTTGATATATCCTCAACTTGAATTCTTCACCTTGAACTATGGATTAACTTGTGTTGTCTCAAATGACTTATAACTTGATCATGATCTATTTAATAAGCCTATGCATTTGATGAGACCCATTTTTAAGTTGAATTTGTACACTATTCATAAGGTATTATAATAAATTTCTTAAAAATTCATTCATGGAGGTTTTGGAGTTGTAGGAGTTATAGGAACAATATTGCACACACATTGAGATGAATCATGAATCGTGAACACACCCTAATAGGCCTAAAACATTATTTAATTTATCTTAAATGGAATATCCTTCCTAGTGTCACATTATTTCTCACAATACTATGTCTATAACATTGATATCCACTTGAGAGGGTTGATACATCTCCTTTAAGACATTGAAACTATCATTATTTAATAATTAATTCCCCACAACTTGATCTAGTGGAGGGTCAATAATTTATATTTGAAATCTTCTTGTAGAGGCATTGAAGATATTTTCCTTTCCATACTAGAGTTCTTGAAGACAACTACAATTTTAATACAATTATCAAGAAACATTTGGAGTCTAATGCAATCTCTAGAATGTGTTTAAATATTCATTAGACCCCTTTTCTCTATATTTGAGGACCTTCTATAGGGTTGTTTCATCCTCTCAACATTAGTATTGATCTATAAGCCCTTTGAGAAGCCTCAAGGATAATGTTATAATCTTGATAAAGTGAAAAAACTCCTTGGATCTTGTAACCTCTCGATGGCTCATAAACCTCTATTAACCTTATTATCTCACTTATCAAGACTACTGAGCTTGGCCAAACTACCTATAACTAGTCTTATCTTCTTGTATTATGTTAATATCCTCTTAAAATTTATTTGGTAACCCTATAATCCCTAAATATCACTCTTATTAATTGAAATTTAGCTTATAACCTATACACTTTATAACCCTTGCCTATAACTTCATGTTCTACAATCTCTTGACTCCAAGACCTTCAAACCTTTTAAGCATACCCTATAGACCTGCAAGTTTGAGATTATACCATAAAAAATATTTGTAGAAATATGGACATATAGATAAGGATGCAAGGTTTGCTTACAACCTATCTTGTAAGATATTGAGGCTTCAAAGTGTACTATAGGTCCACTTACTCTTGACTCAAGCTTCAAGATATTCTATGAACATAACTTGGGTATGAGTGGCTATTCTATCAACATTGAGAACTTCAAGTTAGTCAATTGGTTTTCAAACTTAATTTTGGTAACCCTATTATGGTGTTTTAGATACAAGGGATAATCTCTCAAGATTAATTCCTCATGCTTGTTTGTGAACTTCCCACTAAGATAAAAACCTCTTAAAAATATTGAAACTACACTCTTATGCTTGCAGGCCTGTGTGCCTTCATTCCTTTAAAAATTGTTCAAAACCCTATAACTTGAACTCTTATAAGTCTAAATTATGTAATGATGGTATTGAATGTAGGGAAGAGTTGTTTGTATTGTTTTAAGCCCATTTTTAGGGGGAACATCCCACTAATGCATTGAAAACTTCACATTCTTGGTATGCAAGATTGTATGCATTTTTTAAAGCTTGAAAGACCATTTAAACCTTAATCAGGGTCTTAATGTCCTAAATATTTATTTAATATCTTGAGATGTAAGGATATTATTCCTCTACTTGTTTATGGTCCCTCCATTGATAGGTAAACACCCTAATATACCTTGGAGACCTATTCTTGTGCTTGCAGGTATGCATGTCTTCCATCAAGCTCTAAACATCATTGAAGCCTTAGAAATTAATCAAATAATACTAAAAATATATTTATATGATCCTGGGTGTAAGGGATAATATATTTAACTTGTTTGAGGTTCCATCTTCAAGAGAAACATCTCAAAAATTATTAAAAACCTCAATTCTTTTATGTAGGCCTACAACTCAAGTTTTCCTATGATTCTAGGATTTAATTGAAACCATTGATAATGGTTCCATGTGATTGAATATATATTTTCATGATATACATTAAATATTATAGTTATTTTGATTTATTTATTAACTCTACCCAAGTGTTAACCAACACATAACATGTCAAGAGCCCCTCATTTTGTCTGTAGACAAGTAAGCTTTCCTAAGATTGAAACACCTCTTAAAGTTTTGTGAATGGATATAATGGAATGAAAAATATTGTGTGTTTATAAAGGTACCATAACATTACCTAAATACCTATCATGAATCCATATAATTCACATAAGCACATTTTAAAACACTAAAAATGGATTTATAGGCTTGTAGGGTTTAAGAGGGTTTCAAGACCACCTGCCTTATTTTTGATGTATATACATGCCTTAAAGATCCTAAGTAAAGTTTTTTGAATCAATAGTTCCAAATATACCCATTTAACTCATCAAATATCCATCCTTTTCCATTCATTGGGAGAAATGAGTTTAAACCTCAAACTGTGCTCCTCTCGAGCTGCGTACAAGTTTATTTTGGCTTATTAATTATTCATATCCCTTGCCCTTTATTTCTGGTTAAAAACTCATGTAAGGCATTTTTAAAGACCTTATAATTCCTATATAATGACCTTAATATTCCATAAACTCCTCAGTGATAGTGGCATGCTATTGAAAACTACTTGTAGGTGTTTATGAGGGAGATTTTGGTTAGTTTTGGCCTTGTTTTGAGGTGTATAACCTATGTGGAAATATTTGAAGGCTTATTTATGTTTTATTATGATGAGAGATATCATATATTAATGATATTTGAGTCTTTAATCTCATTGTGGGCCTACAACCTCATAGAAAGCCTTGAAAAACTTGTAATCTTTAGAAAATTTCCATGTTTGAGGGCTCCCTATGACTTATTATACATGTCAAGGAATTAATAAGGCTTGATACATATGTTAAGTGGTTGAGGAAGGTGTATAATATCATATATAGGCATGAATCTCCATAAAATCCTAAAAATTTTGCATTGAAGGCCAAAACTTGCTATTTTCTTAGACTGTAGTATAATCACCTAAAAGTGTAATTGGATGCTAAGAGTGTCGCCTAAGATAACCTATACCTAGACTAGTCATAAAAATATATTTTAGCATTAGAATTACATTTAAAATCATTTAATAGACCAAAATCACATATACATAGTCATAACATAGTCCCAAAACTATCATCTTAGACTCCAATCCAACTTGTTCAATAGTTTACCACTAGGAAATTAGCACCACATTTTGGACACTACAAACACATGGTTCTAGTGTCCCCAACTAAGTGCTACTATCCTTATCCATAATTATTCCCAATATATAAATTTTCAAATGTGTGACCCTCCTAAGGTTGGCCTAAGCTCATTTTATTATCCACACAAGGAATAAAACCCTATAAATACAAATATAATCCACCTCTATTGACTAGATGGAAAATAGATGCAAAAGATATTCAAACCAAAGATAAATTTGTGTAAAATCAAGGTATTTAATCCATATTCTACCCTAATTTTTTCATAATACCATCTAAAATATCCCAAAGTCTAATTTTCAAGCATTTTAAAGCTCAAGCACATTCAAGGCATCTAAGGCCACTCTCATTATAACATTCACTTACACATAGATCAAACACTAGGTGGGAGAAATACATCAGAATTGATCCCTCCTTGGAGTATTGGTATGTAGGCAACTCTCTACACAGTATTTGGGACACTAAAACCACATGACTCTAGTGTCCCCAACTAGGTGTTACTGTCCTTATCCATAGCTCTTCCTAACAAATAATTTTTCAAATATGTGACCCTTATAAGGCTGGCCTAAGCTCATTTTATTATCTACACAAGTAACAAAACCATATTAATACAAGTCTAATCCACCTTTATTGACTAGATGGAAAATAGATGTAAAAGCTATTCAAACCAAAGACAAAGTTTTGTAAAATCAAGGTATTTTATTCCTATTCTACCCTAATTTTTGCATAATACCATATAAAATAGCCCTAATTCTAGTTTTAAAGCATTTCAAAGCTTAAGAACATTCAAGGCATCCAAGGCCAATCTCATTCTAACATTTACTTGCACATACATCAAGCACTAGGTGGGATAACTACATCGAACTTGATCCCTCCTTGGAGTATTGGTATGTAGAAAAATATCTAAACATTGAGGTGTTGAGGATATCCAGTCCATCCTACTAACAGAAAAAAATTATTGTTTATGCCATACTTACAAAGAGATTAGGGTCTACATATCAAATCATGTTTTTTAGGTACAACATAGAGCTATAATTTTGGTCATGAAAGAACATGACATATAGACATAGGTGCAGGTCCTCCCAAAAAATAGGAATAATCCTTTGAAGGGGACATTTGCACCACATAGAGGACACTACACATAGATGGAGATACTATCCAAATTATATGCTACTATCTAGTGAATATATGAATACTAGAATCTTATTGATGACAAAGACTACTGACCATATCTCAAATTTTAGAACCCAGATCATCTACAATAGTTAGTTTTTAGATAAGTCTTAATTTGTCCCTATTTATGTCTATTATTAGAAAGTAAAAAGAAGTCAAAGGTCATAAAAAATTAATAAATAATTATTGCATATTTATTTAAATAATTTAGGGATCTCATCCCTTTAACCAAACATAGGAATTAAACTTGTAAAATGATAAAAGGTTAAATCATTTGGTGAGCTCATCTTACTTCAAATATTACATCAAATCATAGCTTTAATTCATCCAAATTTTGTACAATAAATTTAGGGATGAATACTTCTGATTTTATTTAGACAACCTAGCTAATTAAAATCAATTTTACATTAGGGTTTCAATTTTTTTTACATCTAAGTTAAATTATTACAAAAGAAACCCTAGATTCAAACAACCCTAACCCTACACACACTTAGGGTTTGTATCCTTTTTTAATTCATACTCAAATTTTAGATTCACATATCTTCTAATTCATATCATCATGATCATAGTGATATAATAAATGAATTACTTTTTGTTGCAAAGTTTCATACTTTCATTTTCATGCTTATTCCCTTTAACTTAGAATGAACTAAAAAAAGACATCAATACATGTATAGATGATTCTTACTACCAAATGCACTACCAAATGCAATATTTAGCTTATTCCATTTGCATGTTCTATTTATTTTATGTGAAAAATAATTAAGACATCATTCTTTAAACACATATACATATGCATACTTGATGTTTCATATCAACTAAAATACCTTTCATGTTGCATTATTTCTTTCATATGTTCCCTTTCTTCTATGTGCAAAATAATTAAGACATCATTATTTAATCACTTAGACATATTAATACATGATGTTTCATATCAACTAAAACATATTTCATTTTAAATTATTTATTTCACATGTTCTCTTTATTCTATGTGCAAAATAATTAAGACATCAATCTTTAATCATATAGATCATTTAGCACATAAGCTAACAACTATGTTCAAAGTTTTAATGCCATATCTTATGCACATGAAAGAATCTCCTTATCCTCCTCATATCCATGAGGGTGATAGTTACTTTCCCTTTAACCAAGTCTATGCTATCATTTCTCCATGAGATGATGCAACCTATACCAATTTCCCTATTCCCCATACTCAACCTATTCACACATCTTCTCTACAAGGTATGTGCCTACATGTTCAATAAAAAATAACTAGGGTTTGCACTTGTACAAATCTAAGAAATAAAATTATTAATATGAGAAAAATAATTATAGGTTTACAAAATCAAAATAAACTACTACATGAAAATATTACAACATTGGAAAAATAATTTACAAGATAAAGGCCTCTAGGGTACAATAGTGTAAATCATGTTTATACACCTTCAACTAGTCAAATTGTGGCAAATAATGTTACATATCAAAATAAATCACCATAAATTAAATCTACAACTAGTGATTCAAAAATCATTCATAGGCCAAATAAGAGTTCAAGTGAGACACTAAGGGAAATGATTAAAGCTAAGTTGATTAATGTACCTCATCTACACCTAATGAGGATATCTAGATATTTTTATGTATATCATAGAATGCATGGGCACTACACCGATTCATATTTAGCATTAAAAAAGAAAATACAATAGATAATGGATACAAATGACTCACATAGTGACACTTCATCCAAAAAACATACACTAGCACATCTACCAATTCAAAAAGGGTCAAATTTAGAAATAGTATAAAAATGGCTACTAAAGCACAACTCAGACCAATAATAAGTTTCAAAAACACAATAATAGCAAGAAATAGTACAAGCATAGATAAATCAAGAAAATATATTATTGTTGGGACCGACATACCCCATTTTTTTTGCTTTGTAAAATAGGGACCCTTGTAAATGTTTTAAAACATCTGTATCCTAGTTTGGCTTTCATGGGGTTATTATTTTAGAATTTGAAGATCATCCACCTAAAAAGAGATAGGCCATTGTGTGTTTAATTATGATTTATGAGCTAACCCTGCTAATGATTACCCTTGGATGGCTAAGTGTAGGTTTCATAGAGGAAGGTAGGGTTCCTGAGCAAAAACCTTAAGGGTTCAAATTCTAATTTTTATGGGAGAAAATTTAGTGAGAATTGGTGCTTTTAAAAGAACCTAAGTTTAATTTTACATTAAGGCTCGGTTATGTTTTTAAAACATGCCCTAACCTTGACATAAAATTATACTTAAGTCCCCTTTTATTTTCCTTCCCCTTTTAAATCCCTCCTAACCTTGTTAAATGTTATATCTACAAGCCCCTTTTCATCCTAGACTAATAACTTATCGAATTTTAGCCTAAGTTTTAATATTGAAATGTCTTGGTGTTTATTAAACTTAGATAATGACTCATGGATACTAAACTTTAGTCTAAATCACTACACGTATCATGCTCTAACTTTGATGTTTTGACTTGGATGTAGTCTAATAGTCCTTACTTTTTTAGAGCCCTAATCTAATTGCGTGAGATCATCCTATGATGAACTACGTACTAAACCCGCTCACTATAAAAGTTTCTACAACATTTACTTTGATGACCTCAATTCTATCATTTGATGTTCATGAGGATTTCTTTAACATTAACAATTCCTTCAAAATAAACCCTATCCAAACTTTTATCCTTAGTCCAAAAGGGGAACTTCTAAATGTTTAAACCTTAGGCTTATAACATTAAAAATTGGATCCTAGTTTTTTTTAATGATAAACCCTTAGATTAATCTTATGTGCATCACATACTAACTTAATGTTAATACATCTTATAGGATTGGATTATCCATGTTCACCTAGTGAACTTGATCCAATGACATGAGATCAAAGAGCCCTAAAGTTGGGCCAATTAGAGAAGACCTCTCAAATCATGATCAATGGTTTATGTTCATCACCTAGCTTGATCCAATGGGCCGCATTGACCCCAAAATATTGATAGCACTAAGAACATGATGTCATATTCTTGGTGTCAAGAATTAGTCCTCCCACAGTAAAATTACCATTTCTCATCACTATGTGAGGTTGCATATCTTCAAGTACATAGTTCATTTGTGATTGTATAAACCCTAATTTGGTCAAGAATATCATAGGGAATGATATGCCTAGAATGCACCCTCTTATCAATAAGTATGTTGAACTCATGGGATATATTTGGTAATATCTAGATTGCACTATTATCAGAATAGAATGGATCATGACCCAACCATTCAAGTTGCTTATCTATGTTCCCCTGAAGTTGGTTGAGCAAGAAATTGCTCACAAAATCTTCCAAGGAATTGACAATTTTTGTAAGGAGAAGAGGAAGGTAATTCTACATCCTTTCCCATTCTTGATTGGGAGAAATTTGATCTAGGACTAGAAATAATTGGACATCATGTCCAGACATAGAGATGCCATCTAATTTCAGAAGGATGACCTAAAGGAATGGAACCCCAATAACAAGGTTGTCCCTCATTTATAGTTAAAACAACTAACCAATGTAACCTATGAGCATAGGGTTGGTCTATATGACCATTTTTACACCAAATCTATGGACTTTGAGGAAGTCCTTGCTAGGTATAGGCAACATGGTTTCAAGCTTGAACACAGACTGCAAAGAGAGGAGAAACCATCTAGGGAGAGATGGAAAATGAACCCATTGTAGTATCATCTACTACCTTCCACTTATAATGCACCTCCAAGTTAACCACAATAGCAAACACTCCAAATTCAAAAACCTGGTGAGAATAAATTGGAAGAAAGGCTAGGAGAAGGCCCTTCATCATCAACCCAACCTCCAAAACCATCTTCTCTAGTGGAACACTTTGATATGGTTGCCCTAGAATCATATGAGATAGTGGATGAATTTTTCAAGAAACTTATAAAGACCTATGGGTCTGATCAAGAATATGAGGGAGACATAGTTGAGGTGGAAAAAATTAAAGGAAATTAAATAGGTGAGGAAGAGAAGGGAAAAGAAGTGGCATTAGAATTGGTCCCTGTCACACAAAAAAAGAGGGAAGATGAGTTGGCCCTTGTCCCTAGGTCCTCTAAAAGACCAAAGGTGATATGGACCCATCCCACCATTGAAGTAAATTTATTCAATGATGAGTTCCCCATACATGGGCCTATCATTCTTGACTAGTTCATATATGGGAAACTCCAAAATATTCCTTCCCAATCACACTCACTGGTAATTACCAGCTCTATAAGTGAGGATCCCATTGACAATGTCAAACCTTGGATCAAGGATCTCATGAAAGAGCAAGAAGAAAGAAGAATTGTTTAGGCAACTAAAGAAAGTGGCAAGAAAATAGCAGATCTAGGAGTATTGAGTGGAACTGGTATTGAAACCCTAGAGACACCCAAACCCTATGAATTAGTGACCACTGTAATGTATAATCTAGATATAGTAGGGTTTGAAAGAGTGAAAACCAAAAAAAATACCATTGGTATCAAGGAATTTACCTTTCAAAAGGTGGAACCATTTGTAGGCCTAAATCTTATATAAGGGTAGGTAGTAGGGGAACATCCCATCCATCAAGAGGATGTGGGAAGTTTGGTAGTGGCCAAATCAATAATTACCTTGGCTAGAATCTAGGGCATGCAATAAAGGATCACTAATATAGAAAAGGAGAAGAAAGACTTAGAATCACATGTTACATTTATAGTCCCTAAGGATATAATGAAAATACTGAATAAGTCCTTATTTGACACATTTAAAGGGTTAAAGTCCCTAAAGCTCAGATCAAATACCTTGACCCATAAAATTGGGAAAGCATAGGCATCAATCAATCAGTGGTATAAATATAGAGATTAGGCAACTAAATTTATTAATGTCCATCACACCAAGTAGGTCCAAGGTGTCAAGATCACCAAGTTGAAGCATTTTCATGCCTTCCTCAGAGTCATTGAAGATAACATACTAGACCTAAACAACTAGTGTGACAATGTCAATAGATTTATAGATGAGGACAAAGGCTTGATAGCAATAATGGAGAAGATCTTAAAGGCATTATTGGTAAGCCCTTATAAGACCAATGTCACAGGTTTGATGGATGATGAGGAGTTTATGTAAAGGGTTAGTACCTTCATCCAAAACATCAAGGACAACCAAGGCTAGCCTATCAAAGACAATCAAAATATCTTTGATACCATCATTACATCAGGGAAGTAGATTGCAAAGGCTGAATGTATTTAAGAACTTAAAGCCAAGAGTGACAAAGAATTTAACACATTGATAGGTCAAGAAGATGATTGTTTAATGAAGCCTATAGTAGATTTTGAGCTAATCGTAGAATAATATACTAAGGTGAAGAACATCCTTAATCAGTAACCTAATGGACCCACCAATGTAACATAAAAGAATATTCTTTTCTAATATATATACTATTCTATTAGCATATATTAGTCCTTTTATTAAAGTTGGTGTAAAAAGAATTTTGCATTGTAATATTTGTATTAAGGATAGCTATCCTTATCATACAATAGATATTTTGAGAAGGTAATCGATATACCACCTATATTTACTATAAATAGGAAAAGGTTACCATTTTGTAAAGAAATAGACTCTAAGCAATTTATATACAAAAAAAGCATTTAAAACAACTAAAGAATTCTGAAAAGATTGTCTGAATAGTTTGTTGAAAGCCAATGCTGTCTCTTAGTTGCATGTTGTTGTCTTAAATTTGAATGGTTCTCTAAATTTTGAGATACATTTTCTATCTTAAGGCTATTAATTTTTTCTAATTCTAGATTAACTAAAAATATCTTAGCTATTTTTTTTATTTGCTCTACATTTGGATGTGCATTTGCTATTCAGGTTATAGTAATAAACTTTTAAAGTAAACTTGGCTCTTACTTTTGGTTTATATATCTCCTTTAAAGCTTGCCTAGTTTGTGATATAATCTGAGTTTATACTATTTTACACCACAAATTGGTTCACGTATGCTCAAATTAATTATAACTTTGTCATAATGTATAAGATGGGAATTTTCAATCACGTTCTCTTTTCTACCTTACCCTTCTTTTTTCCATTTTTTAAAATCAAAACTCACCTACTTTAAAAATCATTGTTAATATCCATTTAGATTAAATTGTGGGATTGAATTATCTCAAAGATCTAAACCCTGGTGGCTCCCAATCACCAAATTAAATAAATATTGTGGATAGTTCCCATACTCTACTTCTATTCCACTGAAGACATCATAAAATTGTCACAAATCGTAACTCATGCCTTGGATTCTTTGAATCCTAAAATGAGAAGTGTTCATCAACACTGAAGAACACCTATGAGGTAATTAAAAGCATCAATAGATACCTATCCCAAAGTAGGCTCAACATTCAATATGGTATGGGTTTGGTTA
The DNA here is from genome assembly GCA_037957365.1 of Torreya grandis. Classification (NCBI taxonomy): domain Eukaryota; kingdom Viridiplantae; phylum Streptophyta; class Pinopsida; order Cupressales; family Taxaceae; genus Torreya; species Torreya grandis. The sequence continues at coordinate 1,523,909 of JARHVA010002265.1, forward strand.
AAATTATCTACAATAGTATGATTATCATGGTCAAGGTTTGGGAAAATAGGCCAAAAACATCAATTCTCCTATTATAAAAGTTGATAATATTGGTCAATAAGGTTTGGGGTTTATTGAACATCCTAAGGTGCATCAATCACAAATACAATTTATTAAGGCAAAACATCTAGATACATAGGAAATATTAAAAAAAGAGCAAGAGCTTCAGTTGTGAAGTCACAATGATGCTCAACCAACAAACATTCTCAAATAAGGATTTCTAGAAAAATATCCTCCACAACACCATATGTCTATAATAAGCATAGTTTTAAAGGGAAAGATCATAATAAATCTTCCAAAGCATAATTTAAAAAGGTCAAATCCATAGTATGAAGTAATTCCTTCTATCATAATAGGTTATTATGATTTTCATGTGACAGAATATTATGATTTTGATGAGGAACAATACTCAGATTACCACTGCAATAACATTTAACTACAACATAACAATCATAATGCATGAGAGATTACCATTCCTATTTTCAACACAAGCTATAGTGATGGTGAGTTTCCCATAAGATTCATAGGTTAGTATGGTTCCTACCCTTGTACATACTTCCTTCTCTCTCTCATTCCTTGTACATAGTTTACTTTCATTTGATTGTACATAACTTATATTTGAAAAACACAAAAACAATATAATATATCCAAATACAAAAACATTCAAATATTTCAAAAATACAAAATTTTATAGATTGTATGCATTTTTATGTTTACATTTCTACTACTTGCTAGATATTGCATATTGCTATCTATCCTAGTATAGTTAATTTTTTCATACACATATGTTTCAATTATTCTTATCAAGTGTTTGCAAATTCTAGATAGTACTCCAGTCCACTACACTAATCTAGACTAGCTATCATCTACTCATTTTTGGAATGTACACCAATCCAATTTTATATATTGATACATCCATTTACTTGGGGGAATCTCATATACAATTGCTACTGCTAGGTTTTATCTTTACATACTATACATTTTAGTTTACACATTGATTTTATCTAGATATTGATCGTTGATCCTCATTACTTAGATTTTTTGTTGAATATCACTAGTTAGCCTCAATATATATGCATCCTAACATCTACATAGATTTGTATTGCACAGTTATACATGCTTTCATTTCTAGTTCCTATATTAGACTTGATTTTGTTTCCTATGCTTTTTTCATCTTTGAAGGCATTTGAATATGCCATTATTTCTTTGGATTATATGCAACTTATTTATTTTTATGCCTTGGAAATGTGCCCATGTCCTTTATGTGTGCTCCTTCATGATTATATATGTAGACATTTGAACATGTCCTTCTATGTGGCTCTATGTTAAATTGATTTTTTTTTACATATGTGGACATTTAAACATGTCCTTGTATGTTTTAATTATCATATTTAGTGACATGTTCCCATGTCCCTTGTATTATGGCCCCTTGGCTTACATTTTGTGTGATTCATGTGTTTATATGTTTAATTCCTTGTATTCTTCTACCCTTCCTACTTAGGAGCCTTGATAGGCATCATGCCCCATCTCCTTAGGTAGTTACTCAAATTTTACTGCTATATACATTGATTACTTCTATATTGACACCCTTGTGCAATGATATATTACAACATACATCTTAAATTTCCTACTTTTGCTTAGATACATTTACATTATAATGTTATGTCTTACATTATATTATAATATCATGCACATGCTTCAGCTAACACATTTTGTAGAACTACCTCTTTAGAGGGTAGTTCTTACATAAGTTTCACAACTACCCTTAAAAGAGGAGGCGTTTATAGGGGTTTTCATAGATATCAAGCTCCTACATTACTTTTCATAGATACATTTTAGCACATAAGATCAGTTTCATATATTAGACTCAAGGTAGACACAAAAGAGAATAAAGGATCAAAATTCAATTTAGATCACATATAAATTAGACCATGTAGTCATTAACACCCATATTGGGATAGTAGCACCACTAGGCACTATTGTCCACTATAGGGAACTACTGTCTAATAGCACTAGCTTCAGGACAATCCAGATCATTTAGACCAATACACCATATACAATATAGACTTGCATAGATATAGTCATAGGTTTGGTAGTTATGTTTATATTTAGCTCATATTCATTTATTTCAATTCAAGTTCATACCAATTGCTTATATTTAGGGAACCATGTGTGGCATGATCACTCATACATTAAATTAAGTTACATAGTTTCAACTATGACATACTTTATTAATATTCAATATACTCAGATACCAGATTGGAGGCATGTGCATGGCACATAGTTGCCATATACTTAGTTTCAGATAGGTTGATTATATTGAATGGAAAATTCCATGTCATTCTCTATGATATATATACTTTCTATCACATTTTAGGTTGTCACTAGATTCATGCCTTACTCCATATATAGTGGTTAGTATTCTTGAGTGGCTTAGAGCCACTTGATTTACCTGAGTGCCACATAACTGAATACATAGTTAGACCATACTAAGTTAGATACTTTAAACACTTTACATAGTAAAATTATAGATGAATCTACTTCACATAGGGGAAATGATGGAGTCATGGCCTACTTGAGTTCTTAATCCACCTATATAAGAGGGTTAGACATATTTACAATCTTATCCAAGTTAATCACAAAGATAAGGATCCATCGAGTAGGGGTGGGTAATAATGGAGTCAAAATCAAATTGAGTTATTGAGCCACCCATATGAGGATTGAGTAAGCCATAAAATCAATTCAATCTATTCAATGATATGATCACTATGCACATTCACACACATAGGTTATCACTAAATCTATGCATAGGTTCATGTACCTAATGAGGTGTATTCATTGCTTTCCTCTCTCTTTACTCAACTTTACTTAGTTATTTCATTTTAGCATAGTCTTTTGATTTTGATTATCTCTTAAGTAAGGACTGATTTTTACATGTTTCATTATAGGATATTTCTTTGAATCATGTTCCACATACATAGACCCATATTTGCATATTTAAACTCAGCTACACAGGCTTCACTTCTAAGTTAAGTTCAAGTAAGATCCTTTTTCCTTTATAATAGTCATTTCACTTTGTCACATCTTGATTTATCACTAAGCTAATTTACCTGATTATTCATGGATTATTATGGTTGTTAAATTAATTAATTACTTTTAAACTAAGTTGTAAGTCATATGCTATTATGAGATAGGTGTATGTTATTTTGTTTACATGATTACATTGATATGAGTTAGTTGGATTTTATATTATTTATATTAAGATCATGTTGATTCATTATTAAAATAGTGTTTTATGATATATATTATGATGTTATGAACCAACTACCTTCTTGTGTTAAGTTGGATGTAGGAGACTTACATCCCTTAGAGCATGACAGAGGGAGATCATCATCAGATAGGATGATGTATATGGAGGTGTTGGGGGATGATAAAGGAATGGATATAATCCATGCACATAACACATTAGATAGTACACATTATATACATTATTTGAATTATTTGCATTAGTATGTTTTTTATGTTATCTAAATTTAGATAAATTTTTTATGTG